>MUZC01002857.1:438707-469355 GCA_002072015.1 Radix auricularia
AAATCACATTCAACTACCGTCTACAGAAATTTCATATCCTTTGGGTACATCGCGCCTCAACTAAATTAAAGCACTGATCTTTGTCTAATGTTTAAAGATATTTTAAATTTGTATCGTTTATGGCATATTTTAAATGTTTCTTATTCTTTCGTTCTGAATTTGTTAATAATAACTAGCTAGATATGACCCGCGGCGTGGCATACGCGGACGACTTGCTCATACATAGTGCAAAGAAAGGTGGAAAGAACGGACACAAACAGCAGCATGAAGAAATGAGAACAACGCGAGTGAACGCAAGACGCATTTTTGGTCTTGACACATACACACTGCGAAATAGCTTAAGTCCCCTCCTCTACACTCGCAACACCATAGCGAGGATCATTTGTCTTGCTTGCTTCGTCTTGTGCTTGTCATAATTTCTTGCGAACTATATATAGATATATATAAATATAAATTAGATTCTAACTGGATTTTCAAAATTACTGGTGTGCATTAAACATTTTTTAAAAAGGATATTGCTTGATGTTTGAGAAGCATCACCAGGGAGAATTTTACATTTGAAGAATCATTTGATTTATAAAATATTGTGGGCATTTTAAAATATAATTACACTTCGTACAACGAAATATCCTTATTAATATACATTTTAGAGAGAAAAAAATAGATTTTTAAACGTATTTCTTTTTAAAAGAAATTTGGCATACAAAGAAATGTGTATTAAAAAAAGGCTGAGTGTCTAGACGACATAATGTTTAGAACCCCTCACCAGTGTGTGTTTTGAGTGGACACATCGTGGCTGCAAGCGGCTGTACTTAATTGGTAAAGAAGTAACAGAGGCCCTCATGTTTATTATTGTGGACGGCTGGCTTTAGCTAACAACACATAATATAGGACACCATGAAGATCATCTTGTTAGTAGCTGCGCTGATTATGGATGTTCTCAAACCTTGTGGGGGTAAGAGGTCTATTTCAGATTACATAGAAGTTGTTTCCATATTTTTATTTTATTTCCATAAAAATTTAAGATAAAAATAGAGCTTAACATAAAATAAATTATAGGAAGCAACATGATTATATAAATGAGACTAATAACTTTGATATTGGTCTTCGGGCTAAAGGGCGTGGTTCGTTATCACGTTAGTAACGTTTGACACAGATGACCAATTTGCCCTTGTAACTTGTTGTTGTGAGTTGCGCACGGTGGTGTGTTTGATGTTTGCTTTTGTGGTATTTAAAGTTATTGGTTAGTGGTGCGAAAGCGTGCAAAGTGATTGTGTTGTTGACGTCATTGATACATGGGTAGAAGTTTGGAGAGTTTTGTGTGTTGGTTGTTGTGGCAAGGAGGAAACGCCATTAAAGTTGTTGTTTATTTCAAGCAGTGTCTTTATTCTTGTGTAACGGTAATTGTATGAATCTTGGAGCAAGCAGTCAGGATATAAGTTTTAGGACACTTGTGACATTTCTGGGGGCTCAGTCCAAGAATTACACGGAATACATAGACACTGCTGAAACAACGAGAATGCCAGTCAATACTCTGGAGGAGATATTAGCACTGGTGGATGCCCTTCAACTGAGAGGTGAAGAAAGGAGAGAGTACATAGAGAAAGAGGTACAACGAGCGAGAGAGAGAGAGATGGCGGATAGGGCAGCCGAGAGAGAGATGGCGGATAGGGCAGCCGAAAGAGAGGCGGCTGAGAGGGCGGCTGAGATTGCGGCCGAGAGAGAGATGGCTGACAGGGCGGCCGAGAGAGAAATGGCGGATAGGGCGGCCGAGAGAGCAGCCATGTTAGAGTTAGAGGTTAAGAGATTAGAGGCTGCCAATGGAGGGAATACGAAGGGGACAGATAACATGCCCAGGCAGCCCAAGCTTCCACCATTTATAGATGGTGTTGATCAGCTTGATGGATACATTACAAGGTTTGAAACTTTCGCTAGAACCAGTAAATGGTCGGAAAGCGACTGGGCGCTGTCATTGGGTGCGCTTTTGTCGGGTCGAGCCTTGGAGGCTTTCTCCAGAATGCCTTACGAGGACGCATTTGGTGTATGTAAAGGTGAAGGAAATGCTCCTAAAAAGGTACAATCTCACAGAGGAGTGGTATCGAGACCTATTTAGAAAGAGCAGGCCTCAGGCAGATGAGTCTCCATCTATCTTTATAGGAAGAATCAAGGGCTATTTGTGGAAATGGATTAGCCTATCGGGAATTGACAGAACATTTGATGGTCTCAGAGACCTCATAGTGAAAGAACAATTCGTGAATGTGTGTTCTGAGGATCTGGCAATACATTTAAAAGAGCGAGGTATAGACAGCCTGGACGAAAGTGCTAAAGTTGCAGAATTGTTCCTGGAAGCAAGGAAAAGAAGCTTCGCTCATGGCTCTGATGCAATGCAAAGTGTCAACGGTAATGACCTGAATGGGAGAAAAGGTGAGGTGCAACGGACCGAATTAAGTCAGAGAAAATGGCAAAATTTGGCTGAAGGAAGTTCCAGACCGGACGTGAGTTGCTTCGTGTGTCACAGGGTTGGGCACATAGCACGCTATTTTCCCAATACAAGGGAGGCCGGAAACACGAATGCAAAGAGAGTTGCGACGACGCGTGTTCTTGGGCGTAAACGGTCAAAGGGCAAACGCCTGTGGGATAAGAGCCTAAACGCATCTGTTGGAGAAGAAAATGTTGGCCAATCCGTGAATGTCAGAGGTGGAGAATTAGCAAGAGGTGGTGACTGTAAAGAAGCTGGAGCAGGAATGTTGGAGATTGTAGATGGGTTCGTAGGATCAAATAAAGTTGAAGTATTGAGAGATACAGGAAGTGAAGTAGTGGTGGTCAAAAGAAGGTACGTGAGAGATGACTAATTAACTGGCGAAACAGAGCTGATCAGAATGTTAGATAACAGGGTTATCAGAGGGAAAAAGGCGATGATAGACATAACGACACCATACCTGAGTGGAATAGTGGAGGCGGTATGTGTGGAGAATTCTATAGTGGACTTGATTGTGGGTAATGTGTTTGGAGCAAGGACCGATGAAAACATGGACAGGGTGGCAATAGTGACAACGCGAGCTCAAAGAAAAAGAGAATGTCCTACTGCCCCAAGTAATATCGCCAGGGATTGTTACAGGGAAGGAGTCGGGCCCATTCGCTCGGCTGGAGATATACTTGTTCGAAGCAGTGGGCCACATCGATGGTCCTCCGACAGAGAGCGTGGTGAGGGGAAAGTGAATTGTGGTTGTGAAAAACGGAGGAGTAGAAACGTCAGCATGAGTGGAGGAGTTTGTTACAAGTGTGGTAGGCCCGGTCATTGGGCCAGAGACTGTCGCAGCGGCCAAGGCAGTGGTGCGGGGAGCTTTAGCTGGCGAGATCGTGGTGCTCGCATGGACTTTAGAAATAGGAGAGGAGCCGGTGATAATAAATGCTACAAATGTAACAGACCTGGTCATTTTGCCATAGACTGGGAAAGGGGCATTGATTCAAGTGCTCGTTGTAACTGCAAGAGCCCTGTGCATGTTTAGCGTGACCATCCTGAAGTACTCTAACACGGCTCGTTTTGCGCGGGCAAGGATTCTAAGAATAGTGCCTGTTCCTGTTGAGAGTCACGTTCTTACAAGTGCACAGTCATCACTGGATCAAATAAAGTTCTATATATCGAGACACTGACTCTAAAAAATATTACGTTCATGTTGATTTTTGTGGGATTACGTGGGATTACCCTGTTAATATAATAATATTTTGAGTTGTTATAGGTCATAATTTATTGGGTTTGAAATATATACTGATTTGTATGTAAATGCTTTGTCGATATATTGGAGAGCAATATTAATAGTTACTGTATTTAAGAGGAAATGGTAGTAGTGTTAAGTGATATTTGCAAGTATATATCCATAGAATATACTAAGAAGTAATCATAGTAATGAGGAAAGTTGAAAATTGGTCATTTGAGATTGTGGAAATTTGTCGACCTCGAAAAATTTCTGGAAAGGGGGGGATATGTCAAAGATGACCAATTTGCCCTTGTAACTTGTTGTTGTGAGTTGCGCACGGTGGTGTGTTTGATGTTTGCTTTTGTGGTATTTAAAGTTATTGGTTAGTGGTGCGAAAGCGTGCAAAGTTATTGTGTTGTTGACGTCATTGATATATGGGTAGAAGTTTGGAGAGTTTTGTGTGTTGGTTGTTGTGGCAAGGAGGAAACGCCATTAAAGTTGTTGTTTATTTCAAGCAGTGTCTTTATTCTTGTGTAACGGTAATTGTATGAATCTTGGAGCAAGCAGTCAGGATATAAGTNATATATGTTAGGGCTGCGGAAAGTAACTATTAATTTCTCAATTAATCTTTAAAATTCCTTAACGAATAAATTATTTTAACGATTAATCGACCCACCACTTATAAATGTACTTGAAGTCAAAAAGTAAAATATTTCGATCCAAAAATATAAACTAATTTCTGGATAATTAAACGAACATTTTGGTTTTAAACTTTTGACTGGCGTGGCTGTTCAAGATATTGATAAAAGTTGTGTCCATTGAGAGAAATCGTGTGCCTACCATGCATACGCCACAGATTTGCTCATAGATAGTGCAAAGAAAGTGAGGGGAGGATGAACAGACACAAACTACATCATGATGAAATCAGAACAACGCGAATGAACCTCAGATGCGGGGATAAGTGGGACACATTGTTGATCTGGAAACATGTGCACTGTGGTTAGCTACTAAGACGTGTCATCCCGGTCCCGTACCACACCACCCTAGCTTGCCCACAATAAACTAATTGGCATAACATGACAAAGGTCATTCGTCAAGCTTATTTCCACTCGTCTTGTGCTTGTTATGGTGATCGAAAAGATAGTGGGAAATGAACGGGCACAAACACAAACATTTTTAAAAATTAAAAAAGCA
This sequence comes from Radix auricularia, assembly GCA_002072015.1. Taxonomy (NCBI): domain Eukaryota; kingdom Metazoa; phylum Mollusca; class Gastropoda; family Lymnaeidae; genus Radix; species Radix auricularia. The sequence continues at coordinate 443,600 of MUZC01002857.1, forward strand.
ATGTCTTAGCTAAGGATTGAACTTGCGACCTCCGCGTGTTAGGCGAATGTTATAACCATTACACTACGAAACACATGCTATTTTCTTGTCCTGAAAGAATATAGTAATTGACTTCAATCAAACGAACTATTGAATGACCCCCACGCTGTTTACTACCTTTTCTTGCAATCTGATTGGTTGGTGGGGTAAGACAGCTTGCTACTTGGTGTCCGGCATGGTTGGTCCATGATGAGTTTCATAAATATATAGACATACTCTTTAAATGTTTTCCCGTAGCGCGTTGTTGTGCGTATTATATTGAACATACTTTTATGATATTTTCCGGATCTGTAAATGTAATCTGTTGCGCGGTGTGAACATAAGCAATACATTTAGTTGTGTCTCATACATTAGTGATTCATAGTCAAAAACTTTGTTTTTACTGGTTGTTCAATATAAACTTTATATGTCAAAACGCAGTCTTGGGCGTCTTTAAACTTTCTAGCGATGATCAGGTAAATGTAAACCGAAAATAATTGGAAATCCCCGAAGTTTAACTAATTTTTGTTGTTTTGTTTTAACCCAATTATACACGGTGTCAAAGAATAGCCTTTCATTGTAAATATGCTCAACAAGTTGCCAGTATTCACCTCGTTATATCTCTAAGTTTGGTTGTTGTTGTCTTTTTAGTTAGTTATTTTTGTTTGTTTTTGTTTCATTGTTTGCTTGTTTTGGGTTGTATTTTGTCCTTACAAACTACCAATTTTACGGTAACTCGAAGAACAAAAATGACGTTTTTGATATATAGATATGAAATTTATAATGAACAAGTGGACTTTTTATACTGCATATGCTTATCTCTCACATGATCACCTCAAACCTGAAAAAAATTATAAAAAGACATTTGTTTTCCTCTCCAGGTATTCCGGTATTTGAGCCCTGTACTCTTGCTGTATTTGAATGCAACCCTTACCCCTGCCAGAATGATTTTTGTAATGTTCCGGGGGCATTGTGCTAGTAAGTCAACAATAATATACGACACAGATGAACTGCTTTCTGGTTTCTTCAGGCAACACATCCCCGCCCGAATACCGGACGGGAAGAAAGAAAACGTGTTTTTTTTTTTTTTGGTTCTTACTCCAATAGTTATGACATATGTACTCTCTGTAACCTATTCACCTTTTGTAGCATATATACTCTACGTTTCATATCTACTCTTCTTGCCACACCCACTCTCTGTAGCATAGTTTCTCTCTATGACTAATTCTTTCTTTGTAGCATATCTATTATCTATATTATATCTACTTCGTAAAAGATTTATTTTCCGTATCATATCCATTATCCATATCATAGCCACGCTCCATTGCATTGGCTCTCATCTCTCCAAATAATTACCTGTACCAATTTCCATAACTGTTACTTACTAATTTAAATTTACTTAGCACAACTATACCATAGCTTCCCCCAAACTTTTTTATTCGAAGCATTTATTTAACTACTTGGTCAATATGTGACTAAAAATATTTCAACATATTAATTAAAGTGAACTTCTAAATTTTTAAAAAGATTTTGTAAATTTAAAGGCATTTTTTCTTTAAAAATATGTATTTTTAATAGCGTTATTTTAAATTTTAAATTAAAGCTTATTAATCATCTTGAAATAATCCTGTTGGGGCCGTATATAAATGACGTCAAGGGATTTCGATCGATGACCCCCCCTCCACCCTCCACCCACATTGCAAAAAGAAGCCAACACACACTTATTTATTTCAAATATGACGTAACAAAAACTTTTTCCTATTTGAAAATGAGAATGTTTTCATTCACTTTATTGTCATTTAGATCTAAGTATGTACTTAGTTTAGTGTACGACTGCGCTCTAATGTCACAGCATGCCTTTGCCATTTGAAACGTTATTAAATTGTAAGCAATAAAATATTTTATTGAAACTTTTGTTAAAAATTGCGCATCCTCAAAACCACCTCGTCACACATTATCACAAGGGCGTGACGCGTATTCCCTCTTTTCGGTGCATAAAGTCAATTTTATGGACGGCTCCAAAGTTATAAATATTTCATACAAATATAATTGAGAAGATTGCGGTATTCCTAATAAAAAGAATATTTTTTTAAAAAAAAGAATGTTTATTTGTTTTGGTATTCGTTCCTTCTGTTTTGATTGTTCTATGCGTGGTTTTAAAAATCGTGAAGCGAATGTCTTTTTTTCCAGCGACGATTTTTGCGGAGGTTGCAACACTCGATGGTTCCGTGGTGATGAGGAAGTGACGCCTGCTTGCTATGCGCCAAATTACTATGATGGTTGACTGCCCAGTCCATTGAAATCCTGATTAGAATGAACTTACCAACGATTTTTCAAACATCTTAAAAAGAATCAATGCAAAGTAGATCTATACAGAATTTAAAAATAAAAAAAAAAACATTATAGAAATTTGATTGTCTTCTTCGCTTTATTTTTTAGAAAGGAGTTTTATAAAGATGAGGTCATTTTCCTACTAAAGATGATCGAGCCATCTTGAAATTTTAATACCTAAAGAAAAGAAATTGAGGCAGCAGTATTCAATCAAAATTCAGAGCGTGTCCTTTATTATGATTGGTTGAAGATACCGGAAGAATCGTATAACGGAAAGTCTAAATGAGAAATAATTTACCTTGTATTGAAATTAAAGAATTTATTTCAAAGGTTAATATATTTGCCTAATGTTTGTATTCTTTAGATGATTATAATCAAGTGGATTTAATTTATTTATTTGATGTTTTTTTAGTGTGTTATTTTTTACTATATTTGTTGAAAGCGAGGTTTTAAGTGCTCAATCGTGTTATCCTTTACCTAATCAAGGTAATCTGTCTTCCCATTATTTCATGGTAAATCCACATGCAGTTCACCACTCAACTTCCGGGCTAAATTGTTTAAAAGTAAATTCTCCGGAGGAGACTTTACTGTACGGAACAGTCGGTTTGTAAACCTGGCTTTGGGTCAGTTTTAAATTCACTGAAATGTTGAAAATATTGTTAATTAAAATAAATGTTTTTTTTAAATAACAAATCGCTTAACCACATTTTTTCTCTACATTTCTGAATTGTTGTTTCTTTACTTCCTTGTTTAAGGCACACAACACACATAAATTGTTATATAGGATTTTTTTAAAAAAATCTCTTTTAACTTTCTTCCGTAAAACAAAATTCTAATCCCCTGAGAGCTACAAGTGATTGCTCAATTAAAATTCTGTAATGATTTTTCTTTGTGAAATGTGTTTGTATCAATTATGTTTCTTTCCTTTTTTAAAAAAAAGAATTCATTTATCTGTGTAGTTTCTAAAAAATGTGACCGGTTATAGGAACTATAACGATCTCGCATTGATCGTGAACCCGTGAGATATAGAGGAAGGGGAGAAAAACAATAATTTCCATAATTATTTTTAAAGTGATTATATTTTCTAAGTTAACGGAAATTTTTATATCAAGGTATTAGGAAAAAATTATTAGATTTTTGTACAGTGGGGTCAAGTGTTTCTCGATCATGTGTACGAAGATGTGGAGCATTTAGAAAGCGTTCCTTTAAATGTGGGAAGCCGACCAGTTTAGTAAAATATATAAATTCCTAAAGGACACTTGTAGGTGGCCAATGTCCTTAGACAGACCACGTGCGTTGACATGGTTGACCTCTACTTCCCCAGCTTGAAAAGACAGAAGATGATGAGCTATTGATTTATTGAAAAAAATGTATTTTCATCTATAGAATCATATTATTTTCATATAATGTCCCCACTGAGAACGATCTACTCCCAGGGCTATGAGAGACATTTGAATTTAAACTTTGTGGAAGACATCTAAATATATAAACCCCTTTATTATTGTTTTTTTTAAATATATAAGAAATTTGTTATAAGAAAATTGGGAAATTTCTATTGAGAATAAAATTTAGAACTCCTCTCTAATTTTAGGTCTGGTTAAAGGTTGTTTTTTTCGATGTCAGCGTCTGGTGTAATTTATTGCTATAGCATAGACATCTTGGGTTAATAGGAGAGGACGGCTGAAACAGATTAACAAGAGACCATGCAGACAATCTTGCCAATAGCCGTGATTCTGATTGGGGTTTTCAACGTTTATCCAGGTAACAACCGATTCAACACCCAGAGACACATTCTTATTGAAATTGTTGCTATCTTGTTTTATGTAAAAGTTTTAGTTATTTTGCTCATACAAAATTATTATTTTATCTAAACAATCGCCAAAGTAGATTAGAAAACTATTTATAAAATTAGCTTCCATTTTAGGATTAAAATTTCTAATTTCTACGTTTAATACAGATATAAAGATGGTTCATGTCTGTTACCGTAATCCCAAGCTACAACTAAGTTCAGATAAAACAACACTATACGATAATTTATGCGGCCATCTTTGATTTCAACGATATCTGTTCTGATGTAAATCATGGCTATAAGACTGACATCAGTTTGACGCCGCATTTTTGTCTGTCCGCAAAACTTCAGATTTTCCAACGTAAAATAATACATTTCTGACGGTGCTAGAGATGTCAAAATTTCAGATTGATCGAATGACTGTATTTAAATTAATGCATTTTTTAGTTTATCATTACGTAGCATATGTATTCGTCTGGTGTTGACATCCACGTGGCACGGAGTTCACCCCGTGCCCACATCCCGTTGTATTAAAACGTTTGGCGAGCGCTTATAAGGTGTTTGGTATAAAAAGAAATAGAAGTAAAAGAGATTTTTTATTTAAAAAAAAACGTTTTTATAAATGTTCTAAAAAAAAAGAAAATAAATTAAAATTGAAAAGTTCAAGTACCTTGATGTTCAAGTAACTTGATTTAATATGACTAAAAACGTGGAGTGGGTGCTTTAAAATCCCAATCTTAATTAGAAATACAACACAAACATAGGTGTTTGGTATCAAAATTAAAGATTTATCATTTAGAAGGCAGAAGAGAGAGATATAAGTGAGAGAATTAGTGAATTGAATGTGAAAAATTCTCGAATATTCTTTGTATGTCGTTACTCAAAAATGTTTGTGAAACACTGCAATAAAAGCATTGATGAAAATTAACTAATTTTGGTCAAAACTAGGGCTCTGGAATTTAACGATTAATTTCTCGATTAATTGTGAACAGCCTTGGATATAAATTTGACCTTATGCTAATAAAATTGGATGAATAAGAACACAAACACATGTTTCTTTGCATGGCTAATTCAAATGAATATCCCAAGTTGCATATCTCTTGCACTATGAGCGAAATCAAAGCAATACGGATTCCACATGATCACAATAACTTCATTCTGCGAAGATAAGTCTGCGGGTATCAAAAAGTTAATATCAGTCCCTTCTTCTTTTCTTTAAACAACTTTGAGATCTTATATAACCTCTGACCTCCGATAACGACCAGACCAGTGTTTCCAACATGCTGCATAACACCTGAGGTTTTCCCTCAGTGGTTGAGTACGAAGCTTGGGATACATCGCTGCACTTCAAACCAATCTGTGTTATGATTTTATGGTTACCCAATTTATCGTTTTATTTTGTGATAACTGATTCATCTTTGATACGTCTGATCCGTTTATACAGAGTGTATATAAAAGAGAATTTTATCAGAAACGTCAACATGCTTTCGTTTATGCTCATTTAAGTGGTTTTGTGTGTGTTTGTGTCTGTGTGCGTGTGTGTCTTTGTTTGTGTGTGTCTGTGTGTGTGTGTGTTTGTGTGTGTCTGTGTATGTGTGTGTGTGATGTAGGAAGATTTCCCGAGAAATCTCGCGTTGAATCTTTTTAAAATAAAATTACAACATTTGTTTGTTTGAAGGAAGCACTAGTTTAAAAATGAACATTCAAGAAAAAGTATAAAGAATAATCATTAGATTATATTTAAGAACAACTGCTGAGCCTGTGCGATTTTTTGCGTGGTCTTTCTTGACTCCAGATTTTGTTTTCCTTTTTTAGATGCCGTCACTGAATATGCCTGTATGCGTTAATATGGCTGCTGTAGATAAATGTATCACTATGCGCCCATATGATGGGTGCAAACGAATGTGTCTGTATGTGCACATCTATTGCATCTGTCCGTCTACGAAAGACGATATATTTATCTTTATTATTTGCAGCTCTTGGTGTGACTGATTAGACCAATCCTTGAGTGGCAGTCTCTTCTGCATGATTCACACACGAATGTAGCTGGGCAGTGTTGCCTGGCCTTTCTCCTCGCTCTTTTTTAACTGCCTCTTCCCTAGTTAGCTCCTCTACTGTTAGTGATCCTTCTTTCAATATAGCCTGCAACGTGGTCCTATCCTCAGCGAGGTTTCCCAAGTTTTGTATGTCAATGTTGGCTACTTTCATGTCTCTCCTGCATATGTCCGAGTATCTGAGACATGGCCGACCAACTGACCTTTTCCCAGTTGCCAGCTCGCTGTATAGCACATCTTTGGGTATGCATCCAGTTTGCATTCTCTTGACGTGTCCAAGCCAGCGGAGGCGTCTTTGGCTTAATTTGGCTGGAATGCTGCTCATGCTTGCTTGAGCCAGGACATCTGTTTTGGGGACTTTCCTCTTGCCATTTGATGTCAAGGATGCGGCGCAGGCATCTGAGGTGAAAGCTATTGAGCCTTCTTTCATGCCTGGTAAAAGTGGTCCATGACTCGCATCCATAGAGGAGCGTGCTCAGTACACAGGCCTGGTATACCTGCAGCTTAGTCCTTGCTGTGAGTTTTGCATTGGACCAGACTCTTTTGTGCCGTCTAGCCATAACAATTGCTGCCTTCCCTATCCTACCGCTTATCTCATCTTCCAGTGATAGGATACTCGAGATGTTTGATCCCATATATGTAAAACTGTCAACAACATCCATGTTTCAGTCGTCTAGAGTGATAGTTGGGAGGGAGGCAGCATCCTGTGCCATAATGTATGTGCACATATGGCTGCTAAAATCAAATGTGTATGTTTTTGTGACTATGCAAGCTGAACACGAGAGTCGCCGCCGTGTCTCTCGCTGTGGCAGTCAGGTGAACTCAAACCCACCTCTCGCTGTGGCAGTCAGGTGAACTCAAATCCACCTCTCGCTGTGGCAGTCAGGTGAACTCAAACCCATCTCTCGCTGTGGCAGTCAGGTGAACTTAAACCCACCTCTCGCTGTGGCAGTCAGGTGAACTTAAACCCACCTCTCGCTGTGGCAGTCAGGTGAACTCAAACCCACCTCTCGCTGTGGCAGTCAGGTGAACTCAAACCCATCTCTCGCTGTGGCAGTCAGGTAAACTCAAACCCACCTCTCGCTGTGGCAGTCAGGTAAACTTAAACCCACCTCTCGCTGTGGCAGTCAGGTTAACTTAAACCCACCTCTCGGTGTGGCAGTCAGGTGAACTCAAACCCACCTCTCGCTGTGGCAGTCAGGTGAACTCAAACCCACCTCTCGCTGTGGCAGTCAGGTGAACTCAAACCCACCTCTCGCTGTGGCAGTCAGGTTAACTTAAACCCACTATAAAATACACCAGCAAACATGCACGAAACTGAAAGCAGTGGAAAGCTTTTGAGGAAAAAAAATGTAGACAGTGGCAATTCATGAGTCATCTAATTATGTGCAACGTTAGATAAGATTTAAACAGTAATATTGGTGAAATAATATTCTTTTTTTTAAAAAAATATTTTTTTTTCGTTTCCAATTTCTCAAGTTAATGAAAATTAAATTTATATAAGGCATTTTTTGTGTCCCTTTTTAGTAAATTAAATGTAGTTTAAAAAAAAACAAACTAATTTAGTGTATGGGTGTGGTTTAATTAAAATTACTTTTGATACAACAGACGTGTAAATGCTCGACTTTTCAACTTGATTGAGCTCCATACCCACTTCGGCCATTCCAGAACCTTTGTTTCATTTATTTATTTTTGTTTCATCTAGATATTAATCTGTCTCATCTAAGCGCCAGTAGAGTGCACGCAGCTAACAATAACATTTTACGAATGGGGGGAAAACCCCTGTTCTGTGTTACCTAACTGTTCTTGACAGTGAGAAATTGGCATTTTAATCTACACCAGCAGTCGGAAATTTGTTCCAAACAGCACTCCCTAAGCCTAAAAAAACATTTAATTACATTGACCTTTTTACTACCCCCCCTTTCTTCCACGATACCCTTCTCAAATTTCCTAGCTATTTCCTTCATGCACACTTTAATAACCCAACCACTCTCTCAATCCTTTTCACCTTTAACTCTCTTCATCCCGTCCGCCTCCTTCCTCTCATCGTCTTTTTGTACACCATTATCTCCGCTACGTGACGAACTTTTCTCTTTACCGCTTGCGTCCCTCTTTCGATGTTGCCTTCCCCTCATTTTATCCGCTTTCAACATCGCTTTTTCCTCACTCCTCTGATTATTTACATCATTTGTTTTCTCTTTCTACGTTTCTTCCCTATTCAGAAGCGTTACGCGAGGTGGAAAAATTAATGAATAACGCTGGCTGTCATTTTTAGGGAAATGTACACATAGATTATGTTATGAAAACAAGCTGGAGTGTGATACAAATTGAGGGTTGAACTCGTGGGCGCTGACCCGGGAAAGACTAGATTCAAACACGCCCCTGGTCTCATCTTCTACTCTTATATTGACATTTTTTCATCACAGCTCTTCAACTTTAATCTATTTTCATTGTATTTTTACTTCTTAAACCAACAGGAAGTCTAATTCATTTGTTTATTTTTAATATAAAACTCACAAGAAAAAAAAAAAACTGTAACAGAAAATTAATTGAGTTCATATCTCTGCCTTTTTTGCCAGAAGTACAAATCTTTACTGTTTTTATCAAGAAAGAGAATCATAATAAAATCTTTTTAAAATTAATTTAAACTTCTAGTTTTTTCCCGTTGTTAAGTTGTACGAATTCAAGAAAAAAAACATTGTATATCACAATGTATATCTATCAATGGAAAAAACTACAAAATAAAGAACAACGGAGATTACTACAGGCTTTATGTCTGAAAAAAAAAGTTGAATAAAATCCTGGGCCTGAGCCATAAAAGCAGCAGAGAGAAAAGAAGAACAAAATCTTTCTGTTATGTAAAAATACTCTGTTTCAAGGACGCACTAAAAATATAGAATATAATCTAAAATTTGCAAAAAGGCAAAACGCTAAAGAAAGCCTGCGTGTACTTTATGTGGCCAGTCATTTGAAATGAAGGAAAAGCCTTATCTTTTTAGCTTTTTTTCCTTCAAAAGAAACAATGCCTTTTTTATTGACGTTTGCTACCATTAAAAGTGCTAAATGGGCTGGTGTTTAGCTAATAACTCTGACTAAAACTTATGTGACTGATTATATTCAAAGTATCTGGTCAACCTTGAGTCAAAGCAACACGGCCATGATCACCATGTCCGGGCTAGTAATAGTGCATGTTATAATTGAGCAATCAGAGTATGTAAGAGCCTTATATTATACATAAATTATTTTATTTTTATCAGTTCCTGAATAAAAGCAGAACTTTGCAGAACGTGTATGCTGACTGTGAAAGGCCTGGAACTTTTTATATATAAAAGACTAATGAGTAATTGTGACTCTTAATTCTTAATGTACTTCATCCATGGAAAAGAACTAACCCAAACTAAAGATGCAAAATACTTAGGAGTCATAATAAATGTGAAACTATCTTGGAATCCCCATGTCAATGAAGTTATTAAAAAATCAAACAAAACCTTAGGCTTTATAAAAAGAAACTTTTACAAATGTAACAAAGATATAAAACTAAAATGCTACCTCACCATGGTGAGACCTATACTAGAATATGCATCTTCTGTATGGGACCCATCCACCAAAGAAAATATTGATAAGTTAGAACAAATCCAAAAAAGAGCTGCCAGATTCATTCCTGGAGAATATTCAAAACCTTGAAACACTAGAGGATAGAAGAACCAAGAGTAAATTAGTAATTATACATAAGGCAATTAATTCTAATTTAGAAATACAACACAAAGATAACGTAATACAACCCTCAGATAGACATAAAGATAAAAACACCTTTCTTATTCCATATGCAAGAACAAACACATACAAGTTTTCTTTCTTTCCGTCCGGTATTCGGGCGTGGAATGGGTTGCCTGAGGAAACCAGGAAAGCCAACACTTTATCAGCATTTAAAACTCTAGTAAGAATACAGGACTAAACACAAACCATAGAAATACGTAGGATGCAATAATCTTCTGTACAGAAGGAGCGTCTGTAACATATAAGATAAGATATGTTTGAATTAGCAGAAATTTCTTTTTGCATGAATAGAACTGAAGAACGGCCAGATAAAAGTGAAGCCGAAGACGTTAGTAGGCTGTTGGATCATTTCGAGGACTTGAAGCAATGAACCAATTTTGGCTTTGTCCTTAGCCAAAGCCTTAAGATGGTAATCTCAAGATTACAGATTACAGTGGGATTTGGAAGATATTAAGATATTCACGGACGTTTTTGTGTTCGTTGTTGTATTTAATCCTCCTCTAAATGGACTATACGGCGTGTGACAAGACTAAAAGAAAAGGTTGTCGAGGCCCTGATAAAGCAAATGATATTTTTGGCTAAATCCACATTAGTGCGTCGTCAAAACAATTTTTGGTTGGAAGTCGTTCTTTTTTATTTTTATGGTGACTTGTAGTTAGATTAAAGAGAAAATAATTTTTTTTTAAATGTAAAGAAATGACTTTTAAATTAAAAAAATGTCAGGTATATTCATTACACAAGAAAATTCATAAAAATATGTCTAAAATCTAAACACAATTACTGATAACTACATAATGCTGATATCTAACATAAGTACTGATACATAATACGAAAATGCGCTAACACGTCCTGAGTTCCAAAAGGGACCAGGCTTAACATGATTTTTTTAATAATTAACAATTGTTGTTCAGTCAATTTCTATACAGAAAATTATTGTTTAATGAGGAGAGTGTCTACGTATCTCATCTCAATATCCAGTTGCCTTTGGTAACACATGCCTTACTTGTGACTCATACTACTCATGTATTATAATTCATATTAACTTGGTTTTAAGTTATTTTATTTTTAAATAACAAACATTTGAAAATATCATTAGCATGATTACTTAGCAAGCGACCTCTAGTCTGATAACCGATCACACAGGAGTTTTATCAAATAACATTATTAAGAAATACATTGTTTCAGTACCTGGGACTATCCTCTGAATCACGAATATGTTTTTAATCATAATTGGAGCGTAATAAAATATTTTTTAAAAATCATGTTTGGAATTTGTCAATATTTTTTCAAGGGAATAGGTCAGTTAGATCTCGCTCCTGTAAGAATACAGTTATATACTTGTCAATATATTATGATGCCTTTGATTTCTTTTCTCTTTGATGAATTTTTTGTTTACAACGTCAACGTTAATGATTCGCCACGCCCACTCTCTACTTTCCTATATAAGCCCTTACTACTCTATTCTTACTATTACTCTCTTTGGCTTTGACTCTGGATTTCCCCGTAGCTAAGTTTTAATTTCTTTATATTTATTTTATTTGTTTGTGTGCTATGTGTTCGTTGTTTGTACTCTTTGCCGAAATGTTTGCTGTTTTGTGACGTATTGTCAGGTGTCAAGGTATGAGAATCACTGTCACTGAGTTGTTGTGAGTTGTTGTGAGAATGTTTGAACGGTGTTCAGTTGACTGACTTTTGAAGGTCAGGCAATGAATTGAGAGTGCGCGCAAGGGCTATAAATAGTGTGGGACTGTGTAGTGTGTGGGGAGTCTAGTAACGTCAGAGGGTGGTGTCACGTCTGAGAGTCGAGTGGAGAAAACATCGGAGAGGCTAGTAACGTCAGAGTGTGGACGTTAGGCCAGGGCTTGTTGAGACATTGTGTTATCGAGGTTGCTCGAACACTGTGAACACTGTGAGCCTGTATGCCTATACTGTGATGTATGGATGGCTGTATTGACTTCAGTGTAATGCAGATAGTGGAGGATTTATACTTGTATTTATGCCACAATAAAGAACATATTATATTCGACAAGAGTCTGTCTTAATAAGATTGTATCCAGAACCCAGAACGCAACATCAGGCTCACTCATACCCTGTTTAAATTATATTTTTATCTATTTACCTATACGCCTGATTGCCGTCTCTCCCACATTTTGTTCAGTTTTCTTTATCAGGATTTCTCTCATTGCCATGAGTTATAGCTGGCATTGTTAGCGGATGCCGATACACCAACAACATTTTTTTGTTTTTAAAAATTAATGATGGACGAGTGGGAAAGTCAAAGGAAAAAGATTTTAAACCGTGATGATTTGGGGGGGGGGATGTTTTAAAATTGACAAGCGAGTGCAGTTACTATTAAGATGAACTAGCGCTGCCCCAAAGAAAAATGTCAGAACCCCTGTACAGGAGTAATGTTCTTAGGACGCAGTCTCTCTCCGGAAGGGATTATCATGTTCATCTAATCCGGTGTTAATATATTAGGAAATGAAATCAATAAGCTGAGGCCACGCCCCCATAGCAACTTTCGATAATCCTGCAATGGCTCCCTTGGGGATGTTACCCAGGGTCGAAACAAGTCAAGTATTAACTTAGATGCAATGGGCAGATAACTTGACTATGAATATCATAGAAGGTTCCATTAACTCATTTCCCGTGAGGCTGCGCGTGGCTGGCGGTCATTGTTTAGGAGGACTTAGCACAGCCAGGAGACGTTACGCTGGAGGTCTGGAACTAGGTCAGCGCGTCCATGAAGTGGGGCCGTGAAGTGATGTGCCAAAGTCACGTTCCCAACAAAATAACGCGAGAGTCGTCACATCACCCCCTTTCCTACCACCATCCCCCAAGGAATCTCTCTGACACGTTACGGTGATGGTTTGTGGATCATATCCTTATTTTAAAATTACCATTGTCTAGTTTATTTCTAAACAAACTGGTCACGTGGTACGGTATTTTATATTTTTTAATCCAAGCGAACAAGGTTTTAGAATATTTTTTTTTTGGGTGTAATTTTCCGTAATCAAACGATAATTTATATAAAAAAAACATAATAAATTTTTACATTATATTAATTTTAAATTAACTTAATAAAAATTACCTTATTTAAAAGAAAAATAGTTGCCTCACCAAATGTTATTTTGTTTAAATGGCATAATTTGCTCTTTGGTGGACAAAACGAATTAAAATTTTACGGACACATTTACCATTAAATTAAAGAAACAAAACAACATGATATATGGCTTAAACTTAAGAATACAATTAAAGATTAAAAATAGATTTGATTAATTGTTCAGATGTTGTTTTTTCCCATTACATGTCTTAATTAATAGAACCAATATTAGCGTGTACATTGCTTAGAGATTTAAGGTCAGGGGTGAAATTTTGAGGTCTTATTTTTTGAAAATGTGAAAACGTACCTCACAGCGTATGTTTAATTGCAAAGTGTTCAAGGAATCTGTTTGCACAGAAAAAATATGTAAATTGTTCGTCATTTCTTACCAAAAATATATATTGTCTAATCCAATGCAAAGCTACGTTGTTGGCAAAGTCTTCATTCGCTAAATACATTTATACGAACAGCTCTTTTATTTCGAGCTTAGAACTGTGTTTTAAAAATATGAAATTATTATTTTATCTAATATTTATTTCACTCGCTGCTTCATAAACAATTGTATAAACCGACCCTATGTGTTTGTTTGCCGTGACAACAAAGATTGATCACGAGGGTTAAATCCTATTAGTTAGAGTAAAATATATGTGGGCGTTCACTTAATTTTTTTTTTTTTTCAATTTTTAAAACTGCGTGCCGTCATTACAATAGTTTCCATTTTAAGCATACATTTTTGTCCCCTTCCACTCGCTCGTGACATCATTTCTTATCGTCAAATCGATTGTCCTGGGAAAATGAAGATGAAAAAAAAGATTGACAACTCACAAATCAATGAATGAAAAAAAAATAAATTATTTAATGATACAAAAAATAAAGTGCACACAAAAATTAGAGGATTTTTAGCGCATTTTCGAGAAGTCGAATGCGCTATTGCACCCGTTTTGTCCGTCCGTCCGTCCGTCATCACCCTTGATCTCAGCATCCATAAGTCCTAGACCCATGAGGTATATATGTTTTTTGTATGTCCTGACCTGCCATTTGTGCATCAACACTCAGTTACTCGATCCGTTAAAAAACCCCGTTAAAACTACCAAAAAATATGTAGAATCGAGAGGTAACACTAGCGCAGGGAACGGCCGCCATTGCCGGAAGTCGAATACACAGTCGTTCACGCATTGAAGAGTGGTGCGAAAGCGTGCAAAAGAATTAGTGTTTTTTTTTTAGTTGACGTCATTAGAATATGTGTAAAAGTTTAGAGAGTTTTACGTCATTATTTGTGGTGACTTGTAGTTAGATTAAAGAGAAAATAAAACTTTTTAAAATGTAAAGAAATGACTTTTAAATTAAAAAAATGTCAGGTATATTCATTACACAAGAAAATTCATAAAAATATGTCTAAAATCTAAACACAATTACTAATAACTACATAATGCTGATATCTAACATAAGTACTGATACATAATACGAAAATGCGCTAACAGGTCCTGAGTTCCAATAGGGACCAGGCTTAACATGATTTTTTTTTTACTATGGCTATATTTTTTCTGCAGCTTAAAGCATTGAAATGTAATAACAGTCATGTCTGACAAAAAATTTTTATTGAAAACTTGGCTCCATAAATATGAATGTATTTAAATAATCTCAACTCTCTTGTGTTTTTTTTTTTGTTTCATCACAAATATCTGGTATTTATCGCAAATATGAATATATGAACAGTTACATTGATACAAATATATAGAACGGATTCTACCCAACACACGTACTGCCCAATGTTTGGATAGTCTACATGTTTGCTGTGTCGACAAAATTAATAGATTAAAAAGAGCTCATTTACATCCACCTAAATAAAAAGAAATACTTTCACTAGAATAATGCTTTGAAGCTAAACAGTTTTTTATACAGTCAGATGATTATTGCACTCAATAAAAGATTATGTCTAGTCATGCATTTTATTTGTTTTGATGTGAAGGTTTTTCTGATTTTTTTTTCGAGCAACCCATTTCATGGCTGAATTCCAGGGGGGGGGGGGTAGTGATAAGTTGCAGTGATTGTTAAGTGATTGTGACACAATAATTTTTCCCTGGTTTTGAGCTTGTATTTCATAGTTACCATTACAGTTGCCTTAACAGTATTAGTGCTGCTTGGCTCTTTGCTCTTCCACCCTCTATCGTTTATAGGTTTAGTGATTCAACTAATTGAGTTACTGCAGCCAGTTACGAATATTATTCGCAAAACACAGAAGTAAAAAAAAAACAAAAAAAAACAAAAAAAAAAACGCTTTTTTAAAAATTATACCAAGATCCACTTCAACGGCCATTAAAAAAATGTGCACATCAGAGCGAATTCTTACCCTTGCAAAGTCCAGACCGGAATATAGGACAAGTAAGATAACTCTCGCGTTCCCCAAATTTCAGAGAATTAACCATCGCGCTCGCTAGTGGCAAACACAATCAAATGGCCTTCAATTAATCTTTAAAATGACTTACAAGTTGCAGTTTTTTCAACAAATTAGGGCTGCGGAAATTAACGATTAATTTCTCGATTAATCGGCAAAAAATCTATTAAAATTATATTAATCGATTAAATAGCGATTAAATGTAAAGAAAATGTTGTATACAACTTTAGGATGTATTGATAAATTATACATAATAGTTTGCTTTTTTACATACAAACTTCTCAATTGAAAAAAAAATGATTTTTAAAGTGTAAAATTTAAAATAATCTGTTTTTATAAGTAAAATTATATTTAAAAAAATTAAATATTGATTTTACTTAACTAACAATAACAACATTTAAATTCATTGACGTATATTGAACTACTTATATTTAAATAATAAAATGGCAATTGCCTGCTTTTGTTACTTCCCTTGGAATGTTCAGTTTGATAACGTAATACATCATATTTTTAACATTAATCAAAATTATCGATTAACTATTCGGTAATTTTTCAAATGTTAACGATTAAATTTATTTTAATCGCTAACAGCCCTACAACAAATACTTTAAATTTTAAAACAGCTAATTTTAACAAGTTAAAAAATTTGTGCTATAATAATGCGTAATGTTTTAATTATATATAAGTATACGTCTGTACTTAAACTGAAGCACACTTGGATTTATTTTTCAGAAAGGTGCAAATATTGTCATATTTGTCGATAATATAAGATGACTTTTTCTCTCCATCAAATGTTTTGATTTTTTAAAATATTACATATACTAGAATATATGAAACAAACTCACTGCATAAATGAGTACCTTGTTTTGTTTATATATTTTATCATTTATCCAATTTATTTTTTTAAACGTTTTAGTATTTTTTAATGAAATAAAGGGAGGTGGGGCAGAGAGAATTTAGGTACCTTTCTAAATGTCTAATAGACCACATAGTCTTGTTATTGTTCGATTACTACAGATCGGGAGGGTGGGGGGGCGCTTGGAAGGACTTTTCTGCAAACGTTTTTAGAGGGATTATGAAAGAGCAACACTATTAGCTCAACTTTAGTTGCTATGCATGTCTCAAAATACTCTCCCCTACTGGAGACTGGAATGTCTCATTTTACACTCCACTACTGGAGACTGGAATGCCTCATAATACTCTCCACTACTGGAGACTGGAATGCCTCAAAATTCTCTCCACTACCACGTGATGACTGCGTCGAGACGAGTGCTCGGTCTTCGTGATAACTCCCCGTCATCAAAGTTTTATGTTGTTTGTAGACAAGTGATTCAATCACTGCAGGTAACAGATCTAAAGAGCTTTAGAGAACCGTTCAAAATGGTTGGGTAGGGGGATGGGGGGAGACGGGGCACTTCTTTTCCTTTATCTTGAGTGGCCGCACTTTCCTGTCAATGGGAATTTTTTTTAAAAATGTATGTATTTGTTTATCCTGTTTAACAACTTTTAAGATACCTTTTGTTCTTGAGATGGGGAGTCATAACTCAACACGGAGCCCCAAAATGGCATGTAGAGACATTTTAAAAAAAAATTATTATAAGATTTTATTTTATTTGTTTATTAGTTTGTTTTTCTTTCTTGTCCCCAGCTGATTTGTTTTCAATCAATGAAAATTTTACACAATTCAAAAGGAAAAGATTTTTTTTTTTTAAATTAAAAAAATTCTCCATAAAAATTATCTGTTTTTATCATGCGTCGTGTTCGTTTGTTTCAAAAACTAATTGTGCAATCTGCCATCTAACTTAGCTGGGGTTTTTTCTTCTGAACATGGGGAAAAGTGCAACATTTGAAAGTGTAAATGTTTTAAAAGCTTATGGAATCGTTCAGTTTTGACATGTACCGATCGTTCGACGGGTCAAAATAAAATAATATTTTTGGGGGGAGGGGGATATTTTTTGTAAAATGTAAGCCCCCCCCATCCCCCACATTTACAGTGATTTATAGTTCATTGGCCATTTCTCAGTGTCTCAATATAAATGAATCTATTTTTGACCCGTCCAAAAACAAAATCAAATGTCGATGCTTTTAGCTAATGGCCGCAAACAAAAACGCCCCCACAGTTTAGTGCTAATGGTTTCGTAATAATCAAATTATGCTCTTATAAGAACCAGGCTCTTCAATAAAATTCAGTATTTCTTTTCATTGGAATATTTCTATTTCCTTATGGATGTATCTCCCAATAGCACAGTTAATACCTGTCTTTGAAAAGTTAACATTAATTTAAAAAAAAACAACAACAACAAAAAAACAACAACAACAACCACTTATAAAACAACTACAAAAAAAAAGCGACCAGAGTGCTGCAACACAAATATAACTTTTAATTAAGTTCAATTTCTATCAATATCTACTCATTAATCACTGTTTTCCACTTGATCATGTTTAGCTTTAGGAGAGTTTAACAGAAAGCCTTAAACCTTTCTAGAAAAATATAATGTGATATAAAAATAATATTGATAATTTTATTTTATTTGGAAAGGTCAGTCTATAACTTTTATAATACAATTACAAGACTGAAGATGATATTGAGTTCATGACCACCTAGGGTATCGGCTACATGACTACCAACCGATATCGACAGCATTATCACCAAACGATATCGACTACAAGACTTACGATAGCGACTACACGACTTACGATAGCGACTACATGGCTGCCAACCATATCGATGCTGCTTTTGCTTTACATTTTCAATGAGGATGCATCTGATTAAAGCTCTTGTTACTACTTACCATATGGACTTAGTTGTTTTTTTTTTCATTAAGCGTGTTTGTACTCAGCTCATTTTTCTCGAATGCGTTTTCCGAACACCTTCGGTTCTTATCTAATCAAATATAAAGTTATCAGGGCTGTGAATGAAGTTAAGTTGGAATGCGCAGAACCATGTTTGGCGTAAAATAAGATCTTTAACTCACACTCAGAACACTAATAGAATCAATCTTTCAGATAATAACGTTTCTAGCTTTGTCTTTTTTATATGTCCCCCAGGTAAAAAAAATTAATTAACCATTAGAAGTAGCCTCTTGTCAATACGTAAGAAAAGATAATAACATATACGAAGGAACCATCAAAATTCCCCTTACAAGAAAACTGGGGTGCGTTAGATTACGATTGATTAATCGTTGAACATTTTAATCTATAAAAATGAATTTGATCGATTAAAATTCGATTAATATCGAAGATTTTTTTCCTACGATTTATTAATAATTTACTTATTTCTTTACTTACATTCTTTTACATCGTATTATTGTTTTTTAATAAGTCGTAAACAATAAGGTTTTTATGAACCAGTGTGAGAATCATGCACGGGATCCTATATTAACTAGTGGGAGAATCATTCACGGGATCCTATATGAACCAGTGTGAGAATCGTGCACGGGATCCTATGCCTGTATGAACTAGTGGGAGAATCGTGCACGGGATCCTATCCCTATATGAACTAGTGGGAGAATCGTGCACGGGATCCTATGCCTACATGAACTAGTGGGAGAATCATGCACGGGATCCTATATGAACTAGTGGGAGAATCGTGCACGTGATCCTATGCCTATATGAACTAGTGGGAGAATCGTGCACAGGATCCTATATGAACCATGTTCTGAAAAAGCTATTAGCTATCTAATATGAATGGCGTTAGAATACCCAGTGTGTGTGTGTGATTCCATCCCCAATATCGTCATTATCTAATGCACCACCTGCCCCTTAAATGACTCGTGCGTGCCTTCCTTTCATTACCTGACTAATCTCCCCTTACATCTAGTTTGTCTGTACTATACTGGATAACAAAATAGACATATCGCACTAATAGGACGGCATAATGGGGAGAAAAACAACTGTCCGTTCAGAAAAGTTGCTTTGAAAAAATATGATTCCAGATAATTAAGATAAACTATTATCCCGTGATAACAGTACACAGATTTTACAACTATATGTAAAATAAACATATATATATATATANTTGATGAGCGCTGTAAAAATATTTAATATGATGACGTCATTGTTTGGTGTGCATCGGTGCGCAAAATACAACCCCTATTATTATTATTAAATACTTTGCGTACATTTCATAAAGTTTAATAATTCGTATTTATCAAAAAAGGACAAGTTAGTTGGTCTTTTAAAAAAAGGTCGGCGCCCCGGCACAATCTAGTATATATATAATACCTATTATTTAGATTTAGATTTCAGTTTTCAAAACAAAAAATAAAGTGAAGACTTTGTCATTTTTCAAATTCTTAATTTATTTTATAATTTGCTTCCAGGGAACACTAACGAAATCCCGCCCCAATTACACCCTTATTAACAGACACCAGTGATAACTGTCAAGAAAACACAACGGGACGAGTCTTCTTATGCAGATTTACTTTTATTACTGGTGAATCAAATTAACTCTTGCATTAGAATGTTAGACTATAATTGTTATTTTAAAAAGATTAACTGGGATTAGTTTTAAGTTTTGTTGGGAAATTAACGAAAGAATGCAGATTTGTATAAACTTTATTCTTATTTCCATTCTTTCTTTCAATCTTTCGTTCCTTGTTACGTTCATTCTTATTTCCATTCTTTCTTTCAATCTTTCGTTCCTTGTTACGTTCATTCTTATTTCCATTCTTTTATTGAATATTACTTTCAATCTTACTTTAACTTTTGCATTTAATCCTTCGGTCATTTTTACTTTCTTTCTTTCTTTCTTTATTTCTTTATGTCTTTCTTTCTTTTTTCTTTCTTTCTTTCTTTCTTTCTTTCTTTCTTTCTTTCTTTCTTTCTTTCTTTCTTTCTTTCTTTCTTTCTTTCTTTCTTTTTTTCTTTCTTTCTTTCTTTCTTTCTTTCTTTTTTTCTTTTTTTCTTTCTTTCTTTCTTTCTTTCTTTCTTTCTTTCTTTCTTTCTTTCTTTCTTTCTTTCTTTCGTTCTTCCTTTCTTTCTTTCGTTCTTTCTTTCGTTCTTTCTTTCTTTTTTCCTTTCTTTCTTTCTTTCTTTCTTTCTTTCTTTCTTTCTTTCCTTCTTTCTTTCTTTTTCTCTTTCAAGACAAAATAACAATGATAACCAGTATGTTATCAGATACATTCCAACTTTGTCTTGTGCGTGCATTGAAAACATCAACTATTAGGAAGAGCGCCAACTCAGAGTAGATTGTTTAATAAACTTGCTTGGAAGAGCTCTCCATCACAAATACTTTTTTAAAAATAATTCAAAATTATGGGCCATAACTTATTTTCGAGAAAATGTTCATTTGAAAAAAGTTTCAAGTTGTTCTTTCAGCACCATCACCAAGAAATCTACACGTAGATTCCAAGGGTAGAGCTAATTTCAGGTTTTGGTGGCATGACTCTAAGACTAATAAACAAAGTAATAACGTTAATGAGGAGAGGTGTCAATGTTTGGTCGTGTCAATGTTTGGTCGTGTCAATGTTTGGTCGTGTCAATGTTTGGTCGTGTCAATGTTTGGTCGTGTCAATGTGTGGTTGAGTCAATGTTTTGTCGTGTCAATGTTTGGTCGTGTCAGTGTTTGGTTATGTCAGTGTTTGGTCGTGTCAATGTTAGGACGTGTCCATGTTTGAACGTGTCAATGGTTTGTCGTGTCAATGTTTTGTCGCGTCAATGTTTCGTCGTGCCAATTCTTAGTCGTGTCAATGTTTGGTGTGTCACGCCATCGACTACAGACCCTATTCAACTTTCAGCATCATTCAGGCACAGACTATGCTTAGAAGCTCATACTTCACAGTTATTCTCTCTGTTTTCCTGGTTGGTTTGATTCTACAGATCACTGGTGCTCTTAAACTTACCAATGATGAATGTCTTTATGTCAGTGCCTCTTCGTTGAGTCGTTGAATTATTTGCCACGAACTACAACCGCATAACTTGACCTAGCAGTTAAAAACATAAATCTTCAACAACAAAAAAGTCGATAAGTGAGAAAGAAATAAAGCGTTTAACTGGTACTGCTCTGTCAAATTTTTATACGTGTCAGTCGCGAATCATTGGCAGGGAGAATCATAAATTAATAAGGCGTTTTACAAGCTCCATTTGGCTTAGACGAATCGACGTTCAATGGGTTTGTGACATCTTAGATACAAGACGTAACACATCGATTAAACTAAATACTACAGCTTGGTGGTCTATTATTCCATGAAGTTACATCGGAAATGTATATAGTTAAACGGGAAAAAATTATTATCCCCCCTACCGTAGTAATTATACATAGGCAATTAATTCTAATTTAGAAATACAACACAAAGATAACGTAATACAACCCTCAGATAGACATAAAGATAAAAACACCTTTCTTATTCCATATGCAAGAACAAACACATACACGTTTTCTTTCTTTCCGTCCGGTATTCGGGCGTGGAATGGGTTGTCTGAAGAAACCAGGAAAGCCAACACTTTATCATCATTTAAAACTCTAGTAAGAATACAGGACTAAACACAAACCATAGAAATACGTAGGACGCAATAATCTTATGTACAGAAGGAGCGTCTGTAACATATAAGATAAGATAAGCTAAGATACCGTATCCACATATCCAACGGAAGACCTACAGAAGACAAACTTTATGAGCTTTGTCACGTCACAGCAAACGAAGACAATATACCTGATCGGAATAGTTATAAGAATTCATGGCTTCAAAGTGAGCGTTCAGTAAAAATGGTGCAAAAATAAAAGTGTAAATTAAAAAAAAGATCTGGTTTGGAAAAGGAAGGGGGGGGGGCTTAAATCTAATACAAAGACAGCATAAAAGTTTAAAGAAACACATGGGTAAAAACTTAATTTTGAAGACTAACACTAAAGCTAAAACTCGAAGTGTCACTCGCAGAAGGCCATTCATTATTGGTATGTTTAAACGGCCATCTATAAATGGCGTCACTAGCCTGGGTTGGGGGAGGGCGGTCAAGCATTTGTGACAATTGTGTGACGATGAGGAGGAAGGGGGGGGGTTACATAAATGGGATGTCACATAAAAAAATCGCGCAACTTTAATTACAATTTCAACTTAACTAATGCATGGCTTGCAATCATTTGTGATGACGTTTTCAAAAGCTTCACCATTCTTTCAATGTGTAAGGCTCGCGAAAATGTATCAAATAAAAATTTTCGTTGGGAATATTCCCTGTGAAATACTTTTAACACGAATATGCTTGAGAATTATCTGTCAAAGGTAAATAAACTAAAGTCCTGACAAACTCCAAGGTATTTTCATACAACTTTTTCCTCTGAACATGAAAGAAAATTGTTAAAAACACAAAAAATATTTAGGTTTTTCGAAGCTATCAATCACAGGATGTTAACCAGTCCCAGTTTTGCAAACTCCTGGGAAATTTCCAAAATCGTGGGAGTTTTTTAAAAAGTCAAATTAGTATAAATGGTAATTTGGGAAATTTTGAAGATTTGGCCTTAAATTTGGGGAATATTTGAGATTGACATAGTTTTAACATTAAATACACACGAGAATGACAATAAAATAAAATGATTTGAAACATGCACATTTTCAAATAAGAAATACTTTTTTAGGTTTGAGGGATGGCTTTGTGACATCATATTTGCTATTTTTAGAGGGTCTAGGTTTTTTATTTGGGATCTAAATATATTTTTTGGTTTGTTATTATTTTTTTTTTTACGCGTTGGCGAGGTTTTTAACAGGAGCTATTGGTGACGTCATATTTTGTTTCTTTTTAGTGTGTCTCGATTTTTTAGCGCATTTTCGAGAAGTCGAATGCGCTATTGCACCCGTTTTGTCCGTCTGTCATCACCTTTGATCACAGCATCCATAAGTCCTAGACCCATGATGTATATATGTTTTTTGTATGTCCTGACCTGCCATTTGTGCATCAACACTCAGTTACTCGATCCGTTAAAAACACCGTTAAAACTACCAAAAAACTTTGCGAATCGAGAGGTAACACTGGCGCAGGGAACGGCCGCCATTGCCGGAAGTCGAATACATCATTTTTCAAGCATTCAAGAGTGGTGCGAAGGCGTGCAAAAGAATTAGTTTGTTTTTTGTTTTTTTTTTGTTGACGTCATTAGAATATGTGTAAAGGTTTAGAGAGTTTTACGTCATCATTTGTGGTGACTTGTAGTTAGATTAAAGAGAAAATATTTTTTTTTTAAATGTAAAGAAATGACTTTTAAATTAAAAAAATGTCAGGTATATTCATTACACAAGAAAATTCATAAAAATATGTCTAAAATCTAAACACAATTACTGATAACTATATAATGCTGATATCTAACATAAGTACTGATACATAATACGAAAATGCGCTAACACGTCCTGAGTTCCAAAAGGGACCAGGCTTAACATGATTGTTTTTATATTTCGGATCTAGGTTTTTTTGACGTGTTGGCTATGGTTTTTCCCGCTTTGACAACAGGATTTCATGAATTTAATGCATGTGGGAACTTTTAGTCTAATTTGGGAATTTTTTTGGCTAGTGCCTGGAAAGGCTTGGCACCTTGAGTTCGCAACACTGACCAATCCTTGAAATACGCCGGCATTATTTAGTACCAATGTGGTTGTTGTTTTTAAATCTCTCCCCTCCCCCTTCTCTTTCCTTCCTCCACTTCTATATATATATTTAGGGCTGCGAAAATTACCGATTAATTTCTCAATTAATCGGTAATTTTCTTTATCGATTAAAATTATTTTAATTGATAAAATAGCTATTAAAATTAAAGAAAATGTTTTAAAATTTTTCTCAAATTATTTTTAAAATAATCAATTATTAATAATAGTTTGTTTTTTACGTACAAATGTCTGCATTTAAAAAGAAGTGTTCGAAATTGTTAACCTTAAAATAACCTGTTTTTAAGGACAATGATTTTAAAAAACATTGTTTTTAATTAATAAACGATAACAAAATTAAAATCCTTTGACATTATGTTGAACTACTTATATTTAAATATATAGCCTAACAACATTATAATTTTTCATTTGAATCAAATTAAATACGTAAGTTATAGGCAATTAAAAAAATCATGTTAAGCCTGGTCCCTTCTGGAACTCAGGACGTGTTAGCGCATTTTCGTATTATGTATCAGTACTTATGTTAGATATCAGCATTATGTAGTTATCAGTAATTGTGTTTAGATTTTAGACATATTTTATGAATTTTCTTGTGTAATGAATATACCTGACATTTTTTTAATTTAAAAGTCATTTCTTTACATTTTAAAAAATTTTATTTTCTCTTTAATATAACTACAAGTCTCCACAAATGATGACGTAAAACTCTCTAAACTTTTACACATATTCTAATGACGTCAACAAAAAAAAAAACTAATTCTTTTGCACGCCTTCGCACCACTCTTGAATGCCTGAAAAGTGATGTATTCGACTTCCGGCAATGGCGGCCGTTCCCTGCGCCAGTGTTACCTCTCGATTCGCAAAGTTTTTTGGTAGTTTTAACGGGGTTTTTTAACGGATCGAGTAACTGAGTGTTGATGCACAAATGGCAGGTCAGGACATACAAAAAACATATATACATCATGGGTCTAGGACTTATGGATGCTGTGATCAAAGGTGATGACAGACGGACGGACGGACGGACGGACGGACGGACAAAACGGGTGCAATAGCGCATTCGACTTCTCGAAAATGCGCTAAAAATGCCATAAAAGTGAACACAATGTGAAAGAAAACAACAGTGAAAAAAAGTGATCATGAGGTCTTAGAAAAAAAAAATCATAACTTGGGATAAAATACGATCTTTATGTTTTTGTCAATCATCAAACAAATTCTATGCAGCTATATTATTTCTATATTTTTAAAATTAATTTGAAATTTTCATTCGAGTGCTTAAACTTTAATAAGTTATTCAACTTTTTAGCGCATTTTCGAGAAGTCGAATGCGCTATTGCACCCGTTTTGTCCGTCTGTCATACCATAAGTCCTAGACCCATGATGTATATATGTTTTTTGTATGTCCTGACCTGCCATTTGTGCATCAACACTCAGTTACTCGATCCGTTAAAAAACCCCGTTAAAACTACCAAAAAACTTTGCGAATCGAGAGGTAACACTGGCGCAGGGAACGGCCGCCATTGCCGGAAGTCGAATACATCATTTTTCAAGCATTCAAGAGTGGTGCGAAGGCGTGCAAAAGAATTAGTTTTTTTTTTTTTTTTTTTTTTTTTTTTTTGTGTTGACGTCATTAGAATATGTGTAAAAGTTTAGAGAGTTTTACGTCATCATTTGTGGTGACTTGTAGTTAGATTAAAGAGAAAATAA
>MUZC01002857.1:469471-492992 GCA_002072015.1 Radix auricularia
TATATATATATATATATATATATATAATATGAAACATGCTTAGATTAAAAAATACGGCTTTTTTGGTGGGGTGGGGGGGGGCAAAGCTTTGTGATATATTATTGGAGGGTGAGTCTATGTTTTTGTGGCAAAGTGTGGCAAGGGGATAGGGGGGAAATCAGACGTCATTACAGACGGCCCCTAAGGAGCTAGTAATCGTGTCTATCGAGACTCATCTACTCAAAAAATAGGATAATTAATAACTGATACATTAATCAGCTTTTGACAATGATGTATATGGTGGATGCCGCAATAACACTAGATGTTTGAATTATCTCTCGGCTCGGTGGTAGCTTATATTGTACTGGGAAACAAGAGCTGTCAAAGAGTTCAAATCAAGTTTAATAAAAGACACAACTTTCTTTTTCTAGCTGGAATATGCGGATTATATAGATGCCAAGTTGGAGCCACATTATCTGATTGGACACGCTCACATTACAACAATATAACACGATTACTTTGGGAAAGCAGAAATCAAGTGAAACTACCCACTCCACACACACTCACACACACACACACACACACACACACACGCACACGCACACGTACACGCACACGCGCACGCACACGCACACACACACACACACACACACACACACCACACCACACACACACACATTAAATTAAAAGTCTATTAAAATAATTAATCTGAAACGAAACAAAATATGACGTCATATACCCTAACGCTACACCACACCAAGAATGTGTCAATATAATGCGCACCGCGCACCAATCTAACACTAGCATTCACAAAGCTGGAAAACCCCATTAACTATTATTCTAGATTACATTAAAAGTCAAAAACAAAATACACAAACTAATTGTGCAAGTACGTTTTTATGATAAAGATATGTTTTAAGACTTATGTAAATCCGTATGTCTTCTTATTGTACTGATGAAGGCATTAGCCGAAACGTCTAATGTAGTATTAATTTTTTGGTGAAAGCTGAAATTTATTGTCTTCTTGCACAATTAGTTTGTGTATTTTTTATTTTATTGAAACGCTTTATGCAATCCCATTCTGTATGATATATTAAAAGTCATATCAAATCAATAATTGTGAAACTCAACAAAACAACAACAACAAAAATCTACAAATTGCTGCTAAAATTACGGGAGTCGCACGAAAAGAGAATTTTTAAAAAATTCCGTCTCCAACATTGTTCTAAATATTATTCGCTATCGTTCGGCGTTTGTTTCAACCCGAGAGATGCTATGGTTGTTGAGACATTGACAATTTATTGATATTTTTCGGTTTTTTTTCTTGTTTGGATTTTTCAGGAAATCCAGTAAACCTTTTCGGTATTTTTGTTTTTGCCTTTGCACAAATTTTCGACCTCTTTAATAAATATTAGTAAAATACCCGAACTCTATCTGGTATGGTTCAGAAGGATTTGCAGGATCAAGCTCTACAGACATTTTATATATATAAATGCAATTTTTCCCATAGAAATCCCTTACAAATAATTCCACTCTAATACGTTAGCATTGAAAAAATAAAAAAGGTTTTAACTTTTAATACATTTATTACTGTTAGTGTTGCAATCGAACTTTCATTACAGTCGTTAAATAACTATTTAAATATACATATTGATACTTCTCGCAAATGGCGCTTCGGGGCTTCTGGATTAGATCAACAACCGAGAACGTGACGAGGGTATTACCAGGTAAACTCTACCTGTGTCACGGCCACTGGCTCAATGTGTGTGGCCCTCTCTAATTAGCGTTAATGATTGACTAAATTTCTTTAACTTTTTATTTTCTTTAATTTTAAATCCCCCCCCTTTTTTTTTCTTTGATTCGCCGAATAATCAAAGATAATTTTCATTTAATAAACCCCAACGTGGAAAATAATTAGATTTTTAAAAATATCGTCAAACAGCATTAAAAGGTTCATCAGAAAAATGTCATATCATTGGGGAAAATACACGGTTTCTTGATGTTCAATTAATGAGCTTAATAGGCAACAAGAAATGTGTACAAATTAGATTTGTTCAGAAAATGTGCGTCCTTGGCATTTCTCTGATTGATCACGTTTTTTATAGTATGTGTGGAATAATTGTCATAACTAGATATTAGCATTTTTTGTAAACGAATGTGATATGATTGCTCTCAGTGTTTCAAAGAGCATCCTAATTTAGAATCTCATGGACCATGTCAATGATACAGTGGCGTAGCTAGGGGAGGGGGAGGAGGTTTCGAATTTGAAATCCCTTCGGGCCCCCACTTGAGTGTCCTACATTTTTGTGCATTAAATATTTAGCGACCGCCATGTGTCCAAGGCCCCTCATAAAGGCCAAATCAAGCCCCCGGGCCCCCAACCATTACTTACGCCACTGCAATGGTTTCTCAATTATCATCTTTTATATCATTTATACAGACTCCTTCAATGCAGAAGATAATTGCGTCCACAAAGCATAACTGATGATCTGTTGGAAAGTGATGTAGCGTACACAGGCCACGGCTATGAGGGCTCCACGCATTACCCAGCCGCCTAACTAGTGTTAGGTACTTTTCGAAGCTGGGTGACTCAGGGAACAAATCCTTGCCTTCGCATGGATTCGACCCCGTTACCATCGGTAAGCCAATCGAGAGCGTTGCCACTCGACCACCGTGCCCCACATCTCAATGAATATCTTTATGAGTATCTCATTTAATACATTTTCGAATATATCATAAATATCTTTATAAATATAAAAAAAAGCCTTCTAATGCACAGTTCTAAGAAATCTTCACACACAAAAAAATCTGTGAACATCTCACTGAACATTTACTGACAGAAGCTATTCTATAAAGCATTTATTCAAATATATCAATGGCTAAATCTAAGCATATCTTAATGAACATCTGTAAAAATATATCTCTATGTATGCTTTCAAAAGTTCATTGAATATCTCAATAAAATTACTGGTGTACATCTAATGAACATATTTACAGACGTCCAAAAGCAAATTTTAAGGAACAGCTTAGTGCACATCTTAACGCGCATGACTCTTATTTACTTCCGTCAGCCAGCTTCAGGCGTCAAGCACGCCGTGACCCCGACGGGCATGGTTCACGTCCCGGACGTC
Organism: Radix auricularia; assembly: GCA_002072015.1. Taxonomy (NCBI): domain Eukaryota; kingdom Metazoa; phylum Mollusca; class Gastropoda; family Lymnaeidae; genus Radix; species Radix auricularia. Next base: position 472,582 of record MUZC01002857.1, read on the forward strand.
CGACTCCGGATGCTTGGCGCGTGACGCCCAACGTCAGACACCACTCCTGTCAACACTATGACGCCATATGTCGTGACGCAGTGAGGACAGACCCGGGGAAGACGCCTTATAAATACCCATTCGTCTGAACGTAAGTTTGAGCTGTCACTTAGAATTTCTTTCTTTCATTCATTCCGTTAGCCAGAAACCAAGAAATGGAATCTTTCAAGTCTCTCTGTTGTATTCTTCTGGTTGTCATGACAGTAACCGCCGCCCGTAAGTTTGAGCTGCTCATCGTGTTCATAATGTTGTAGTTTGTTTTTTTCGTTAATTAAAAAAAAAAGATTTTACCTCATTCTATTTATCTTTTGTTAAAACGACATCACAGAATATATATATCAAATCGTGAGTAATAAATAATTTCAGCAGACAGCTCTTTTTTGCGTAGCTATAAACAGACAATCAGTCTAGAGTTTAGAGTTTAGTATAAAATAGTTTCCCCATTTGTTTAGTAAATCATCACGAGGACTCAAATTTATGATGTTCTGTATTGAGAAAATATCAGCTTCCATATTTTATTGATATACCTGTATGTGATTTCAGTCAATTATTTTAAAGCACCTGTCCATGTTTTCAATAAGTTGTTACCTGTATGTCATTTCAGTCAATTATTATAAGCACCTGTCCATGTTTTCAATAAGTTGTTACCTGTATGTGATTCCAGTCAATTATTATAAGCACCTGTCCATGTTTTCAATAAGCTGTTACCTGTATGTGATTCCAGTCAATTATTATAAGCACCTGTCCATGTTTTCAATAAGTTGTTACTTGTACAAAGGTCTGTACTTGAGGCCAAGTGTCCCCTGTTCTTGGCTCATCATCAATGGTGTAGTCTCTATAAAGCAATCACAGTGTTGTAGTTATGAGAGAGGAGGGGGGGGGACAAAATTTGAAAGTCCCCCGGGAGCCCACTTGAGGGGGGCCCCCAAATTAGTGTCCGATTTTTTAAACATTAAATATTATGCTACCGCCATGTATGTGGGGCCCCCATAGAGGTTAAGCGCCCCGGACCACTTTTTATTAAGTCCAAACTTATTTCTCTTTGTTAAAGATCTCAATAATTCTTTTAGTTCTAGTTTATTTGGTCAAAAGGAGAATGGAACATGAGTTGTTACACTAAAAAGATGTTAAGACAAATGTAGCGTTGAGAAAAACAATGACAATAAAATATGACTTTCAGATTTCAGCAATAGCTACAAGTAAACCCATCGATACCTTGTGTGTATTTTACCAATGTATGTTTTAGATCTTTAAGGTCACGTTTTGTTCATTTCAACAGCTAACAACTACTGCCCCCCACCTGGCATCATTGTCAACTGCCTTAGGGCTCCATGTGACCCCATGTTTGGAGCGTCCTGCCCTAATTATCCCAGCGCTGTCTGCCGGTAAGTTCAAATCACATCTTTACGAATACAACGCATTAGGATTTTAAAAATAGGTTTTCATCCTCCTAATTAACATCAACTTTTCTTGTCACTTTTATTTGTTTGTTCATGTTTTCTAGTAGAAACGGCTCACAGTTACTAAACGCAACAGAAATGTTGATTTAGCATTATATTTTTAGAATGCTTAAGTCCCACCTCCAAGACCAACGAAGTATTAGGTATTTACAAAGTCTTTTCAAGTCTTGTAAAAATCTACACGAATTTATCGTTTTAATATGTTGATTGTTTTTAATTATAAAGACCTGATTCAATTTAAATCAATTATTTCGAATGGTATATTTTGGCTTTAACATATTTGAGCACGTATACAATTTATAATAACATATCTTTTTTGTGTTTTTTTGTTGTTGTTTTAAATTTACAATTAGACTATAATGTTTTGATAAGTGTGCTAGTTTAAAAATAAAACCTTAAAAACACGCCTCGGTAAAATAAATAATTGGTTTTTCGCTTTTATTTCCTTCCGGAAATGTAATCAATGATTTAAAAACAGTTCGTTTGATATTATATGGGTGTTTAGAGAATCAGCGAATGCAAATTGAAATGAAGTTACATCAACAATTTAGTGGAATGAAGGTGGCGCTTTAAGCATTATTTGTTTATATCCAAACAAAGTTACAGAGAGTTGAAAGGGGTTTCGAGAAATAAACTATATGTTATGGCTTTATAATCAAATTTATCGATGTTATATTTATATAAATACTTTATTTTCCCTTCAAATACAACATGGTCCTCAAATTCATGTTAACGTTGCCGCGATTTGACAAATACAAATTATTTGAGAGGGCGCAGTGATAAAGCATCTGCAGGGACCTGCACCCTTGGCCAAATGGTGTTTCTGAGTCCCGCAATCTCCCAATGGATACCTGAAATTAGTTGGTGTAAAGTTAAGGCGGCTTGGCTAAACAATCCCTCGTGTGCCTTGTCCGAGAAGGTGGATTTACTTGCCACGTGGTCTAAAAAAAGGAATTTTACTTCCCCCCCCCTTTTTTTTTTAACGGTCATGTACTTTATTTTCTTAACTTTAATTTATTTGCTTTGCTTTATTCTAATTTAAAAAACCTATTTAAAGACTATATGATTGATATGACCGAAAATTGTCATTTCTGCTCTCTGAGAAAATATTTTATTCCCTAGTATTCTTTAGTTTAACACACGGCGAATTTAAGAGGTAAATTTACACGGAAGACGAATATCATATGTCATAACCGAATGCACCTAATATGAAATCTATATCCAAATACTTTAAAAATGTACCTTTTTAAAAAAATTTCAATAACATGCATTTTATATTAGAATATTTAATTTATGGAAAATTTGATGTGAACTACTTCCATTTCCAAGCCATATCTTAATATAGTGAGACCTGTACTATAATATGCATCTATGTATGGGACACATCCAGTAAATAAAACATTGATACACTCGAACAAAGAGCTGCCATATTCATTAGTGGATAATATTTAAAACTTTAGTTAAATCATTAAAACTTGAAATTCTAGAAGAAGAAGAGCCAAGAGTAAATTTGTATTTATACATAAAGCAATTCATTACAATTAAGAAATACTAAATAAAGATAAATTAATACAACCCTCGGGTAGACTTAAGGATAAAAAACTTTCTTATTCCATATGCAAGAATTAACATGCAAATCTCGTTCTTCCCGTCCGGAATTCGGGCGTGAAATTTGGTTGCCTGAAGAAACCAAGAAAAACAAAACTTAATCAAAAGTTAAAACTTTTATAAGAATGCAGGACTAGACACAAACCATAGATACGCAAATGACGCAATAATCTTCTGTATAGAAGGAGCATCTGTAACAGATAAGATAAGAATATTATCAAAATTCAATGTGTGTCCAGAAAATTTTACATGAAAGCTAAATACAAATAATCGCCAAACGTAATCTGTGTCCCAATGATTGTTATAAGCAATATACATTGGAATATTTTTCAATAAAATATGTATCCCAAAACCTTTTGGATGCAATCTTTATCCAAATGACGGGCTCATGTAATCTCTATACACTTACTTGTCATATGCAATCTATATCTTACTATGCTTAACAAGAAATCTATAACCAAATACCTCCCACATGCAATGCAAAGATAAATATTTATTATATGAAATCTATAACCAAATATCTCCAACGTGCAATATGTATCTTCAGAAACAATTACTGCAACGAATGCTCTGCCAAATGGTATCTGAATGGAAGGGACGTCACCACTGACTGCTACAGTAGAAAAAACAACTACAACAGCTACTATTGATGACGTCATATTTGAGCAACTCAAAGAAGTCCTCTTCCATCGAAAGCACAGTCACAAGAGAACTCTCAAAGCCCAAAGTTTTCATATTTTATCTTACTTGACTATTCTGAGCAATGTAACTTAGTGTAAATGTAAAAATAAAACACTAATGATTTTAGTTGATGTTCGACGCTTTGTTTTGATTTATATTTCTCTTCTCCTTAAACCTATCTTATTCCAGATAAACAAAAACAAACCAGAAGAATTTACAAAAAGATTTAATCCCGCTCACTTAATTGGTCACTTGATTAATGATAATTATTTCCTTTCTGTTAAAAACTGCGGCCCCTTTTTAGCAAAATGTCTGCATTGCAATTTATATTGTTCTTTAGTGCCGCATTAAGCCTTGTTTACTTGGCATTTTCATGAAACTTTTAGTTCGACTTGTCCTCCATCTTTTGCTTAGTTTTAGTCAGTGCTTTGAAACATCTCCCAAAAACATGCTGGAAAGTTTAAATGTCACGGTTGTAACTTTATCCCAGGCTACAAGAGAGAATGAAATGACAGCAGGATAGCAGAGACAATATATAGTCGTTAACCATGAAGCTGAAGGTTAACATACTGAAAATGAATATTCAATCTTGGGGGGGGGGCATGCAAAAATACGAGGCCATGGAAAGCTATTGCATACGTTATGGCTTTGCCTGAAAAATTCGTGAAAGACAATTTCTGTTTCGTCTTTCGTAGCATTGGCGTAGCGAAGGATTTATAGAGATTTGAGGGCTCGCGGGGCTCGGGGGGCTTGGCCTCATCGGGGGCCCCACTTACATGATGGTGGCATAATATTTAATGTAAAATAAATTCGGGCACTCCTTTGGACCCCACCCCCTCTATTGAGGGCCAGGGGAGATTTGAATTTGGACTTCCTCCCCAAGCTACGCCACTGTTTCTCAGGCTTACACATACCATTTCCAATAACGTCGGCAATATAAAGGGGGTGGGTGAGGTTGAGAAAGACCTACAGCAATGGGGGATGTGTCCGGGCATGGAGTCGAAAGGCTACGGATTGGTTGGAATGGAGACACAGGACAGATCATATCACAGGGAGACACAGGACAGAGTATATCACAGGGAGACTCAGGACAGAGCATATCAGAGGGAGACACAGGACAGAGCATATCACAGGGAGACACAGGACAGAGCATAGCACAGGGAGACACAGGACAGAGCATATCACAGGGACACGCAGGAGAGCATATCACAGGGAGACACAGGACAGAGCATATCACAGGGAGACACGGGCAGAGCATATTACAGGGAGACACAGGACATAGCATATCACAGGGAGACACAGGACATAGCATATCACAGGGAGACACTGCATAGAGCATATTACAGGGAGACACAGGACATAGCATATTACAGGGAGACACAGAAAAAAGCATATCAAAGGGAGACACAGGACAGAGCATATCACAGGGAGACACAGGACAGAGCATATCACAGGGAGACACAGGACAGAGCATATCACAGGGAGACACAGGACAGAGCATAGCACAGGGAGACACAGGACAGAGCATATCAAAGGGAGACACAGAAAAAAGCATATCAAAGGGAGACACAGGACAGAGCATATCACAGGGAGACACATGACAGAGCATATCACAGGGAGACACAGGACAGAGCATAGCACAGGGAGACACAGCATAGAGCGTATCACATCCATTCACTGTGTCTAGTACCACAGATCATGATTGCTGATAACGACTTAACAATTATCACAACGTTAAAAAACTTACAATGAAGATCGCTGGTTAATATTTCTTTTCTCAGTAGTTAATGAATTATTAGTCTAATGATTTCTTTAGGAATACTTCATTTCTACAGATCAAATGTTAAGGTGACACCAAACAGATCAATATAAGAATAACATTGTAAGTGTCACACAAAAGAAAACGCGATTCAATTCTCTAATACTTCTTTGTATATAGATTCTACATAAGCACTGTGCATTGCTACATTTAAATATTTTATTGTAACATTTTATTTGAATCCATTTAGAGAGGAATAAAACAGAGTACAATATCTGAAAATGTGCTTTCATTTTTATCAACGTAGATGCCCGACATTGTGACTGAACTGAATGTTTTCTTGAAACTTGTGAGAGTCTAAGTCACCGAGCATTAACAAGATAAAAGTTTAATAACATGGAAAAACACAATCTTGCCCTCACGTAATTAAATTTTAAAATGATTTTAATATCCATTTTTTTAATAATATATTTTTTTTTTTTCCTTTGTTTTGTTTTTGAGTAACAATTTCCATTGAGGAATGTTATTGGATGGCAAGGTGTGGTATTATACAAGGTGAAGTGAGTTGATGTTAGGGCGTGGTACTGTACAAGATGAAGTAAGTTGATGTTAGGGCGTGGTACTGTACAAGGTGAAGTGAGTTGATGTTAGGGCGTGGTACTGTACAAGGTGAAGTGAGTTGATGTTAGGGCGTGGTACTGTACAAGATGAAGTAAGTTGATGTTAGGGCGTGGTACTGTACAAGGTGAAGTGAGTTGATGTTAGGGCGTGGTACTGTACAAGGTGAAGTGAGTTGATGTTAGGGTGTGGTACTGTACAAGATGAAGTGAATTGATGTTAGGGCATGGTACTGTACAAGATGAAGTGAGTTGATGTTAGGGCGTGGTACTGTACAAGGTGAAGTGAGTTGATGTTAGGGCGTGGTATTGTACAATCTTAAGTGAGTTGCTGTTAGGGCGTGGTACTGTACAAGGTGAAGTGAGTTGATGGGGCGTGGTACTGTACAAGATGAAGTGAGTTGATGTTAGGGCGTGGTACTATACAAGGTGAAGTGAGTTGATAGGGCGTGGTACTGTACAAGATGAAGTGAGTTGATGTTAGGGCGTGGTACTGTACAAACTGAAGTGAGATGTTAGGGCGTGGTACTTTACAAGATGAAGTGAGTTGTTGTTAGGGCGTGGTACTTTATAAGATGAAGTGAGTTGTTAGGGCGTGGTACTGTACAAGATGAAGTGAGTTGATATAAGGGCGTGGCACTTTTCAAGATGAAGTGAGTTGATGTTAGGTTGTGGTACTGTACAAGATGAAGTGAGTTGCTGTTAGGGCGTGGTACTGTTCAAGATAATTTGAGTTGATGTTAGGGCGTGGTATTGTACAAGATGAAGTGAGTTGATGTTAGGGCGTGGTATTGTACAAGATGAAGTGAGTTGCTTTTAGGGCGTGGTACTGTTCAAGATAATGTGAGTTGATGTTAGGGCGTGGTATTGTACAAGATGAAGTGAGTTGATGTTAGGGCGTGGTACTGTACAAGATGAAGTGAGTTGATGTTAGGGCGTGGTATTGTACAAGATGAAGTGAGTTGATGTTAGGGCGTGGTATTGTACAATCTTAAGTGAGTTGCTTTTAGGGCGTGGTACTGTTCAAGATAATGTGAGTTGATGTTAGGGCGTGGTACTGTACACGATGAAGTCAGTTGCTGATAGGGCGTGGTACTGTAACAACATGTAGTTAGTTGCTGATAGGGCGGTCATAATGGTTTAGTTACCGTTACAATCAAATTTCTGGCATGACGACCGAAGGTATCGATGATCCTAAATTAAGAAAGCTTTCTGATAGGAGTGTATAATATTCTAAGTTTTCAACCGTCATGACATCGGTTAAAGTGAATTATGTTAAGTCAATTTTATAACTAACTAGGTAAGCAACATTTTGACATATGCAGCATTTCAACTGCAAAATTCAAACACTTTACAAAAATATCTCCATGGGATTAGAATATCCTAAAAAAATAACGTTATTAGAATACTGCAATTTCTTCAGATAATAAAAATAAAACTCAAGTAGATAATTTTTAAAATGACTCATTTGTATGGTCGAAAAAGTTAGTAAATAACCGGATTAGAAATGCAAGAAAATGTAATTCTAACATCATTTACAACTCTTAAAAGTTCGGTGATAAAAGACGATAAATCTTTAAATTATCGGAATATACATTAAATATTTTGTTAATCATAAAATGGTCAACAGTTAATCCATAAGACTAACCAGGGGTAAACATTTCATACAGTACAGGACTCGTACAATGAGGTCACACAATTCACTTATTTTGAAAGTCAATTCAAATTCATTTCTTAGCAAATTTTTTATCCAGGGATTCACAACGGAAGTCTTACATTGTAATTGCTACGAAAGTAAAAAAGGAAATGGAATAAACGAGATTTGAGTCATTACACGAGAACATCACACAGACAGTGGTCACGTGGTCTCCTGATTGTGGTCGTTGGCGATAGTCACCTGAGACTTTTCGTTATGTTCAGTTTTCAATGGCGGTGCGGAAAATGTGTCTTTTCCCACCTGCCTCGGTACAGAATTTCTAATTGAGTTTCAAAGCGTCAATTGAACTAGGAGCACCGAACCGTTGGTGCTATTCGTGGGACTGTTGAATATTGGGTGTGCTCGCACAAACGCAGAGCCCCCAACTGTTGAGTACTGGGACCCGACTGTTGCAGATAGAGTGGGTCCACAATATTGAATCTTATGTCTAGAATTAACTATTCTATGCTAATAATATAACTAGAACGACATACAGCTTATGATTAATAATTAAAAAACTAACGCCTACGTGAAAATGATAAAGAGATAAAATATTTAATGCATTATATATATACATATATACAGGAACCTCAGTTAATAAACATATAATAAATTACGATATCTATGTCTCTAATAATTATACAAAGAGTTCGTTACGATGCCCAACGTCCCTCATGGACTGGGCGTGGCCAAAGGACTGGTTGAAAGGCTATGCTTCGGTCTGGCCAATCAAGCGTAGCACCGCTCTGTGGTCAGCTTGGCAGTCGGCCCCTTCCGCACTGGTCCTGACTGCGAGGGTTCGTTCGTTTCAAGGTAAGGCCACCTCGTCCTCTCTCTGCTCCAGATCTCCTGTCTGAGATGATAGCTCAATGGTTCCTCCGCCACTACACTGGCTCTCCAACTTGCTAGTTCCAAGTACTGAATAGTACTTGACTCCTAACTACTTCTAGCTTCTAATTACTTTAACTACCACTAACTAGCTGAAATAACAATATCAATAATTAACCAAAGATAGTGATAACATACCAAAGCATACATATAATTTATTATAATAAATACCTATACTACCTATACAATTTCAAATACATTTGCCTATCTAAGTCTAGTTAACTCAAACCTGAACAGACTTCAGCTAGGCTCAACTCGTATTCGTTAAGTCACACCCGCAGACCTGGTGTACTACGAATTTCTGAGATAGAGACTGCTGTAAGGTTGAGAGACCGTTTATAAAGGCCCCTACTTGCGTGGGTCGGCGAAGCGTTCTCATCTGATTGGTCAGTGGCGTGTACCAACTGTTAATCACGCGCTGACATGCATGGCTTCGAGAAACTTCGGCCAACCTCCACGTCCTAACCTATACTAACGCTATGGAATATTCCATGGTCCATCATGGATCTTTGTCCATCTCAAGGACAGCGTCCCTGTTGCGTTGATGGACCCACCCCTACCCTCAATGGTTCTCAAATATGCAAAGGTTCTAATATTATCGTGGGGAGGTATTCAACAGGGACCAAACTGGGTCATAGGCCACGCTGACGTCATTCTGTTTGGCCACTGATGAGACTCGTGTCATTTCTCTAAGTATTTATATTTTATTGCATTTAATTTGATGTTCTTACTCACTGGACATTTCGTATGTCTGTCTATGAAAGATGTGGAAGGGGGGGGGGGTTCCTTTTAAATCGAATGAACTGCAATGATTTAGTTGAAGGAGTTTTAGCCCTTAGTCATCGACTGAGATAATGTTCCCTATAATTTTCGTTGGTTCATGTACAAAATATAAAAAAATCGTGTGCAAGGTTGCACAGCATAAATTTTTTACATTAAATATTTTAACAAATTTGCTGCACGGTAATTCTAAACTGCTCATCGAAATCGGTAGTTCGCATACTCTACCACTGAGCTTATACTGATTGTGGGATGAATATATTTGCAGTTTACACGTGAGGAATGTTGCATGCAAGTAAAGAATGCATCTATATAATATATTGCTCTAATGCTCGAACGACATTGCGCATTTGAATGCGCATGCGTTGGCGTGACAGAGCAAAGATGTTCTAAAAAAATCAAATTCTACTTACTATAAATAACGATATGTAATTTTTAAAATTAATTAAAATCAATATTTTGATCCATAACTATGAAATCCTTGTTTTATTCTCTCCCTTGAAATGGCATGTGAGTATCTTAATCATAACCAATACGCATATTATATAAGAGAAGATGAATGGCTGCGTAACAATCATGGTGGAGCTATAGCGGTGATGCATGGTCACACGATTTTCAAAATTAATGTAGTTTTAGAAGACGTTCTACTAAAGACGAGACAAGGGCACTGAAATGTAGCAGATAATTAAATCCTTTTCAACTTGTGATTCAAAGTTATGCTGATGGGTTGATTGATGTACTGGAGAATATCAGACAAGGGTCAGCCACCAGAGGCGTAAAGCCTTGAATCGATGGGAGGAACGATGTGGAAGAGAAGACAGAGGCTCCTTAGATGCTACAGAGCAATAGTTGATGGTGTCTGGATGGTTGGTACGATGTGGCGGGCAGGCTGGGACCCTACACGGGCCATCGCTGTTACTTTAACTTAGACGTTTTGGCTTGGAAGTTTGTCAATGAGGGCATTGCGTCTAATGGTTGTAGCTCCACTTGTTGATCGTGCCTCCAGGGTATCGCCTTACAATTGGACACTAGCATCTTAGATTACTTATGGGGAAGTGGGGGGAGGGGGAGAGAGATCATAATGTTTATGATTAGCAGTTAATTATTTTTAATACTATGATCTTTATAAAAAATGTAAATGCAATTTATTTTTTCAAAAGTTCGAAATCGAGCGGAGAAAATTAAATATCTTAAATTAGGGATGTGACGGAGCTGATGAAAATCCGCATCCGTTGGATTCGGATTTGGCAAATACAAATCCGTCGGATTCGAATGCGGATTTGGTCAAATCTTGGCTTTAAAAAAAGGGAGTATACCAAGGTGTCAGTCCCGTGCCCCCCATAACAAGANCCCCCCCCCCCCCATAAGAAGAAGGATTTTCAATCACAAAATTAAGTAATTAAAAAACAATGCATATTTCAGTTTAAAAAGATAAACAAAATGAATGAATTTAATTCCACCAAAGAATTTGAACCTAAATTTTAAAAAAACCAAAAAAAAACCGCTTAAAATCAAGTAAAAAATTAAAACAATTTGACAAACAACATTTAGTGAAATTAAAAACTAAGTTCTTAAAATTGGAGAGTTATGAGAACATTAAACAAAATTAAAGATACTGTTTATTGTCACATTCACATAAAGTCTCAGTACTTGAAATTAATTAATGGCAGATTAAACGTCAAGAAAACCAGTTACTCTGCATTGTCTGGCAGTAGTCTGAAAACAATTTCGTGAGAGGGGTGTATCTAAAATACGCTCATGATTAAATACGACCTCTAATCTATGGACAGCTGAGTAAGGGTCTAGGAGTTTAGTTTTATCTGTTTTCTTTATTTCGGGTTTTTGAAAGTCTCTAGGTTTTTAAATTTTAGTTACGATTTCTACGGCCGTGTTTCATCTGAAAACGGTAATTTTTCAAATTCGAATCCGACGGATTTTTAAAAAAAAATCCGTCGGATTCGAATTTTCTCAAAAACGTCGAAGTTCGAATGTCGTCGGATTCGAATTCGAACTTCTTCACATCCCTATCTTAAATATACCATGTTTGAAACATCAGATACATTAAGAATTGATAATTGTTACTTTTATTTTAAAATATTATTTAGATACAGGATTTCCCAAATGTTGGTAACTGCTTGATTTCCTTTTATATTGATAAAATATATTTTGGCGTTAGTATGTTACATCACCATTTCATATTTTGGCGTTAATATGTTACATTGCCATTTCATATTTGGGCATTAGTATGTTACAAGCCATTTCATATTTGGGCGTTAGTGTGTTACATTGCCATTTCATATTTGGGTGTTAGCATGTTACATTGCCATTTCACATTTGGGTGTTAGTATGTTACATTGCCATTTCATATTTGGGCGTTAGTATGTTACATTGCCATTTCATATTTGGGTGTTAGCATGTTACATTGCCATTTCATATTTGCGTGTTAGTATGTTACATTGCCATTTCATATTTGGGCGTTAGTATGTTACATTGCCATTTCATATTTGGGTGTTAGCATGTTACATTGCTACTTCATATTTTGTTTTTAGCATGTTACGTTGCCGTATAACAGCCGGATACAATTTATCATACAATCTTTTTGTTAAACATTTATGTCATTTATAATCCAATAGCCTTTTGATATTGTCAAACTTACAAGGTAATGACGTGAAGATAATCTGACTTAATATGTGCCCCCCTTTTTTTCCTAGGTATGCATTAAGTCACGTAGCCGTTAATGTCATTAGTGCAGGCACATCGAATGACATCCTGGCCAATATATGTGTATATGTATGTCAGTTGCCCTTTGGCTCAGGAGCGGAAATAGACCTGGAGTTCGTTAATTTTTTTTCAATTAAATCAGTCTCGATACACCCCCTCCCAATTCTAAACCCTAAAAAGACAAGTCACGTCCCTTGGAATCACTCCATTTTAAAAAAAACAAAAAGAAATGAACCGAATGATGAACTTTTCTTTACCAGGAAATGATCCCACGGGGATTTGGACATAGGAAAACTCAAATAAACAAATTTATAATGATTATAAATTCGGCTCACTATTAAATTTTTCTTTGATCTCGACGTCAGTGGCTGATGGATGAGGCCGAGGCAGAAGTAGATCAGAAATTTTAAAAACAGAGGCGTCCCCGACGTACGCTTTTATTCTTAATGTAGCGTCTAAGTTGGCCCATGCTGCGTGAAGTGGTTAATTAAAGATGGTTGCTTTTTCTACGAAACCAATAAATTATCACAAATATTTCGGCTTATTCTTCTCACCCTCTTGGCCAGCATTTTCACAGATACACATTCATCAACGTTTTGTGTCGTTTCTGTTTTTAACAAAAATTAGCTTCATTTTTAAACATTTGTTGCTTAAGACGCCGCTGATGGAAAGTTCTTTGGGAGCAAGTAGGATTTGTTTTTTGACAAAGTGAGCACATTGTGCCTCTCAGGTCAAGGTCTTTGGTGTCCTTTGGGCTCGTTATCCCCTGGGTCAAATCAGGAGACCTCTTATAAAGCAGACCTGCACTTCTGGGTGGCCATGACAACTCATCCAAAAAGTTTTCCCGAAGAAACACAGATTCACGACATTAGCCGCAGGAAATAGTTTATTGTAATCTGACCAGTCCCACGATGTCGAAGTTGTGTTGTGTCCTTATCATTGCTCTGTGCCTGGCAGTAGGCGGACTTGGTAAGTTTCTAGACAGATATTACATCTACTCCCCAAAGCACAAGTCTGCTTAAAGGAATGAGGTCAGAGACATCGTTAAAATATATAAAGTGTTAGCTGTTAGGAGAAAAAGAGAAACAAAGAAACTCAAAATATTTCATCAATTGAAAGGAACTTAACCATATTAAAGATGCAAAATACTTAGGAATAATAATGAATGAGAAACTATCATGGAATCCCAGTGTCAATGAAGTTATTAAAAAATCGAATTAAACCTTTGGCTTGATAAAAGAAACTTTTACAGATGTAATAAAGATATTAAACTACAATGCTGACTCACTTTGGTGTGACCTATACTAAAATGTGTATCTTCTGTTTGGGACCGATCCACCAAAGAAAACATTGATAAACTAGAACAATTTCAAGAAAGAGGTGCCAGATTCATTATTAGAGAACATTCATAACTGACAAGAGTAACACCATTAGTTAAATAATTAAACCTTCAAACACTCGAGGATATAAGAACAAATATAAAATTAGTTATTATGCAGAGATATATTAGAGATACAAAACAAGATAACTTAATATAATCCTCAGATAGACATAGGGATAAAAACGCCGTTTTTATACCGTATGCGAGAACAAACACATACTAATTCTACTCGTTTTTCCCGTCCGGTATTCGGGCGTGTTTGAGTTGCCTGAAGAAACTAGTAAATCCAACACTTTATCAAAATTTAAATTTTAATAAAAATGCAGGACTAGACACACATCATAGAAAGGCGTAGAACGTCATAATCATGTGTATAGAAGGAGCAACTGTAACAGATAAGTTAACAAATCCAGACAATAATACGAGACGAAATAACAACGTCGGGGACGAGGGTATTTGTTTTTATTAACATTTACATTTTTAAAAACATAGACGTATAAAAAACGTTTTTACGATTAATGTCAACTAAGTAGGTGTTTCAAAGCCCGGATATTATTAGTGGTTAAATGCCAGGACTCACTTGTTTCATTTACCTCGTTTCAAAAATAAAGGGGTATATTTTTCATTTCCAAGATCCGTTTCAATAATGTTTAGTTTATGTGCGTGTGTGTATGTGTTTGTATATGTGTGTGTTTCGTCAATCTTCTTTTATCTATATTTTTTGTGTGTATATTTTTAAATAGAGTCTTAATACCTCTAGTATATTGTCAAGAATACGGCTCTGATTTGGTAGCACGTAATGAGAACGATCTCATGAGTCACTCTTTAAGTTTGCTTTCAGGCACTAATATTTTTAAACCGGGGCAATAAGAATTAGAAACACGTTGTAGTTTGTCGTTAAGAACGATTACCACTATTCACAGCATTCTTTCCGTGTCAGTGCCCTGTGCCCCCTTGCTTGGGAGCTGTGTGTCCACGCCTTCCATATGCCATCTGTGTGTAAGTATACTCTGGTTTACCATTTAACAAAAACCAAATTACACAAACTATTTGTGTAAGAAAACAATAAATTGAAGCTTTATTTATTAACTAATACAAAAATATTAAACGTTTCGGCTCATGCCTTCATCAGTACAAAAACATTTACTTACATATATCTTAAATTACAACATATTAGAGTCTATGTGATTTTAAAAAATGAAAAGAAAAGAAAAACAAAAATAAACAAGAACATAGACTTAGAATATAAGAAAAAGGAGGAACTTGAAGTATTTAAAGTAACAGTGAAAACCACAACGGGAAAACGATTTTGGAGTCAGGTAAAATTGTGGATTTGATTAATTCCATATGGAGCCAACGTAACAAATCGTTTTATGAGTCTATTTTCCATGTGGACTCTATCATGGGTATTGGTTGCATAAAGAATACAAGTAACTGCAATATCCAAAAACTGTTGTTGTTTTTTTAAATATATAAGCTATATACTAATTGAAAATCAATAATTCATCTATTTCCCGTTTAGGTAGAAGCATGAAACTGAAGAAATGTTTTGAGTACATGCTTCCGACGATAATTGGCAAAAGAGAATATTAAATTTTCCACACATGGGGGTCGGGGCCCCGAAAACGATTTTTTCATTAAATGAGCTATATAAACATTGAAAATCACCAATTCTCCTATTTTCCGAGTAGATAGACTCATCAAATGTTGGGGAGTTAATAAATACACTTTCACGATGCTAGCAGGTGAAATAATTTTTAAATTATCTCTTACTGGGGGCTGGGGGCCCAAATTTAAAAACTAAAAATCACTATTTCTTCCATTCACGATGTAGGTGGAGAGCATGAAACTTTAGGAAGTTGTTGAGTTTAATCTCCCGATGATAATTGGCGAAAGAGAATGTTAAATGCCCACTCATAGAGGTACGGGAGCCCCCAAAAAATGGGGCCCCATAAAACTTTTTTCCCCTTATATGAGCTATTTACAAATTGCAAATCATTAATTCTCCTATTTCCCGTATAGTTTGAAGCATGAAACTTTGTAAATTTTTTGAGTACATGCTTCCGATGATAAGGAGAATGTTAAATTTCCAACTAATGGGGGCCGGGGCCACCAAAACATTTTTTTTCTTATGAGCTATATAAAAATTGAAAATCACTAATTCTCCTATATCCCATATAGGTAGAAGCATGAAACTTTTGAAATTTTTTAGTATAAGCTCCCGACAATTGGCAAAAAGAATGTTAGAATTCCCTCTAATTGGATACCCGGGGCCCAAATATATATTTTCTTATATTAAAAACCAACCTATCACTAATTCTCCAATTTTCCGTGTAGGTAGGAGCATGACAATTTGGGTAATTGTTAAGTACCCTCTCAGGACAAATTTTGGTGTAAAAGAATTTTGAAATACACACTCATGGGGGCCGGAGATTTATAAAAATTGAAAATCACTGATTCTCTTATTGCTCGAGTAGGTAGACTCATGAAACGTTGGGGAATTCATAATTACACTTTCACGATGGTATCAGATGAAAACATATTTTAAAATATCTCTTACTGGGGGCCGAGGGGCCAAATGTAGTTTTTTTCTAATATAAATTATATAAAAACTACACATCGCTAATTCCCCTATTCTCCATTTACGTTGAAGCATGAAACTTTGGGAAAATGTTGAGTACAATCTCCCGATGAAAGTTGGCGAAAGAGAATGGTAAATTTTCACTCACAGGGGGCCGGGGGCCCAAATATAATTTTTTCTTATATTAAAAACTGACTCATCACAAATTCCACAATTCATCGTGTAGGTAAAGACATAAAACTTTAGGAAGTTGTTGGGTACCCTCAAAACGACGAAAATTGACGTAAAATAATTTTTAAATGCACGCTCATGAGGGCCTGGGCCCAAAAAGAACGTGTTTTTTTTTCTTTTACGTGCTATAAAAATTTGAAAATCAATAATTCTCCTATTTTCCAAANCCCCCCCCCCCCCCCCAAGAAAAAACGTGTTTTTTCCTTATACGTGCAATAAAAATTTGAAAATCAATAATTCTCCTATTTTCTAAATAGACAAACGCATGAAACTTTGGGGGTTTGTTAACTAAACTTCCACGATGGTAGCAGGTGAACAATTATTTAAAACATTCTTTACTGTGGGCTGGGAGGCCAAAATGGAGTTTTTCCCTAATATTAACTATATAAAATTAAAAATCACTAATTCTCCCATTCCCCATGTAGGTAGAAGCATAAAACTTTAGGAAGTTGTTGGGTACCCTTTCACGACAAAAATTAGATTAGCGTAATATAATTTTAAACTAGATTGTGCCAGGCGCCGTGTCGCCTGCGGCGCCCCGTTTTTTTGGGCGCCTATGGCGCCAACCTTTTTTTTAAAGACCAACTAACTTGTCCTTTTTTGATAAATACGAATTATTAAACTTTCTGAAATGTACGCAAAGTATTTATTTAATAATAATAATAGGGGTTGTATTTTGCGTACCGATGCACACCAAACAATGACGTCATCATATTAAATATTTTTACAGCGCTCATCAACACACGATTTTTCAACTAAACTAACTGCTGTAGACTCGTACATCGCTCCTCAGCGTTTCAACTAAACTAACTGCTGTAGACTGTCGTACATCGCTCCTCAGCGTAGCGTTACGTTACAGAACCACACCACTGGGTGTTTATATATATTAATTTCACACTCATTGAGGCCGGGACCTCAAAAACGTGTTTTCCAAATATGTGCTATATACAAATTGAAAAGCACTATTTTTCATATTTCCAAAATAGGTAAGGCATAAAACGTTGGGGATTTTTTAAATACACTTCCACGGTGGCAGCATGTGAAATAATATTTAAAATATTCCTTGGTGGGCGCTGGGGGCCAAAATATAGTTTTTTTATGCACTCACTCACTTATCACTAATACTCCATCTTCCCGCAGCAAAGCGCGGGCAAATTGGTAGTTAGTTAATAAATAAAGCTTCAATCTATTGTTTTCTTACACAAATAGTTTGTGTAATTTGTTTTTTATTAAAAAGCTTTATGCAGTCCCATTCTGCATGATACCATTTAACAGCGCATCTAGATTTATGATCTTGCGATTATCAAAAAGTTACAATTCGAATTTCACATTCTTCCGCATTCGTGGACAATGAGGAAATTCATAGACAATCTCTAGATCGGTGATGAAGTTGATCTTGTACTGATGAAGTTAACCCTGTACTGATGAAGTTGACCCAGTACGGATAAATTGACCCAGTACTGATGAAGTTGAACCAAGATTAATGAAGTTGAACCAGGACTAATACAGTTGAACCAGGAATGATGAAGCTGAACCAGGACTGATGAAGTTGAACCAGGACTGATGAAGTTAAACCAAGATTTATGAAGTTGAACCACGACTAATGATTTTGAACCAGGACTGATGAAGTTGACCCAGTACGGATAAATTGACCCAGTACTGATGAAGTTGAACCAAGACTAATGATTTTGAACCAGGACTGATGAAGTTGAACCAGGACTGATGAAGTTGACCCAATACGGATAAATTGACCCAGGACTGATGAAGTTGAACCAAGATTAATGAAGTTGAACCAGGACTGATAAAGTTGAACCAGGACTGATAAATTGACCCAGGACTGATGAAGTTGAACCAAGATTAATGAAGTTGAACCAGGACTGATACATTGACCCAGGACTGATGAAGTTGAACCAAGATTAATGAAGTTGAACCAGGACTGATTAAGTTGAATTAGGACTGATAAATTGACCCAGTACTGATGAAGTTGAACCAAGACTAATGATTTTGAACCAGGACTGATGAAGTTGAACCAGGACTAATAAAGTTGAACCAGGACTGATAAAGCTGAACCAGGACTGATGAAGTTGAACCAGGACTGATGAAGTTGACCCAGTACGGATAAATTGACCCAGTACTGATGAAGTTGAACCAAAATTAATGAAGTTGAACCAGGACTAATAAAGTTGAACAAGGACTGATGAAGTTGACCCAAGACTGATGAAGTTGAACCAGTACTGATGAAGTTGAACCAGGACTAATACAGTTGAACCAGGACTGATGAAGCTGAACCAGGACTGATGAAGTTGAACCAGGACTGATGAAGTTAAACCAAGATTTATGAAGTTGAACCAAGACTAATGATTTTGAACCAGGACTGATGAAGTTGACCCAGTACGGATAAATTGACCCAGGACTGATGAAGTTGAACCAAGATTAATGAAGTTGAACCAGGAATGATAAAGTTGAACCAGGACTGATAAATTGACCCAGGACTGATGAAGTTGAACCAAGACTAATGATTTTGAACCAGGACTGATGAAGTTGAACCAGGAGTAATAAAGTTGAACCAGGACTGATAAAGCTGAACCAGGACTGATGAAGTTGAACCAGGACTGATGAAGTTGAACCAAGATTTATGACATTGAACCAAGACTAATGATTTTGAACCAGGACTGATGAAGTTGAACCAGGACTGATGAAGTTGAACCAGGACTGATGAAGTTGAACCTAGATTAATAAAGTTGAATCAGGACTGATATAGTTGAACCAGGACTGATAAATTGACTCAGGACTGATGAAGTTGAACCAAGATTAATGAAGTTGAACCAGGACTAATAAAGTTGAACCAGGACTGATAAATTGACCCAGTACTGATGAAGTTGAACCAAGATTAATGAAGTTGAACCAGGACTGATACATTGACCCAGGACTGATGAAGTTGAACCAAGATTAATGAAGTTGAACCTGGACTGATTAAGTTGAATTAGGACTGATAAATTGACCCAGTACTGATGAAGTTGAACCAAGACTAATGATTTTGAACCAGGACTGTTGAAGTTGAACCAGGACTAATAAAGTTGAACCAGGACTGATAAAGCTGAACCAGGACTGATGAAGTTGAACCAGGACTGATGAAGTTGAACCAAGATTTATGACATTGAACCAAGACTAATGATTTTGAACCACGACTGATGAAGTTGAACCAGGACTGATGAAGTTGAACCAGGACTGATGAAGTTGAACCTAGATTAATAAAGTTGAATCAGGACTGATAAAGTTGAACCAGGACTGATAAATTGACCCAGTACTGATGAAGTTGAACCAAGATTAATGAAGTTGAACCAGGACTGATAAAGTTGAACCAGGATTGATAAATTGAAGCAGGACTGATGAAGTTGAACCAAGATTAATGAAGTTGAACCAGGACTCATAAAGTTGAACCAGGACTGATAAAGCTGAACCAGGACTGATGAAGTTGACCCAGGACTGATGAAGTTGAACCAAGATTTATGACATTGAACCAAGACTGATGAAGTTGAACCAGGATTGATGAAGTTGAACCAGGACTGATGAAGTTGAACCAGGACTGATGAAGTTGAACCAAGATTAATAAAGTTGAATCAGGACTGTTAAAGTTGAACCAGGACTGATAAATTGACCCAGGACTGATAAAGTTGAACCAGGACTGATAAAGCTGAACCAGGACTGATGAAGTTGACCCAGGACCCATGAAGTTGAACCAAGATTAATGAAGTTGAACCAGGACTAATAAAGTTGAACCAGGACTGATAAATTGACCCAGTACTGATGAAGTTGAACCAAGATCAATGAAGTTGAACCAGGACATATGAAGTTGACCCAGGACTGATGAAGTTGAACCAGGACTGATAAAGCTGAACCAGGACTGATGAAGTTGACCCAGGACTGATGAAGTTGAACCAAGATTTATGAAGTTGAACCAGGACTGAT
>MUZC01002857.1:493379-536513 GCA_002072015.1 Radix auricularia
ATGAAGTTGAACCAGGACTGATGAAGTTGACCCAGTACGGATAAATTGACCCAGTACTGATGAAGTTGAACCAAAATTAATGAAGTTGAACCAGGACTAATAAAGTTGAACAAGGACTGATGAAGTTAACCCAGAACTGATGAAGTTATCCCAGATTCGCTCACTGGAAAACCTTGATTTTCTCATTTACTTTGGGCTTCCATCCAGCTGTTTTCACTTCGCATTGTGCACCATAGTTTACAGTCCACATCTCGATTTTCACATTGTTCACTAAAAGGAAAGGAAATAAACTTGAACTACTTAAACTTATAACAGTTCTAAGAGATTTAAAATAATTGACCCCTTAAACAAACTATCTTTCGAGTTTTTATTTCTTTAAATTAAATTTAGTGGTCTGTAGATTTCTGAACTAAGATCTTTAATTCCAGATCTGGAAATTTATTTTTAATAATTTTTATAAAGATTTTCTTGATTGCAACTATATAATTATTTAAATAATTAATACCATTTATAGAAGTTTTAACATCACCGAAATTGGAAATTTCTTTATAATGTACTTGAGCAATTTGTTATTAATTTGCGTTCAATCAAAATGCATTGTGTTAGGGGTCATCCAATAAGTACGTAAAGCACCAGAGGGCGGGGGTGTAAGAAAGTGTGACAATTTGTGACAGGGGGAGGGGGGTGTCCGGCCATGTGTGACATCACGGTGTTTTATGCTAAATTTTAATATTTTGTTAATAAAAAATACATATTTTTGTACGAAAGTGTGACGTACTTTGGGGGGGGGGGAGTATGGCTCCGAGATTTGTGAAAATTTGTGACAGGGGGGAGGGGTAGTTAAAAATGGTCAAAAATAGCGTGACGTACTTTATGGACGGCCCCTTACTACATTGATTCAAATTTAGGGATTCCATAATATTTATGGAAATTGCAAATGACATTTGCAAACCTTATTTAAATATCAAGAGGGAATGTTTTTAAAAAGTGAAACATTTACACACACACACACACAAATACACAAATCATTATTGAGATTATGTTAGTTTTAAAAACCAACCTTCAGGCTCCGCCCCGTTTTATTCCCGAACACCGATGCAGCAATAAATAATGTTATGCTACAGAAACAAACTCTATGTTAAAGATAAAATTTAAACACTCATGTTCAAATCTAACTCTCCCGATTCTCTAATTGCTTCCCCCTCCCAGGAACGACTACTGTAACGGATGTATTGCCAGGTGGTTCTACAGAGGCAGGGAGGTGACGCTCCAGTGCCGCATACCTTTCTAGCGAATGACGTGAAGACCACCATGCGCACGGTGGATTAAAATCAACATTTGACGTGCCAGGATGGATAACTGATCGATGTTATAGAAAAACTTATACTTGTATAAATTAAAATAAAATTCTTCAAAAGTTTTACACTGTGTCATATCATATTAAAATGTAGATCTAAATCACTATTTAACGAAGTTACAATTTGAGAATCCAATTTTTTAAAAAAGAAAATGGGGAAGGGAAGTGGATAACTTTGATCTGACTTTAAACTGTGATGTCATGCGGCCTTAGGCGGTAGCTGGTCCTATTGACCGTCCTAGAGTTGAGTTGTGATGTCATGCGGCATTAGGCGGTAGCTGGTTCTATTGACCGTCCTAGAGTTGAGTTGTCATGACGTGAAATAAAGGAGCTGTACTTTTTCTCTGTGCTACAGGCGTGAGATCCCACAAGTACCCTCCATTTCCGGCACGGTCGGCCCATGAGAGGGGTGTAGTCACGTGACACTTAGCCGTTAGGTGGCAGTCTGAAGTGTGAAGGTCACGCAGGTTGGGGAAGGTCATTGAACTCGAACATTATTCCAACTGATAAATCTACAGTTGGATTTTATTTTTATTTTATTTTTAAATGCGAGATTTCATTGAGCGAGGCGGTACGACATTCCCGGATAGGAACCCATGACCTTTAACCCGTATCTACCAGTGTCCTTTTTTAAAGGACAGAAAAATAATGCCACTATCTGCTATACCGAAACAAGCAAGTGATATGGTCAACATTAATTTAGACCCTAATATTTTTTTCGAAATACGAATGCTTCATGTTAAGAAACATCAAAGATGCGAATGCTTCAAGCTCGAGTTACGAAACATCAAAGATACGAAAGGCTACTCGAAGAATATTTTGTGCTAAGTTATGAGAAAAATTCCAAGTTACGAAAATAATTTCGCAGCTGAACACACTGCGCCACTTTAGAATAACAAGACTCTATGTGAACTTGTTGTCGAACCGAGATATTCGCGTTTGAAAATGTAATTTTAGTAGGCTTATATAGTTAGAGCTTTGTCTTTTTGTACTTCCTATAAAATTGTCTTAAGATACTGCTTTCAATTTTTTTTTTACCATGATAAGACTAATAAATGGACCATAACCCGTTGGCTATAACTATTATAGATTAATACATGGACCATAACCTGGTAACTATAACTATTATAGATTAATACATGGACTATAACCCGGTGGCTATAACTATTATAGATTAATACATGGACCATAACCTGGTAACTATAACTATTATAGATTAATACATGGACTATATCCCGGTGGCTATAACTATTATAGATTAATACATGGACTATAACCCGGTGGCTATAACTATTATAGATTGATACATGGACCATAACCTGGTGGCTATAACTATTATAGATTAATACATGGACTATACCCTGGTGGCTATAACTATTATAGATTAATAAATGGACCATAACCCGGTGGCTATAACTATTATAGATTAATACATGGACCATAACCTGGTAACTATAACTATTATAGATTAATACATGGACCATAACCTGGTGGCTAAAACTACAATAGAGTAATACATGGGCTATAACCATGTGGCTATAACTATTATAGATTAATACATGGACCATAACCCAGTGGCTATAACTATTATAGATTAATACATGGACCATAACCCAGTGGCTATAACTATTATAGATTAATACATGGACTATAACCTGGTGGCTATAACTATTATAGATTAATACATGGACTATAACCCGGTAGCTATAACTACAATAGATTAATACATGGACCATAACCTGGTGGCTATAACTATTATAGATTAAGCCATGGACTATAAAACTGTGGCTATATCTCATTTTCGTCACCAATTTGACTTAGATCCTTGCTATTCTAAGGGGCCGACTGAGCACCAACTGACTTAAAAGGTTCAAACAGATCGTTTTCTTGCGCAGCTAAATGACATTTGCCTGACTTGTTTCAGACACCTTGTAAAAAGCAGGGTAAACAACCTTCCAGGGATCAGTATTTGTCTAAGAGACCATTAAGAAGCGAAAATTGAAGCAAAGAAAATGAAAGGGGAAACAGAAAGAAGCGCAAAACTAAAAATGTTTAAAATATTTTTTTTAAATATATGTTTTAATGTTACTTATCTTAAGTGACCAGTTGCACTAACTAAAGTGTTCATTCATTATAAATTCATGCAAAGTTTGTTCATAACGTATTATTTTTAAAGTTAAATTGTTCGTACGTATCGCCGTAATGTTATTGCCATTTGTTCTCCTCCCCTACCACCTTCTACTACTATTCGCCACGACGCCTCACTCAAAAAGAAAGAGTTCACATTGAAATTTTTATACATAATGAGGAAAAGCAGAAAGATAAAAATTATTTTCAAGTAGCTTTTCTACATTTATTTTTTTCTTATATAAAAATATATAGTGTCAATTTTTATTAATTTCTTTCCAACAGACATGATCTTTTCTTTATAGCAGCTACCAGTGGCAGATTTAGCTATAGGGTAAGGGGCGGCTTGCCCCCCACGCCCCTGTTGGGTCTAAAATGGCGCCCCCCTTAAGACGTCCTCAAAAAAAACACTAGCAAAAGGTATCACTACAGCAGAAAAAAATATGGCTAAACACAAACATTCTAATCAACACTAAAATGCAATACTACAATATTTGCTTGCTAAATTTCATATTTCAAAACAGTAATATCTGGTTTGATCAGTCAGGAGAGTCGCCAAGTTGAAAAGAATGGGAAAATATTGAAATAAATGATAGACGTGACGTTGTTCCTAGCACAAAAAAAGGGTTGACATTTAGAGATAACTGAGAAAAATCTTGCTTTAGTGATGGTAGTTATAGAAATACTGGATGTTGTCTTTAAATGTTATCTTTATTAGCCAAAATTAATATGATTTCACTTAAGAGAAACATCTAAAGTTTGAAAAGAAAAATGAACTTTATTTAAGCCATGATTTAATTCAATCACTTGCATCTAAATTATCGGCGATAATTGATAATGAAATTAATTCTGCACAATTCTTATCTTTTGTTATTGATTAAACCGTTGATATATCTAAAATTGATCAGATGTCAGTTTCTTTACGGTCAGTTTTAATATCTAAACATGTTGTGGAAAGATTTATAGGCTTTTATATAGCCCCTATACGCAAACAAGGCACACACTTAGCATTTATTTTGGGGCACCACAATTCCTCAAGAAAAATGTGTATTTTGTCTCAATAGCCATGCGTAATCGACATGACATTAGCAAATTTCAAATGTAAAATCGAGTCCCACATTATTCTTAAGTCACATCCTAATATTAAAAAAGCGTTATAATCGACAAAAGGGCGACCAAAGGAGAAGCAGAAAACATAGTAAAGAAGATGCAAGAATTATAATTTTCTCTCATGCTTGTCTTTAGGGAAGAAGCGTTACGACATTTTTGCAGAGTTAGCCAAGCCAGAAAGAAGAACTTTAAAATCTATTTAAAGAGTAATAGTTTTTTCGTCTATTATTTTTTTTTAAAATTAATTATTAGTTTAAATTTAAATACGTATATCTTATCTTTCATTTGAATGAAAATAGCACAAACATATGTGTAACAGCTGTTGTTAATTGTTAGTTTTTGTTTCTTTTTGTGTGTGTGTGTACATACCAGCGGTCAGTGGAGCATCGGGCCAGAGGCAGCAGGGGGGCATCCATGTGGGTTTGTGCCTAGGTCAACAAGATGGCTTAATTCGACCATGCTTTTTTATACTTTGGAAAACAGCAATGTTGACGCATTTGCTGAGAAGATTTTAAATGAACTACCAATTACAAAAGCGAAACATTGATGTCACACTCTATCAAGGACAGACATACGATGTCACATCTGTGATGTCTGGAATTATAATTAAGAGTGGTCTTCAAACTCATTTAAAGAAACTTTCACTCAATGCCATCTATGTTCATTGTTGTGTCCATGTTTTGAATTTGGTCAGTATAAACACTGTCATGTGCAGTTGTTTTTTGGCACAGCTGAAAGATTGTATGCATTCTTTACATCTAACTTACCACTTCTACATACTCTTAAAGAGCATCATAAATCTCAATAAGAATCAACAGTAGCTACTCTAAAATGACTTTCTGTTACAAGATGGGCTAGCCGTAAGCATGCAGTTGTTGGATCATTCTCTGCTATTCTAGCCACTCTAGAAGATATAAATTCAAGGGAATCAACAGAATATAAAGGAAGTGTTAGAGCAGAAGCTATGGGACTATTTGTTTTAATAGCCAAATATTCGTTAGTTTTTTTGCTGATGTTATTTCTAGAAAAGTTGTTGGATAGTTTCTTCGTGTTATCAAACTACTTGCAGCACAAGAGCCTTGACATTGCATTGGCAAAACAATTTATCAATGTTGGAAGAAATAAGATTTTTTTAATGAGAAGCGATAAAGCTTTTGAAATTCTGAAACTTAAAGAATTAGTCAGTCATTCATTTATTAACAAAAATCGTTCCAAACTAGACTTTAAAGACAAAATTTAAAGAAAAGAAAATTGAAAAAAAAAAAGAAAAGTATGGCACAGATGAAAGGGTGGATGATCCAACTACAAGCTTTAAATTTGAAACATACTTCACTGTCTTGGATACACTTGTAACAGAAATAGATTATCAATTTAATGACTTTTGGGGCACAGTTATTTATTTATATTGTATTGATCCATCACAAAACTCAGAAAAATAAAGATTATTTTCGAAGTTTATGCAACATTTACAAACACGACATTAACCTTGGAGAAACAATCGTTGAATATTTTACCTTCAAAGGTTTTTATGCATCAAAAGGTCCATCAGTATCAGTATCTACGGAATGCTCGGTTATTAGTTAAATTTGGCGGCGGCGCCCCCTGAAATTCTCCTGCCCCCCCCCAAACTGGCAGCTACTTATTTCTTTCCGGAAGGAGTATGGCGGCAAATATGGGTTCTGCCACGCGTGGCACATACCCACGCCCAGTGGCGTCGCTAGGGGGGTGCGGAGGGGGCGGGCCGCCCCGGGTGACACCATCAGGGGGGTGACACCAGACCGTAAAATTCTATATATTCCCGTTATTTGGCACTAGAAAACTCGGAGGATTTCTATTGGTTAAAACATGAGGGGGTGACACCATGAGCTACCGCCCCGGGTGACACCAACCCTAGTGACGCCTCTGCCCACGCCACGTCGCTAATCATAAGAGTCCGAGAATTCCGACGAATAATGAAGGCCAATATAAATATTACATTGGAAGCGCTGCCTTTAAACAGCGATTCCCATCGGATGCCTTTCAACATTGAGGGTTACGAAACTAAAAAAGAAAATGGAACAATCGAGATTTCAGTCATTACGTGATGACATCACACAGACAGCGATCACGTGGTCTCCTGATTGTGGTCGTTGGCGATAATCACCTGAGACTTTTCGTTATTTTCAGTTTTCAATGTCGGTGGGGAAAATTTGTTTTTCCCGCCTGCCTCGATGGCAGAATTCCTTAGGGAGTTTCAAAGCGTTGAACTAGGAGCACCTAACCGTTGTTGGGATTAGTGGGACCAAATACGATGGAAGCCAACGCCAGTGTCACCGTGTGAGATCAAAATGAAACTGAGGTTTAGTTACGACCATTAACCATTACATTTATAGTTATTTGATGTGTTTATTTATTGACCATTTTTTTTTATATCCGTCTGTTAAATGCGCGGGGGTGATTTTTCTTTGAAATCTAATGAACTTCAACGATTTAGTTCATAAAGTTAAAGCTGTGCTTCCCCGTTGTCGGCGACTCAGACTTATTGTGGGACAGTGATAACTTGTAGTTCACACGCGATGAATATTGGGTGACTTTAAAGAATGCATATAAATATAATGAAAACCATGAGCAACATTCATATATTTGAAGCATGTAAATATCTACGACTATAGACACTATAGAGAGTACATTACGCACTTTATCTCATTAATGCCATCACGCAGTTAAATACGTATAGATCTAGAATCTACATTTGATTGATTTAGCCAAGATTTTCTCAAATTAAAAGAAAAGTAGAAATGAGTGACTATAATTAAAGTTACGTTTTTTATTTATTTTTATAACTATACTTTTTTAAAATTTAAATCAATATTTTGACAAATGACAGTGAAATCTTTGTTTTATTTTCTCCATTGAAATGCAATGTGTGTATCCTTGTTGTTATCAAAACTAAATTGTGGTAAAAGGTGAATGGCCAAGTAGCAATCGTGACGGAGGTAGCTGGGATGGTCCCCCGGTTTTTATAACTAGCCATGTTTTAGAAGACCCTCTACTAAAGACGAGCTCAGGACGCTAAAATATAGCAAATAATTTATAATTTATTTAAACTTGTCATTCAAAGTTCTGGTCATGGGTTGGTGTAGAATTAAGACGGGGGTCCGGCCACCAGAGGCGCAAAGCTAACAGAAGCCCGACATGGGCCTTAGAGCAATTGGTTGGTATGATGTGGCGTACAGGGTTGGGCAGGAGGATTTAGTTTACTAGACCAAGACTTTCTCTCTTTGATTTGTAACACATCTGTGTAATGGTGCATCAAGGGTATTGCCTTACATGGGCATCAGAGCAGTTCGATAGATCGTAGGAGGGAGATAATGATGTTAAGTTTGAGCAAATAATATTATTTTAATCAGAGAAATTTTATACTAGATTAAAGTGAAAAACAATCAAATAAATTGAGACTTGAAAAGAGGCGGATACCAATTGCATTTTACAGTTGTAAATCAAATGTTTTAAGGTATATGATGTTTGAAACATATAAAAAATGAAAAATTGATTGTTAAAGATGTATGTGATTTATTTTTTTAAATCAATTTTTGGACACAGGATATCCAATAATCTGCGTAACTTCTTGATTTTCGTGATTTTCTTTCCCTTTAGACAATTCTTACATTACATTTCTTTAGATTTGGGTGGAGCATGTTACATTAAATTGGTCGACGGATAATGTTTTTTAATTATTATTATTTTTTTACTAATTATTCTTCTAGAGATTTTATTTTATTTTTGCTCAAATAGCCGCTTGACCTTATTAAGCTTACAAGGTCATGACCTGGGGATAATCTTATTTACAATTTGTCCCACAATCACCTTCACGATTTGGGTCACGTAATCGTTAATGTCATTAGTGCAGTCACGTTGACCGACGTCCGGGTCGACAGCTGAAAGTGCTTGCCCCAGGCGCTGCCGTAATGGTGGGAATCGTACAGATAGAAATGGATGTGCTTGGTATGCACTTTTGAAGAATTAAGCCAATTACTAGCCCAATATTTATATATGTATATAGATTGCCACTAAGCTTCGGGTACACAATTGTCCTGAAGGTTGTGGTTTTTCTTCAATTAAAAATCCCGAAATATTACCCCCCCCCCCCCACCAAAAAAAAAATAAAAAAATTATAATAATAATCATAATAAAAATCAATAATCTAGAGAATTAAAAGAAAAAATTATTGTCAAAACCTGGTCAATTATGAAAAATTAGTGGATGTTAACGATTAATCTAAATTTAATCGTTAAATTTTTAACAATTAATGATAATTAATCGTTTATTTTAATTAAAGCCATAAATTAATATTTATGATGTCATAAGTTGCACTTATTAAAAGTTCTTTCTCAATTACACTGGGGTGTCTCCTGTATACTTTTATCTCATCTTTTAACAAACTGCGCAAAAAGATAAGTGTGTTGACATTATTTAGTTCAAGGGATGAGCGGGTCTAAATGACAATATAACCATCCGAGCTAAAACATCATTCACATGGAACCGAGGTAACTGGTATGCCCTAATTAGCAAGAAATGACACTATCGGATATCGGTGTTCACTAAATTTCCACCATGGTAATAAAGAGGGTTAATGGATTCAGGAGCTTTCATCTCCATTTTGTAAAGAAGTAATTCATCAAAAGGACTTTCGTCATTTTCTGTCTCTGAGTCAGACTACATTACTGCCATTAGTTCAATGCGCTTTTCATTTGGTTTGATAAGTAGGCGAAATGTTAGAGCGATGGTAGGCAAAATTTACCAACATTTTGAACAATCCCGTCAGTCAATAGTTTATAACAAAAATGTTCGTGTAGTTGTCAAGAAAGTTATTAATATTTATAGGCCGCATTTTTTAGTTGTTTTTTTAAAAAACTTTTTGACTTCCAATAATTTGTAAGTGATAGTCGATTAATCGTTAAAAATGGGTCACCGACAAAACGGCTCTGATCAAAACGGCCCCTGACAAAACGGCCCCTGATAAAACGGCCCCGGACAAAAATGCCCCTTTAAAAACGACCCCTGTCAAAAAGGCCCCGGTCAAAACGGCCCCGGTCAAAACGGCCCCGGTCAAAACGGCCCCTGTCAGAACGGCCTCAGGTAAATCGGCCATAGACTTAATATATGTTAATGGATAAGATTTTAATTATTATTTTTACTCACCGATTCATGTCAGTTTTAGTTCACAAAAAATAATAATAAAATCAAAAGAAACAATTTTAATAATATTTAAACTATATGGTAGCAAGTCACAATTGTTTGTTGAGAAGAAATATTATCATAACGTCACAAGAAATAATTTTACAATTTGACAACTTTCTTCAAAGGTGAATAAGTTGAACAAGGGTTAAAATTAACTTAAAATGCAAAAAATACTTAATTTTTTTGGTTTAAAATTTGAAAAATTTTTCTGTGGCCGTTTTGATCGGGGCCGTTTTGACCGGGGCCGTTTTGTCGGGGCTGTTTTGACGGGTCACCGTTAAAAAGTTTTTAACCGTTTTAAATTTTTCAACGATTAATCTATAAACAAATCGTTAATTTCCTGATCCCTATGAAAAATTTTTTTTGTGGAAATCAGCCCAAGGTCAAACTCATCTTTACTGGGAAATAATCCTCATGGATTCTGAAAAAAAGAAACTCAAGTTTTAATTATAATACTAGTAAAAAATTTAGTTCACTCTTAAATTTTTCTTTGATGTATCTGATGGATGAGGCCGAGGCACAAGTAGATCAGAACTTTTAAAACCAGCGGCGTCTCCGATGTTCGATTTTATTATTGATGTATCGTTTAATTAAATTAGAAGGTACCCGCTGAGTGTAGTTAGTGAGGATGATTAGTTGTTTTTATGAAAACACACATATCCCGAGAAATTCGCCAAATTCTTCACATCACCTTTGCCAGCATTTTCACAATTATCTTTGCAGGTTTATCAAAAACAGTTTCTCGTACAAATTTTAGAAAATAATTTAGACATTTCAACATTTTTGCAGAAGACGCCGCTGATGAAAAGTTCTTTGGGGGCAATTAAGGATTTCTTTGGCCGACTTGCGCCCATTGCGCCCTTCAGGTCAAGGTCTTTGATGTCCTTTGGGCTCTAAATCCCCCGGGTTCAATCAGGAGACCTTTTATAAAGCAGGTCAGCCCTTATTAGTGGCCCTTACATCTCATCCAACCACTTTTCCCAAAAGAAACACAAATTCACGACATTAACCGTAGAAAATATTTTATTGTAATCTGACCAGTTCCACGATGTCGAAGTTGTGTTGTGTCCTTCTCGTTGCTCTGTGCCTGGCAGTAGGCGGACTTGGTAAGTTTTCTTGCAGATATTACATCTACTCTCCAGAACTCATGTCAATATTGGGACGGAGGTAATATTTTGTTTCAAAAAAATATTAGTAAAATGTATTATTTACCTAAAGTATCTTTTCAAGGCCTTAACTCCTATTAAAGTTTCAGACTGCGGGGAGACGAAGAAATTAATGCGATAAAATTGATAAGTTGATCCTAAAAATTGTTACATGAACGTTTTATGAAATATTAATTTATTTAAAGGACTAAAACAATTACAATGAGTTCTTTTTTCTAAAATTATTTTTTGGTTTGTTCAATATTTTACCAAATTTGCTGCGCCGTGATTCTAAACTTCTGCGTGGCGTCAGTCAAATATCTGCGGAGCCGCGCTGCTTAAAGGAAACATTTCTACCATAGTTCTAAGACTTAGTTTACATATCCCCCGCAAATCAAACACCCACTACAGCATCAGAAACTTTAGCTAAGTCTATATAAAGCTATGTGAACGATTTTTCAGCTCGGCTGGTTATACTGTCAATAAGACACGCTGATCACTTGAACCATATAATGTAGACTAAATACACTTTTCTGTTTGCGTTCAAGTAAATACGTTGAATAAAATTACTGCGTGTGTG
Source organism: Radix auricularia (assembly GCA_002072015.1). Taxonomy (NCBI): domain Eukaryota; kingdom Metazoa; phylum Mollusca; class Gastropoda; family Lymnaeidae; genus Radix; species Radix auricularia. The sequence continues at coordinate 504,919 of MUZC01002857.1, forward strand.
TGTGTTTGTTTGATTTATTTATTTTTATCCATTTTTTAATTTTTTACTAATTTCGTAAAAGTTTTTTTAAAAGTTTTAATAGCCGGATTACATTCTCAAGACTTTGAATTTTATTGGCTAGCGTATGATGATAATTGATATTAGTAAGTCATTCTTTAAGTTTACTTACAGGCACTGACATTTGTAATTACGGACTTTCAAACAAGTTACTCTTTACGATTTGTCTATAAAAACAATTACCTCCACTCCCAGCTTTCTACCCATGCCAAGGAGGTGTACAGTGCATTGTGCCCCCTTGCCTAGCAGCCGTGTGTCCACGCTTTCCGGGTGCCATCTGTGTGTGAGTATATTCAGCTATAACCTTGTGGCTTACGTTTAACAGCGGATCTAGATTTATGATATTGAGATTATCGAAAAGTTACACTTAGAATTCGACATTACTCCGCATTCATTGACGATAGAAAACGTCAAGGAACTGTCTCAAACTGGTCATGAAGCTGACCCAGGACAAGTTTACTGGAAAAACCTAGACTTTCTCGTTTACTTTTGCTTGCCATCCTGTTTCTTGCGCTTCGCATTGCGCACCTTGCGTCCAGATCCCGATCTTCACACCTGTTCCCTGCACAAAGAAGAAATCAACAGTGATAGCCTAACAGACGTTTCTATTGTTTTAAATGGTATGATGGATTCGATAGACGAAATATCACGCTGAAATTTTTCTTTCTTTACGTTTGATTTAGTGGTCTTTAGATCTCTGAAATGTGACGTACGTTTTTTTATCTGGATCTGGCAAAATAACTAATTAGTTTTTATAAAGATTTTAGCAACAAGGCTTGTCATTCCTAAAGTCAGAAAACGTCATAATTCATTGACTAATGTTGTATTTTTAGATTACGTTTTAGCGGAACAATGTTTTGAAGCATAAATACAGTCGAATCAATAAGTTCTCAAAATTGTTTGCATAGTCAAATTACGAAACATTTATTTCTTGTTCAAGCCCAATACGCTCTCTCAAATTAACGAAGAATTAACTGAAGCTGATCAGATACATTTTTCTCAATATACTTACATTTACGTATTGACTCGTATCTATAATTGAATTTTTATGAAAGTCTTACCCCAAAAAACTTCAAAATTTCGCTTAATAGATTTCTGCCTTATTATGTCAAGGCCTATTGCAATTTAAGAAACATAAATTCCCCTTTATAGAGATTTTTTACCCTCAAAAATATTTGTGAGTTTTTTTTTTTTAAATATGTTCTTGCGCATGCTAGAACAAAGAGACTCTTCTGTGGTGAGTTTACAGATAGACGGAGATTTTTTTTTAAACGGTAAAAAGGATGCGCTTAAAACCGCATTTAAGCCTCATGACATTCGGCATGACACCTGACGAAATGTAACAGCAGTCTTTGAGGCTAACAGACAACAGGCTGCCAAGTCCAGACGACATGCCAGGAAAGATCGTGTTTAAACCATCTCTTGTCAGACATGTTGACACATCTTTCGTGCAAGGATACGTGTAATAACCCACCAAAGGCCACTCTTAGCTTTCAAAAACACGATTTTGTTAACTTATAATAATTAAAACCAACCAGTAACCCCGCTCTCTTTTCCCCCATCAAATCCGGTATAGCACTTTGTTTATTTTTATGTTAATCAAAACAACAACAAAATTGTTTTGAAGATGACTTTTAAAATAAATTTTGATATCCGTGTACAAAACTACCACCTCACTGAACAATTTCTTTTTGCATCCCATCCCCAGGAACGACTACTGTAACGGATGCAATGCCAGGTGGTTCTTCCGAGGCTTCGAGGTGACGTTCCTGTGCCGCATACCTTTCTAACAGATGAAACGTTGGCCCCCGACATTTGATGTGCCAGGGTGGACATGGCTAGACCAAACACCGACATGCAAGGATGGATTGTTGTCCAGTATTATTGGAAAACTTAAAATTGTTGTATAATTTAAAATAAAATATTTATTTCTTCAAAGGTTCACATTTTGTCATTTTTATTCAATTCTACAGAAAAAACACAATATAACGAAATTACGATTTGAGTTTGAAAAAAAAAGATAAATATAACGCAGAGAGGCAGGGGAGGTATAAAATTGGGTGGTAACTTTGATCTGACTTAACACCGTGATGTCATGCATGCGGCATAAGGCGGTAGCTGGTCCTATTGACCGTCCTATAGTTGAGTTGTGATGTCATGCGGCATTAGGTGGTAGCTGGTCCTATTGACCGTCCTATAGTTGAGTTGTGATGTCATGCGGCATTAGGTGGTAGCTGATCCTATTGACCGTCCTATAGTTGAGTTGTGATGTCATGCGGCATTAGGTGGTAGCTGGTCCTATTGACCGTCCTATAGTTGAGTTGTGATGTCATGCGGCATTAGGTGGTAGCTGGTACTATTGACCGTCCTATAGTTGAGTTGTGATGTCATGCGGCATTAGGTGGTAGCTGGTCCTATTGACCGTCCTATAGTTGAGTTGTGATGTCATGCGGCATTAGGTGGTAGCTGGTCATATTGACCGTCCTATAGTTGAGTTGTGATGTCATGCGGCATTAGGCGGTAGCTGGTCCTATTGACCGTCCTATAGTTGAGTTGTGATGTCATGCGGCATAAGGCGGTAGCTGGTCCTATTGACCGTCCTATAGTTGAGTTGTGATGTCATGCGGCATTAGGCGGTAGCTGGTCCTATTGACCGTCCTATAGCTGAGTTGTGATGTCATGCGGCATTAGGCGGTAGCTGGTCCTACTGATCGCCCTACAGTTGAGTTGTGACGTGAAACAAAGGAGCTGTACTTTTTCTCTGTGCTACAGGCGTGAGATCCCACAAGTACCCTCCATTTCCGGCATGGTCATCTGATGAAATGGGTGTAGTCACGTGACACGTAGCCGCTAGGTGGCAGTCTGAGGTTTGAAGGTCAGGCTTGTTTGGAGAAGTTCAATGAACTCGATCAATATTCGAAGCGGTATATCCACAGATTTGTTATTAATTTATTCAAAGGAGCGAAGCAGTTAAGCATTCGAGGAATACGCGACTCTTACATTTCAGAAAATACAGAAAAGGATCAAGCATTAGTCTATTTCGAAAAGTATTAAATATTCAAAAATACTTTGCTGACATTTAAACGCGACAAATCAACAAATATTTCTTTTGAGATATTTAAATTTAACATGCAGATCACCTCAAAAGTTATTTTAAAAAGTCGAACTGATGAACCAATCTATTGACTTCATCGCAATCCTTTGTCAAAGCCACAGTCTAATCCAGTGGCGTAACGAGGGATGGGGAGGCACGGTGTATCGAAGATACAAGGGTGCCAATGTAGAGGGGCGCCATAATGAGGCCTACAAAGTTACATTTTTTAAATATCCAACAATGTTATAATATGACTTAAGTTTGTGGTGTCCCGAAGCGGAAAATATTTCTAGCAACGCCGGTGTGATGCAACCTACTGAAGAGGTTTCGTTTTTATAATTTTAACTTTTCTTTTTTTTTTTTTTTAAATTTTTTTTTAACATCTCTTATTTCCATGGTACAGTTTAAAATATTTAGTGTTATCGATTAACCGCGGTGGTCTAAGTAGTAGCGCTTTAGACTGCTGAACAGTAGGAAGAACTCTAGTCACGAGTTCAAACCACGTTACTGGCATGGCTCAAGGGGCATTGTGCTAGCCCCAAAATCCCCTGCTCGTTAGTGGTGGCTTAATATAACTTGTGAACGCTACTTCATTTGCCCTAGAGTCCGTCATGGACTGAAAAAGGGTTATTATTATCGATTAAACTTAACAGCTTTGGGCTAAACCGTTGTCTCTGTGTGATTTTTAGTTCAATATTTTCTTTTCCTTTAGATACAAAATATTACTTTAAATTTATCTTCTTATGTATTTTCACCATTCCAACAACTTCATCAACCGTTTGGGGGAAGAGCGGGNAAGGGGGTGGGTGGGTGGAGGTGAACTGAATCGTTCTGCCGTCCCCTCTTCCCACTGCCCTAAATTAATTTGTCATTACTTTAATAATTCTCATCTGATCTTATCTTATATATTACAGACGCTCCTTCTGTACAGAAGATTATTGCGTCCTACGTATATCTGTGATTTGTGATAAGTCCTCTATTATTATTAGAGTTTTAAATGATGATAAAGTGTTGGCTTTCCTGGTTTCTTCAGGCAACCCATTCCACGCCCGAATATATATTTTTTTTTTCACAATTCATAATGTGAGATTGCCATATTAAATTAATAATCACTTAGGCCTTAGGCTATGGAAATTGAGATGAAACCACAAAATATTATTATGCTTGCATTAATCAATATGCTTTTTTTAAGTGGTTCACTTTGATCACGTGACAACATCGCCTTCTGTTAAACGCAATGAATGGACTCAAGAACTTGGCCAATGAGCTTCAATATGAAATAGAGTAATCTGGATTGATCTCAAAACAGATTGTTAAAAAACTACTAGTCGTGAAGAGACTGTGTTGTAAAACAAACTTTAACATTTGCTCTGCTTTCATCGGTATCGATAAACATAAACACAATAACGCAATTACAATTGCCGAGTGATATACCTATCAAATTTCAGTGAAAGCCAGACGCTATCAGCCATCCCTGTGGCGGTACAGCCCATGCAGGGCCTTGGCCTGCCTCGCCACTTCCTTCCACTCAGACCTAACAAAAATCGGATGCCCACTTGCTGCAGACTGTAGATCTTTCTCTGCATCATCTATCCACCTCAGCCTAGGCCTTCCATTGAGCTGTTCTCTTCTGGGATATTGTTGGTGCACCCTCTTAGCTCCTTGTCATTATTAATAAACAATGTACAACTGTCTCAAGCGCTACCATATCTCCGTGTCTCTTAGTTACAACATAGGCCCCGCCGTACAGTCCAGCCGACCAACACGGCAACCCTAAAAGCTCGGGTATCACTCGTGTTCACTTGTCACCCAGCGACTTGTCTCCCTCATCGAGACACACCCGAGTTAATATACCCGTGGGCTTGGACTGACCTTGCATGGACTGATCCACGCCCCTACATGATTCTCGCTCACAAACATCAACAACGTGAGCTTGTGACCAGGCAGAATATAACTTTAACAAACAGTGATTCTCATAACCCTGACAGAGTTACTCTTGTCAGTTGTGAATACTCGACTCAAATTTATCATTTAACGATACCTTTGTATAGAAGAGGTAAGAACACGAGCTTACTTGCATTTATCGATACTAGATATTTTTTAAGAGATTTAAAAAATAAGAACATAAATACATTTATCGATACATCGATGAAAACTAAATGGGGGTGAAAAGGATGGGGAGGGGGAGACCTGGTAGCCATTTCGTAAAGCGATATATTGATAGTTTGAAAATGTTTTTTATTTTTCAATTTGGCAATGACATATAAAACGCATTACCTTTAAATTACTTTGTTTTTGTTAGTCCACCTAGAAATCATAGGTGGATACATTTAACATAGTTGACTGATCGGCTCAACATATTAGTTTACAGAGGGGCCCTTGATGATGGGTAAACTAACATTGTCTAGGCTGAGACTTAATGGCATTACAGCTCGTGCGCTTACCGAAACGCCAATGTTTTCTGACCCATTTATCCGGGCTACTCAGCGCAAAATGACCCCATAATCCCTCCTACTCCCCCCTACCAAACAAAGTTTTCCGGTAAATAAACATTTGTCCCTCAATATAGCGTCCAGTCCTACGTATTTAACCCCAACCCAATTTTCCTCTAATCTCGCCGGCGATTCGCTTAAAGTCGACCATAACAGACGCGGAAAATGAAACCCCCATTGTTTACATGACCTAATTCTGCTGCCTGGACTCGGATGGTCATCAGTGCTTTAACCACTCCACTAGAGGGGGGGGGTGGAGGAAAGTGAGATTTAAATCCTACAAGATTAGTGGCACGCCCCGGGCTCTAAGAGTAGTAGTCAGGATTTCAATTAATGAAAATACACTTTCATAAACTTAAAAACAGGTTGTTGTAATGCCAACATCACCATGTGTCGTATTTAAAACATGTTTTAATAGGGTGAAATACCACAAGATTCACGAAACACATCTTCTGATGACGTCATAATTGAATTTTTTTTTAGTACATCGCCCTAGGCGAGCGTGACATTGTACATCTTTTAAATAGGATTGGATCGTTCGAGGACAGTGTAAGTTAAATAAAGGTAAATTTTTTCGTTGAGGACACGCTCATCTATATTGCTAAATGGTTCAATGCATACTAGAAGAATTAAATGATCTTTTGTGGTCCAATGAGGGGTTTTATTACCTGGTTATTGTTAGAGAATAATTTATAACAAAGTTCAAGCTGAGAATAAACAATTATTTATTTTTATTCATAAGCTTGAGCTCCATTCCTTGCAGAAAATAATTAAACTAGAAACGGATATTATTAGGCTTATAAGCAAGTTCGACCGTTCTTAACTAATTTTAAGGAAATATTTCAAGAGCCGTCTGACCTTTTTAAACTTCTTTTTATGGGCTTGGGAGTTGAAGAGTGTATGGAGGGATTGGATTGTGAGGTTAGTAGAGGAGGGATGGATTGTATTGGGATTTTAGTAGTGTAGAGAGGAATGACATTGGGAGTTGAATGGTCGTGGATTACTTTGCATGATTTATTTGCTGTAATGTTTCATACTCTATTTTCAAATGTTGCTACGTGTTCACTTCTCATTCATCTGCCAGATTTCAGCAAGCGGTCACAGCAGGGAGACATGGTCAGTTGTGGGTCACAGCAGGGAGACATGGTCAGTTGTGGGTCACAGCAGGGAGACATGGTCAGTTGTCTGTCACAGCAGGGAGACATGGTCAGTTGTGGGTCACAGCAGGGAGACATGGTCAGTTGTCGGTCACAGCAGGGAGACATGGTCAGTTGTGGGTCACAGCAGGGAGACATGGTCAGTTGTCGGACACAGCAGGGAGACATGGTCAGTTGTCGGACACAGCAGGGAGACATGGTCAGTTGTCGGTGGCACAGTGACAGCGGTGATGTTATCGAACGTGACGTGATTTTCTTTTCAAAACCGTCGACCGCATATCTTAAAATACACCTTAGATGCTATTTAAAGACTATTGTAGGTATTTTTGGAATACACTCGTTGTTATTTTTCTCTTCTCTGTAAGTCTATTTTAAAAAATGTCTTGTTCATTACAGACATCGTGACGACTCTGAACTTTTATTACACACGACAAAAACGCTCGCTTCATCTTTAATTACAAGAAATGTCTTTCATAGTGAAGACAAAGGAGAACAATGGGTGGCCTTCACCTTTGGAAAGAAAAAAACAACAACAAAAGCAACAAAAAACTTACTACAACAAAAACAGAAGAAGAATCTTTTAAAGAACTTTTATTAATATACACGTTTTGGGTAAATTGTTAAGAAATAATGGTAGTTTATTTGTAGATTATTCTATTTTTCTTATATCAGAGATATGATTATTTTTCTTGTATCGGAGATATGATTATCTTTCTTGTATCGGAGATATGATTATCTTTTTTGTATCGGAGATATGATTATTTTTCTTGTATCGAAGATATGATTATTTTTCCTCTTATCGGAGATAAGATTATTTTTCTTTTATCGAAGATATGATTATCTTTCTTGTATCGAAGATATGATTATTTTTGCTCTTATCGGAGATAAGATTATTTTTCTTGTATCGGAGATATGATTATATTTCTTGTATCGAATATATGAATATTTTTCCACTTATCGGAGATAAGATTATTTTTCTTTTATCGAAGATATGATTATCTTTCTTGTATCAAAGATATTATTTTTTTTCTTGTATCGGAGATATGATTATCTTTCTTGTATCGGAGATATGATTATCTTTTTTGTATCGGAGATATGATTATTTTTCTAGTATCGCAGATATGATTATCTTTCTTTTATCGCAGATATGATTATTTTTCTAGTATCGATGATATGATTATTTTTCTAGTAACGAAGATATGATTATTTTTCTAGTATCGAAGATATGATTATTTTTCCACTTATCGGAGATAAGATTATTTTTCTTTTATCGAAGATATGATTATCTTTCTTGTATCGAAGATATTATTATTTTTCTTGTATCGGAGATATGATTATCTTTCTTGTATCGCAGATATGATTATTTTTCTTTCCCAATAAAGAAGCCTCACAGAAAATCTCTACAACCCCCCCCCCCGCACTCACAACCCCACTCTACTTACGGCACTTCTGCTCTTTGGCAGCTGTCAAGGTATGAGAATCACTGTCACTGAGTTTATTGTGAGTTGTGAAAATGTTGTGAACTGTGTTCAGTTAAACGGACACTTGAATGTCACGCCATGACTTTGAAGAGTTCGCCCAAGGGCTATAAATAGTGGGGGACGGTGTAGTGTGCGGGAGTCGAGTAGAGGTCAGAGGCTAGTGTGTGGTGGACGAGAGGACGATGTTGTGCTAGAGAGTGTTGGTCCTACGTGTTATCGAGGTGGCTCGAATATTGTGACAACGGAGACTGTAAGCCTGGAATTGGATGTATTGGATGGCTGTATTGACTTCATTGTACTAAATGCAGATCGTGTAGTAGTGAAGGATTATCTATACGTGTATTACTACCCCAATAAAGAAATATTATTATTGACAAGAGTCTGTCTTAATAAGATATATCCAGAACCCAGAACGCAGCAGCAGCCCACAGCGAGAGAAAGGATCTCATACGATCATGTGGCATGGAAATCGATGATGTGCTATGGGATTTATCAATTTCCCAAGAACTCCATTTATTCCATTAAAAACCCGAGTTGGGGGAATTAATTAAAAGTTAGCGAAAAATATCTTTAAAAAAAATATCATTTCTTTTTTAAAAGATATTCCTCGAAAATTAATAAGCGGAATTATTAATACAGCGATAACACTTTCTAGCGAACAAAGTTTTAAGAGAAAGAGAGACCGAGAGAGAAGGGAGAAAAAGAGAGAAGATAATGTGCAAAGAGTTATTGAAAAATAATGAAAGAAAGAAATCGTGAGAGTAGATGGTACAAAGCGTTTCTCAAAATTAGTGAATCAGAAAGATGGTCCGAGCTGAAAGTCCACCATCCAAAGGGCGATGCATTCTTTAAACTCCCCCGCCAATCTCAGAACATCATATACAGGCTAAGGACGGGCCACAACAAACGTAGGCAGCATATGTTCCACTTACTTCGAATTGGAGAAACCGAAGTGTGCCCCTGCGGAACAGCTGCAGAGAACGCGGAACATGTGCTGCAAAACTGCTCTCTGTACCTCCACACCCGGACGGCCATTTGGCCCCAGGAAGCTACCCTCCACGATAAACTGTATGCTGGACTGAGCCAATTGACAGCCACAGCGCAATACATCACGGATATAGTGCTTGTGATCTAAATCCTCCTACAAAAAGATTTTGAGAAAGCAGAAGAAGAAGATAGTAAGAAGGTAAGAATAAGATACACAGTAGGCGGGAGGTGAGAGAGAGAGCATGAGAGAGAAAGAGAGAGAAAGAGAATTCATGTCTAGGAGTGTGTTGTAGAATTAAGCCGTCATAAATCTCAAAACGCCAATGACACAAAAGACCAGCAACTAGTTTAGTACTTGAAAGTTGAGATTTCTTGTCAAAATATGGAAAGAGAGAGATTTTAACTAACAGACAAAATTTATATATCCGTACTACTGACGTAGAGCACACCATTCACTTTAATATAATACGTGTACTGTAGGTCACACTATGCAGTGTTATAGTGTACTGTTCAGCCAGAGCACACCATGTATTGTTATATTTATGACACTGCACTGAAAATCATTGTTTCCGGGTCACCATGCCATAACTGAATTGATTTTTTTCAGCCTTTGAAAAATGTAGAATATAATACACCACATTTTCAGCATTCACAATAACTTATAAAAAATAATTTAAAAATACGTCCCTAGGGTACATGTAAGGGAGTTATCCAATTATTGCACGTCGTTGGAGGCCATAAAACGGTCGTCGTATCAATCCTTGCAGACATAACAAGGGGAGAGAAGCGATGAGGTGGAAGAAAGAATGTGAGAGTGAAAGGAATGTGTCACAGACATGCAAGCTGGGCTAGAGGCTATGGGGTACAATATGGATGATTCCGGGTTGGTAGTTCTCGGGGTCCCCTCCATAATCTTGATACTGTAAGAGTAGGATCTCAGTAAGTTAGGGTATGATCTCAGTAAGTTAGGGTATGATCTCAGTAAGTTAGGATATGATCTCAGTAAGTTAGGATATGATCTCAGTAAGTTAGGATATGATCTCAGTAAGTTAGGATATGATCTAAGTAAGTTAGGGTATGATCTCAGTAAGTTAGGGTATGATCTCAGTATGTTGGGGTATGATCTCAATAAGTTAGGATATGATCTCAGTAAGTTAGGGTATGATCTCATTAAGTTATGGTATGATCTCAGTAAGGTAGGTTATGATATCTGTAAGTTGGGGTATGATCTCATAAAGTTATGGTATGATCTCAGTAGATTGGGGAATAATCTCACTATACATACCAGCGTATAATTTCACTTTACTACCACGTGATTTAATTACAGCAGGGAATCTCCAATTACATTCAAGAATATGGTCACACTATTTTTGTGTGCGATCTAACTCTACCAGGGTGTAATCAATCTATACTATGACCAGTGGTGTAGCTAGGAATTTGTAGGGGTCTTGGGGCCCGGGGGTGCCTAACTTCTTTGGGGACTCCACATGCATGTTGGTGGCGTAGAATTTAATGTAAAAAAATTCAGACACTAATTTGAGGGCCTCCTCAAGTGGGGGCCTGGGGTAACTTTCGAATTTCATCCCCCCTACTACTCGCTTATATACGCCACTGCTAGGACTTGAATTCACTATATCAGTGTACGATCTCACTACAAGAGACTGTCAGCTCAAAACACTAGAGTATGATAGCATATTGCTGGAGTGTGAGCTGATTAAACAAGGGTATAAATAATCACAAAGTATCGGGTTGTGAGCTCACAACACTTGAGTATAATATCACATTGCTGGAGAGTGTCCTGATTAAAAAATAAAAATATTTTTTAAAAAGTTTTTAAGATACCACGTTTTGTGAACTAAAAAGAAGAAAATAAATTTTTTCTTGGGCTCTGTTGGAACTTCCCTTCCCCTGGGCTGAGCCAGAACTGTTTTGTTGGATGCACATTGTGGACATTTTGTACATACACACTCTTACACACCAAAATATTTTCGAACTGAAAACGTGGGGCGCATTCGGCTGAAATTAAATGAAGTATCATATATAGACTGTGGAGGAATTTGAAACTGAAAAGTTTAATGTAATAGCATTAATAGACCANAGTTCGAAAATATTTTGGTGTGTAAGAGTGTGTATGTACAAAATGTCCACAATGTGCATCCAACAAAACAGTTCTGGCTCAGCCCAGGGGAAGGGAAGTTCCAACAGAGCCCAAGAAAAAATTTATTTTCTTCTTTTTAGTTCACAAAACGTGGTATCTTAAAAACTTTTTAAAAAATATTTTTAATTGATTTGATTAGTTATTCCATATAAGGAAAAATAGAATTTAATTCTACTATAATTAAGTAGAATTGAGTACTATAATTAATGAAATATTAAATTGTCATGTGAATCAAGTATGCATGCAAAATTTCATCAAAATTGGATGATCAGAAGTGGTTCAAAAAAGGAATTCAATTTTTGCCCCGGAAAGACAAACATCCAGACAAGAAAGCAAACTAAGAAAAACGTGGTAATAATAAAAAGGTATGATCTCAAGAAGGCAGACTGTGAAATCATTCAAAAGTAAATTCTCCCTACTCAGAGGTTAAATGTCTCTACCGCATACACGTATGATTTCGCCAAGCTACAAAGTATTAAACCCCTAGATTCCCCTCCCCTTCCTCTAATCTATATATGCCCACAAGATTAGAATGTTATAATACGATAACCTTTGACCTTTACTTGAACTTAACAGAGTGAATCGATCAGGAGCCATTTCAAGATAAAGATGAAAAAATTGATGGGGAAAAAAATCTAATTTTAAGGAAACTGCTGACTAATGAGATAATTAAGTCATACATCAAAACAGAATGTTGTTGGCAAAGCCAGACACACATACACAGGCGTGCGCACGCACAGTCTCACACACGTCTTTTGATAAGAGATTATAACGTAGATGCAAAGATATTCTACTGACATATTTTGTCGCAAAACGGACAGATATGTTGCCTTCTAATTGTAGTTATAACTAATAAAAGCCGGTAATACTTTGTAACAATGAAAAAGAAAGGAACGGATGCAGCCTTTGACTGCAAGAATGCTGAGCCACAACCGGGAATATAGCAATTATTTACTACCTTTGAGGCAACTCGCCAGATTAGAATGCAATCCAAGGCCATTCTATCGGGGGTTGCCACCAACACGAAAAGTCGCAAATAATTCTTAAAATGTGCAGAAAAGACATCGTAACTTTGGGTTTAGCGCAGAAGCGTCACTAGGGTTGGTGTCACCCGGGGCGGTAGCTCATGGTGTCACCCGGGGCGGTAGCTCATGGTGTCACCCCCTAATGATTTAACCCACACAACTACCCCGAGTTTTCCAGTGCCAAATAACGGGAATATATAGAATTTTACTGTCTGGTGTCACCCCCCTGATGGTGTCACCCGGGGCGGCCCGCCCCCACCGCACCCCCTAGCGATGCCACTGGTTTAGCGCCCTCGGCGTAGAGCTCAACAGTGAACAGGAAATAGTTCGTAGATGCAAGAAATAACATCGGAAATGTGAGGGTTCGAGTTGGGATATTTTAAATATCTTACCAAGACTAATTTACCTCATGCACTGTTGAGAGCTTTTTTTTAAAAAAAAAGAATAATATATTATACCCTGGATAATATAAACCTCACTACTGCTGCTGCTTTAAACACACAATCATAAAAAGTTTCTCCCCGCGTCATCACTTCCTTCATTGATTTTACCGCGTCAACTCACGGACATTAAAAAAAGAAAAATTCAAACCCAATTTTTTTTCATCAAAAAAATTTGAACTCAATTGCATAGTTCATGTTTCTGCTAACGCATATCATGAATAAAATGTAGCCGAGCGATCTCTTGTTTTCGAAACTAATCTATAAACCTCATCATCTTACGTCTAAGTGTATGTCTAGACTGGCTCAGATATTTAACAGCTCCATGTAAGGCCGTGCCAACATTTTAAAAGTTACTTTTTTTTATAAATTGCCAAACGGCATTCCAGTTCTTCCGCTTACATTGAGTCACGTGAATTATTTGTCTTGACAAAACCATTGTGGTGGTTTCTTCTGTTATCTGCAATAGTGGTTTGCCAACATAAACTGGCGATTTAGTTTATTTTAATCTCTCATCTGCTATGTTTTCTTCGTGAGACACGATTAATCCCAATAAACATCATACATAACAAGAGCTTTTTTAAAATAAATTTTAAATTTAACAAAAACTATCAGAGGTTCACAGCTATCTAACCGCCATTTTAATTGTTTTGAAAACATCCACGGAAGCTATGAATTAAAATTCTAAAATATTTTTATCGCAAGGTTGGTTCATGACCATGAAACACCGGATATCACCAATTTAAACTGAGTAAATAAAGTCAATTTCTCTTTTATAAAGATCCATACTTCTACCTCATAGTTTATTTCATGAACGAGAACAGGTTTACACACCACCCAAAGCTTTATTTGCGTCATTTGCGTCCCCAACTGAATAAGAGAGCAGCAAATGCGTAGAAGTTTTCTGATACAATTGAGACTGAATTGTTGCAACAACAGTATATGTGGTTCGCCTAAAAACCAACTGCAGAGACTCCGGAAGGTAAAAAAAAAACGCTGCAGCGTGGCTTGTTTAAATGATAAGAAAGTCTGACTACATTAAACCGGCATATAGAGGCCTAAACTGTATTTCTGTGGCTGAAATAATCGACCAAAAGATTATCTCACTATTTTGAGGCTTTGTGGACAGATCAGAGCCGCATCATCTAATCTTCTACGCAGTCCCTTCTGAATGTTCCTCGGCGTGTGCTCCTTGGAATCGGTGTAATAAAAATTGTGAAATGTTTAAACGTGAAGACGAAGAAAATGTTAAGAAAAATTTAACTTAAAAAAATTAAATACAAAGCATTTGAGCATAACAGTGCAACAAGCACGTTATTCTAGCATGTATTTTGTTAGTGTCGTAGAATAAAGCATTCATTCATTCATAGTTTCACTATCCTTTTTCAACATCACAATTTTTTTCAGCAAGCGTAGTCAATCTGAGCTGTCTTTTGACCAGCGATAGATTTACGTCGAATTAGACGGATTTAGTTTAGTAAAGTCAAGTTTCTTTTTCAGACCATGCTTATTGCTGGCCTGTGGGGCAAGTGAAACGACATTCACAGGTTTCTATAGCCACGGAATGCGAAGGAAATGTGTGGCTGGGACAGTTGTCGAACCGCCTTATTTTTCCATCTCATGTCAGTTACACATTCGAGACTAGCACCACCACGCCGCTCAGTAAACTATAGCTTAAACGCTACTTGTGACAATGTGTATTTATTGAGGTGTTAACGGAGAACTGAGATATTTAGTTTTATATCTTCTTTGATTGGTACGTCGCTAGTGAAACGACGGAGGTCAAACGGTGGCGGGAAATCTTGGAAGCAATGGCGGCGTTGATAGAGTGGCGAGGAATGGTCGCTTATCTTCCCCCCACGCCCCACACACGGATGGTACAACAAGACAGATAACACCTCATTAACAGGTGGGATGAGGTTATCCGTTGATCGGGGCCATATCTTTTCTGGGATTTAAGAGTGCATCCCACGGGAACCTGTCGCATCACGCTCATCGTCTAATTGGAGCGCGTCATCTCCAGTTGTCTGTCAACGATGGCAAGGGCATCAATCCTTTACGAAAAATCTCCTTTCTGATTACTTCCCCTTTCGCTGTCTTTATTTTCCATCATAAAAAGATGTTGAAAAATATTAATGCGATGGGAAACAATAACAGGAAGTTGAAGGGTATTTTATTTCTGCCTTTCAAAACTAAAAACACACAATTAGGACATTGAAAACATTCCGGCAACACCTACGCCACTGCAACTTCCACGTTTGAAGAACATCAAAACTACGACAAAGTCAACATATTATTATGTATGTCTCGAAGTTTTCACTTTGTCTTAAACAATGTCTACTTTTATCTGCATTTTATGGAAATCCATATCACAGTTGACAAACTCGAGTTTAAATTAAATTAGACTCTGGCTGTTTTTACATTCTCTCATAACATTAGGGGCTCAACATTGCGCGTGTCACGAGTCTAGATAATCACACCCCCGCGACTCCCCCACACACAAGTGTGTGTTCAGAGTAAAATGTTTTGTGAGTTAAATTGGTTGGAGTTTTTTATTTTCTTATATGTTTGCATATGGATATACGGTATAGTTGGTGACTGTGCACCTATATTGATAAAATAAATAACATAGTCAATCAACAAGTCATGGTGTAAGTGATTCAGTTGCCAGTGCAGCACAAAGTCACAGTGTGTCATGTATCAGTTGGATTTCCCGAGCAATCCTGTTGGTCATATTTGGAATATTACCTCCCTTGAGACTGAACATTCTTTATTACTTACTACGTTTTCCCATGTTTTTATTTACTTGATTTCGTTCCAGTCTGTCCGCAAGATTTTAAATTGTCCAAAGTATAATTAAGCCACTTCTGATGGTCCTAGAGATCTAAAATTTTTACTAGATATAGATCTTGGATGACAATTCCTTATATTAAAATTTCAGATCGATCGAATGTACGGTAATCAAAGTAACGTATTATTAGTTTATCTCTATTTTGCATATGTATCCGTCTGTTTTGTTGACATCCACGTGCCACCGGAGTAAACCCCCTGACCACATCCCAGTGGTATGTAAAACTTCATAAGCACCCGCCCCAAGTTTTCTGTCATATTTTACAATTAGACTTTAAAAAATAGAAGTAAAAAAAAAAAGATTCTTAAAAACCAAGTTTTTATAAGTGGACTAAAAAGAAGAAAATACTTTTAAAATTTACAAGTTCAAGTACTTTGTTTTAATATGACTAAAAACGTGGGGCGGATGCTTATGAGGTGTTTGGTATAAAAAATTAAAGATTTATAATTTAGAAAGCAAAGGAGAGATCTATAAATGAGAGAATAAATAAACTGCATATGTAAAACCTCCTTAGCACCGGCCCAGCTTTTAGTCAATTTAAATGAAAGTACTTGAACTTGTAATTTTTAAATTATTTACTTCCTTTTATTCCACTTAATAAAAACGTTGTTTTTTTAAACTCTTCTTTTGTTTGTATTTATTTATTTGTAGAAGTTTTTTTTTTTACAAAGACGCAGCGTATAATTTTTTTACGCTTTAATAAAGGAAAAACTCCGAAATGTTGTAATGCAGACGTGAAATTAAATATTTTAAATACCCAGAAGCAAACCAAACATTAAAATTAAATTTGATGAACGTACCCCCCTCTCCTCCACGTGTTATCTCCATTTCATAAACATGGCCTACAACCGTTCTGAAACTTCTCCTACTATTAGTTAATATTAAAAACTAGCCAAGCATTGTTGGTCTCGAGACATTCGCAAAACGGTTATCTACCTGCCCAACACCCCTCACCACACTAGCTTGCCAAACATAAACTGTGAATGGCTAACCCTAGCGAGTTGCAGTCATATGCGCAAAAAAAATGTTGGGGGGGGGGGAGAGAACAGGCTCAAACACACCTTTTTAAAATTTAAAAAAATGATTTCGCTGAGGCATGAACCCAGAATCTTCCGCATGTAAGGCGGGCGTTATAACCACTACACTACCAATCACATAATATTGTTTGAAGGAACAAGTCAAGTGAACGAAAATCCCATTGTTGGTCTTGAGACAGGTTGACCCCACCGAGGGTCATTCGTCATGCGTATTTGCGCATACTTGTTCTTGCTTTGGTGAATTATATATATACTAGATGCCCGCGGTGTAGCATACGCCGCAGATTTGCTCATAGATTGTGCAAAGAAAGTGTGGTTGGGGGGGGGGGTGAACAGACACAAACTTCATCAGGATGAAAACAGAACAACGCGAATGAACCTCAGTTGCGGGGATAACTGCGACGCATTGTTGATCTGGAAACATGTGCACTGGGGTTAGCCTCTTGCCACACCCCACCCTAGCTTGCCAACCACACACTGGCATAACCCGACAAAGGTCATTCGTCAAGCTTATTTCCACTCGTCTTATGCTCGTTGTGATGTTTCGAAGTAATGATCGAAAAGAAAGTGGGAAATGAACGGGCACAAACGCAAACATTTTTAAAATTAAAAAAGTAATGTCTTAGCTGAGGATTGAACATGCGACCTCCGCGTATTAGGCGAATGTTATAACCACTACACTACGAAATACACGTTAATATGTTGTTCTGAAAGAACATGGTTATTGACCTCAATTCAACGAATTGACCCCCCCCCTCCACACTGCGTACTACCTTTTCTTGCAATCTGATTGGTCGGTGGGGTCCGACAGCTTTCTTGGTGTCCGGCATGGTTGGACCATGATGAGAGAGAGAAAGAAGGAGATATCTAAAGAGTCCATCATTTTATTCACGCAAAACACTTCTGACAAATCGTATCGTAACTTTCCACAATGGAATTAAAAGGCGAGTTGACGTCATGAGAGCTAAGGCGCCATCTATCGGTTCACGAGCATGTCTACCAGCGAGATTGAAAGAGACGCTGGGCCCACTGGCGAGACTACCAAGCGCGTGCTCATTATAAACCTCACGTGAAATGTCGGATAAATTATTTACGCAGCAGACAGTATCCTACGCTGAGACTTGCCGTAACAACACTCTAATAAAAATTGTGGGCGGCTCTTCCAGAAATGAAGCCATGCCTGCACTTTTACCCAAAAAAATATTTATTTTAGCCGTCGCATTGAGATATTATGTGCTAGAGTGGGGTAAAAGGTAATTTATTATCTAGCGTAATTTCAAATCATGTGTATAACATTTCAATTTCAGAAACAAAATAGATCTAGATCTACACATTTGTTTGAAATAAAAAAAAAGGGTGATTTAAAAATTTTAATTTCCGATTTCTTGAACATGGATTCTAAAGTTTGGTTTGTGTGAATTGAACTCATAATGCGTGTGCTTTATTCTAGCGCGCCGCCCCCCCCCCACCTTGTTTATCAGTTTGACCATCACCAAGAATCATCGTCACACCAACACACAACTACCCCCTCCCCAACTCCTCTCTCGATCCTACCGTCCTGTTATCTCTCACTTTGAAGCACCATACATCCCTCGTTTTATGTCCTTGTTTTTTACAATAAATAAATAACTAGTTGTTTTTTTTTTAATCCACTATTTCTATAGCTCTTAAACTTAACCTATCTAAATTTCTATTATCCTTCTTTCTCGTCTCATTGTTGTTCAATTTCTCTCTCTCTCTCTCTCTCTCACACACACACACACAACCACACACAAATACACACACACACGCGCACACACAAACACACACACACACACACACACACAAACACAATCGTTTTATACGACTCCCGGTTTCTCTTTTCCGTTGTTCAGCTTTGTATTCCTTTGCACTAATGGATGTCTTTTCTTCTTCCTCACACTCATCTCTGCACGGGCATGTTTCAGTCCCCCAATCATTTTATCCTCTCCAAAGCCTTTTTTTTTTTAAAGTAACGCTTTTATATGTTTTAAAACCCGCAGAGTCGAAGCTCCTACTTTCACTGAGTCGTTACGGCGCGCAAAGTTCGCTACATAAGCTCTGCAAACTGTCAGAGGTATTCACCATCAAGGCCCATATCCCATTTTGTCAGCAGACACATATCTAAAAATGCCTCCGGTGCCAGCAGCATACGTCCCTCGTAGAAGGCCGCACATTTTGCGAGTCCCACTTTTAAACAAGAACATAAGCTGCGTGGTTGTCAAATCTCTAATTGATGTTTAAGAAATATTTTATAATAATAATATTAGGGCTGCAGAAATTAACGATTAAATTTATTTTGATAGATAATTAGCAATTTAAATTGAAGAAAACGTGTTACAAAAGATTGTCGGTTAATTAATACATTTATAAGGAAATTTATATAAAAAATTTAACATTGTTTTTGATTAATTAACAATAACAAAATTTAAATTCATTCGTTGACATAATAGTAAACTACTTATATTTAAATAAAAAAATGTAAATTGCCTGTTTTTGTTATTCCCTTTAAATTTTCAGTTTAATGACGTCATACACCTTATTTTTAGCTTTAATTAAAATTGTTGATTAATTTGCCAAAAGTTAAGATCAAATTTAAATTAATCGATAACAACCCTGAATAATATTAATAAGTTTTATATCCCAAAACCATTTCCCAATGTCTCAAATACATAATAAAACAAAAATTCAGTCTTCCGGACTAGCAACACGCCACTCAAAATCAAACCGGAATTATGACGTAAAAGTTCTAAATAACTTAAATAAAGACCTTCAAGCTGATGACGATGATTTATCACAGGACATAAGAAATTTTGATAGTGCCACTACTTTCAGGTGACGCCACATGAACGCCGATCCGATTAAGAAAAGTTGTTGTTTTTTTTTAAGTCTCCGGGAGCAGTTTCGTTAACGATATAACAATACCACAAGTTATTTAACAAATAAACGTATCATTCACTTTTTGAAGGCAACCTTTCAAATAACATTGGTTGTAGTAGGAAAATATCGGTTTGTTAAAGTTGTATATTTGTCATTTGGTGACAGTGAGTATTGAGCTCTACATTTGTGATCTGGTGACAGTATTGAGCTCTACATTTGTGATCTGGTGACAGTATTGAGCTCTACATTTGTGATCTGGTGACAGTGAGTATTGAGCTCTACATTTGTGATCTGGTGACAGTATTGAGCTCTACATTTGTGATCTGGTGACAGTGAGTATTGAGCTCTACAATTGTGATTTGGTGTCAGTTAGTATTGAGCTCTACATTTGTGATTTGGTGACAGTTAGTATTGAGCTCTACATTTGTGATTTGGTGACAGTGAGTATTGAGCTCTACATTTGTGATTTGGTGACAGTGAGTATTGAGCTCTACATTTGTGATTTGGTGACAGTTAGTATTGAGCTCTACATTTGTGATTTGGTGTCATTGATTGCTGGCTGCCAATTGCATTCCTTTGATTAGTTATGCATCTTAAGAAACTTTAATTTACTTTTCCGCTTCTAAGTCCTTACTTCGTTGGCTAAAAAATAAAGGCTGCGATAGGTATTATAAGGAGAGAAACCACCCATGCCCCGCTTCTGAGGGGACCACCTGTCTGATTTTGCACCCTTACTGCATATTTTCTATGGTAAACTTTTAGATTTCTCTAGACTTAAGTCTCTAGTTCCTACCTGGGACACAGGATCAAAGCCCTGTGTACTTCAAAGAGCGTCTCTGTAGGAAAACATTTTTTTTTTAAAATCGTTGTCAGATTTTTCCTGTATCCTATTTCAGTGTTGAGCATAAATTGCTCACGTCTCACTGGGTCTTCTGGTGAATGGCAGGGGATTTGAGATAAGTCCAGGGATTGACCTGATTTAAAAATAGGCGTGACCCCGTTTATGGGGCGAGATGGAAATACTAGATAAAGCGTTCTATTTTTAGATCGACCCAAGACGATCGCCCTTGTAAAGTGTAACTGACTTGGGGGTCAACTGATGGACGGAACTTCTCCGACAAATGATAGCACGGTAGCGTCCGGTACTAGGCCACGGGACAGGTCAATAGGTCACTTCCTGGACGGATCGCGTACACGAATTTGGTTTTAAATAGGGAGGACTATGGAGCAAAATGAGACATGAGTGTGCGTGGGAGTAGGGCGGACAGCATGGATTACAACTTTCAGGAAGGCAGCAATTTGAATGGCTTTTTATTTTTATTTACATCTTTTGTGTTTTTTATTTTTAAAAATAATTTATTCAGCTACGTGGTTTAATACACGATCGGTAGGGCACACATTTTAGCAGATATCAAATGATTTATGACAATTTGTTGGAATCTATCACTGGAACAATTTTTCACAAATCATTCTGGACTCCAACCAAAAAAAACAAACTTTGTAGCTAATAAATATATAACGCTACTCCGGCAAGATCTCCAACATCCGAGTGATAACCGAATTTTCCCTATCACGCTGCACATGTTGTCTAAACGAAATGAATCCATTCGTTGACTTAGACGCAAGGTTTCCAGAAACATTACCGAAACTTTGAAACATATAATGCTGTATTTGTAATATGTAGTTAACTTTTCTTGAATTATTGCATGTGGTTTGAAGTATGCACTACAGTTTAACGATCTGGTTAGTATCCAGATATGCGACATAAGTTTTAGAAAAAAAAAGTTTTTTTTCCTTTACAGCTTTCTGTTTGCAAGGTGTCTGATTACTTTCCCAGATCACGATATGTGATCCAAAATATGGCAAAGTTCTCGTAGACAGAGGGAAACCTCTCACGTGTTATTCAGTTCTGTTAAAGACACGATATTCCATTATCAGTAGGTCGGAAGTGACCTGGTTGACCTCTGGGTGACCTCTGTGCAACTCATCTGCACTTCGACATGATTACTTTACCCGTACCGAGCAGCAAATTTGTACGCGTCATGTGAGTTATTGTGATGTTTTTGTCACCTCCGACTTCATGAGAGCTGAAAACGTTTGTACACCCTCCGCGAAGTACACGGTAAGTGCAAGTGTCCCCGGCTGCCAAGGTACGAGGGCGCCGAAATGAATCTGAAAACGTAGCTCCGGCGTTAATTAAAATGTTTGGGGGGGGGGGAATATCGATTTGATGGTTTTTCTCCGGGCTCAAAAAAATCATAGCTATTCATCCGCGCCCCCACTCCACTTTTCCCAACACTCACAATAATCTTTATTAGTCATCCACACTTTTATTAGGTAGACATACGTAAATGAAAGAAAACAAGCCCGTTTTAAATAGATTTGACGAATTCTTTGTAGTTTTTTTTTTTTTTTTTTTTTGCTTGCAAAACGAACCAAACTACTGATGAAATTTCCACACCAAAGCAGACTTTTCGAAATAATAAAATGATATAACTGATCATATTTTCTTACCGATTTGTTTTTTCAGCAGACCTGACATCATCGGCTGACCAGACATCCTAAGTTGACCAGTCAGTCTCAGCTGACCAGACATCCTAAGTTGACCAGTCAGTCTCAGCTGACCAGACATCCTAAGCTGACCAGACATTCTAAGCTGACCAGACAGTCTCAGATGACCAGACATTCTAAGCTGACCAGACAGTCTCAGATGACCAGACATTCTAAGCTGACCAGACAGTCTAAGATGACCAGACAGTCTAAGCTGACCAGACATTCTAAGCTGACCAGACAGTCTAAGATGACCAGAAATGTTTACCCCCAACAAGGCTCCTCCCGACCAGATCTCATCACCCACCCAAACAGCCAAACAGCCATTTCTATAAAATCCTACCATCAGCACTAAAGCCAATTACATCGCGGTGATATTCAGAGCGTCTCTATCACAAACACTATCAACACGCGAGGTCAGTCTGCAAAAGTGCGTCTGGAATTAAACACCTGCAAAATTGAAATTGAGTTACCTACGGGTGCTTTTAATGTTCCCTTGGTGCCATTTAAGTGTCATTTGGATGTCCTCTAACGGTCCTTTTGGATGTCCTTTTCGGCGGGCCGTTAAGATCTCGGAATTATTCTCTTGCTGGGGTTTTTATTTTATGTCTGGTAACCACGAGAGTGGTGCATCGTGCTTCGGTCAAAGTGCTGAAAACATGTGAATATTAATGAGTGACTCTCTCTCTCCCTCTGTATCTCTCTTGCTGTAAGTCCCACGGCTAAAACAACAATGGCCCATTCTTGACATGCAACGAGGCTTCTCAACCGGCCGTGGAAATATTGACAGAGGATGGGGAGACGTCAAAAGATCGTCCTTCGTGACCGGATTGCCTGATGTCGGGCGTCCTGTCTCAACACGGATTTCTGGTACCGCCTTGTGACCATAATTATTGGAGAAATCAATGACATAAAATATAATATAAACAACAGAAGCCTCTAAACAAAACAAAGCGAAATAAAAAAAAATACGAAGCACTTTTACCGTTGGTTAGTCGAGGGGGCATCGGAAGATCTCATAATAAAGATTTTTTAAAAAGCTTTTTAAGGCTTTTTTAAAGAAAATATTTTGAAATGTTAGAAAAAGGACAAAATGCGTTGAACATAAGAAAATAAATTCATCATTTTGAACATCGAAAAAATCGAAGTTCACCTAACTATTAATTTAGTTATTATTTTATCAATGACTAGGGCTGGTAAGGATTGATTTAAATTTAATAGTTAACTTTTGAAAAATTAAAGATTAATTTCATGAATTAATCGTTAATTTCGATTTAAGCCAAATGTCTCAAAGGAAGTAATAAAAACTGGTAATCGAATTTTTTTTTTATTTATTGAGTTATTTCCCCTGTCTCAAATATATAGAGAAATATCATTTTTAACTTTTTTTAACTGCATTTGACTGCTGTACTATGTTCCTCGGCGATACAGATCCTGTTATCTGTGTTATTATATGGTTAATTAATTATTTTTTTAATGAATTGAAAAAATATTCTTTAATGTTGTTTTTTAAAAACTTTAATCGAATTTTTATAGATTAAAATTATTTTGATCCATATTTAATTGATACAAATGTTAACGATTAATGGTGAAATTAGTCGTTAATTTCCGCAGCCCTAATAATAACTGAACTGAGCTGTCCTTAAACTGTCGTTGGGGCACCATTTTGAACTGCACACTATCTCGTGCCACGTGTCCCGGTCCTGTGCTGCCTTCTGGGAGTTGCTAAATGACAGGCCGGTTCACTCTTTGATATCGTCCTCCCATCTCTTCCTTGGTCTGTCTCTTTTTCTTCTTCCCTGAACTGTGCCTTGCAATATGGTCTTTGAGAGACCTCCAGATCTTGTCACGTGTCTATATCATCGTAATTTTCTCTTTTTAATTGAGTTGGGAAGGTCCTCGTAAGGGCCCATTTATAAATAATGACTAAGAATTGCTTGTGATTTTTAATTTGATAATATATTTGCTCTTTCATACAACCTCATAAGTATTTAAAGGTATTGTAACATTATAGGTAGAAACCATGCAAACACTTTTTATAAATCTGTAAATATGAATGACATTTGCTTTGGTAAACTTGTAACAATAGCAATGGGTTGTTGAAAATAAAATACATTTTTTTTTTTTAATTAATAAAATTAAAAAAAAACAAAAAAAAACAACATTAAAACTTTTTTGAACCAGAGCTTTTGACTTTTGTTTTTAAATCTACGTCATGACATTGTTGATATTTGGTTTGTTTCTGAATCCATTTCCTGTAGATCTACCTTTCAATGTTACTAGTAGATATATTTTTTAACGATTTCCAGAGATTATGCCATTTTTTGAGTGTTTATACTTTTTCGAGAGGTCCGAATATTGTTTCGTCAGGGCCAATAACCACGGTAATGGACACTTTTTCATATTTTATTTTATTTTTTTAAAAAAACTTTTTTTAGTATGGGTTTTAAAATGTAATTATTACTGTGTTTTCCCTCCGCTGCTCTTAGTGCTGTGAAGTGCCAAAAAAAATGTGTTCCCCTCTTTTCAAAAATTGGGGATTCCAAATAAACCATTCTTTTGATAGTCCATGTATTTTATTATTATTATTTATTTTTGGCTGACATCTATTTATAGAACATGCTAGCATTCAGTCTGAATAATTTCAAAAGGTATTATCCAATTAACCGGTAACTCTTATTACACTTATCTCAAGTGAACTTTATTAATTCAACGTTCATTTGAGTCAGCCGAACAGACTAGAATGAGTTAAAAATAAGTTATTTTTTCATAATTTTTCATCCTTATTTATAGTTATAGTTTTAAAAAACGTTGCTTTACCAAAGCCTTGTCTGGTAACAGTAACATTGAGAAATGAGAAATTACACTTTCTTGTATGAGAAAAGAGAATGTTGATATAATGGCCAGACTTGTGCAATGTGACATCTCGGAATTAAAAAAAAACAACAAAAAACAACTAGATCTACACCTCAATAATTGATTTCATCCATGGACTTCCCCTTTCTTGACTGTACACTCAAAAGCAGGTTGGGAAAACAAAAGTACTGGTTTTATCAAACTTGCTCTTATCGCAGTGGCGTAACTATTTTTTTTAATATTCTTAAGTATGTGAAAACTTCTTCTGCTAAAACTTCAAATTCATTATTGTCTATGAATTATTCTGATACTAATGGCACTGTACAGAAAAATGAGAAGCTTATTTAGCAAGAGAAAGTGACATTGATGTGGTGATAACTTAAATAACTTTTCAAATTGGACAACCGCTACAGTTGCAAAAGCAAAAATAACTGGAGCCTACAAATTTCAGACATTAGCCGATCAAATGATCTGAGTGGAGCATAGTGGGGGAGGGGGGAATCGGCAATATCATGGTTATTAATTAGCATCTAAATTTGAAAAACTTTTAAAATAACGTTTAAAATAGAAAAGAAAGGCCAAGATATAAAATTTAAAGAAATAAAGAAACTATATAAAAATATACACATATAATTCACGCAAACGACAATGTTAAAATGAACATGACTAAAGACCATCGCTGGGGTCGAAAAACTAGAGTTAGCCCCGGGGGGATTTTCTATTTTCGACCCCCCTCCTCACCCCTAGCTACACCACTGGTAAGTTGAATGGACACGGGTATCTTGTAGAGGCATCACAAAATGATCATAGCCTTTAGAATCGTGTGATAAAATAATACGATTTTTATATATTGCATGAAAACTTAAAAATTAATTGTAGCTTTTAATAAGTCAAAAACATCTACGCATGACAGGATGCCAGCACCCCCCACACACATACACACACACACACACACACACACACACACACACACGCACGCACGCACGCACGCACACACACACACACACGCACATACATACATTAATACATACATACACACAAAGAAAAAAAAAGAATGTGTCGACAAAACGCCTTCCTCGGCAAATAGACAAAAGATAATAAAGTGGTGGCGGGGTGGGGGACTTAGCTGCGGCGTTATGACGAGGAATCCAATGACCAGAAAGACTGGTTTGAAAGAAAGAAAAATGCATCTGGTCGTAGCCTTTGTCACAAAACGTCAGCTAAGTTTGTATTTTTATTTTATTTTACTTTAATACCTTTTCTCAGTTCGACAACGTTTACTTTTGCAGACAAGGTGGTTGTTTTGTTGCACCCTGTCGGACCTAAGTATACCATCTCAATATGACTTTTGTTCTTCTTCTATCCACTCAGGTTGCCGTCTTGTCCTACTTAACACTATTTGCGCGTTTTGTTCTCTAGTCTTAAGATAAATGTAAAAACGTCAATAAACGAGTGTTGCTTAATGTGCATAAAACATCAGTTAACGAGTGTTGCCTAAAGTTGCATATAAAACATCAGTAAACGAGTGCTGCCTAAAGTTGCTTATAAAACATCACTACACGACTGTTGCGTAAAGAAGCATATAAAATTTCAATACACGATTGTTGCTTAAAGTTGCATATATAACATCGCAATATTACTTTTTTAATTTTTAAAAATGTTTGCGTTTATGCCCGTTCATGTCTTAACTGGGGCTTGAACCTACGACCTTCCGCGTCTTAGGCGAATGTAATAACCACTATACAATGAAATACATGCTATTCTGTTGTTCTGAAAGAACAAAGTAACTGACCTCAATTCAACACATTGTTGGTCTAGATGACCCCCACCTTGTGCACTACCTTTTCTTGCCAGCTGATTGGTCGGTGGGGCTAGACAACTTGGTGTCCGGCATGGTTGAACCATGAGGAGAATTATATATATATATATATATATGATAGTCCATGTATTTTATTATTATTATTTATTTTTGGCTGACATCTATTTATAGNTACTTTTAGTTCTGTCTCATATACAAAAGGATTTATAGTCAAACACTGTTTTTACGGGTTGTTTTTATTTTCTTTACTTCGTGCTACCGTTTATGTCCGCTCTCCCCCCTCTCATTCTTTGTACTATCTATGATGAGCAAGTTAGCTACGCTGCGGGTCATATATAGTAAGGGGCCGTTCATAAAGTACGTCACTCTATTTTTGACAATTTTAACTCCCCCCTCCCCCTGTAACTAACTGTCACAAATCTCGGAACCCCCAAAGTACGTCACACTTTCGTAGAAATTTTTTTTTTTTCATTAACAAAATAATTAAAATTTAACATAAAACACTGTGACGTCACACATCACCGGACAACCCCCTCCCCCTGTCACAAACTGTCACACTTTCTTACACCCCCTCCTCCCCCCTCTAGAGCCTGACGCACTTTATGGACAGCCCCTAATATAAATTTTAAAATGTTTCAGTGTGTTTAAAATAACTTTTCCAATAAAACCTTTTTGAAAATAATTTTTCAATGTAATTTTTCTCACATGCGTGTTGAACTAGTAGTGGTCTTATACTTTGTTTCTGATATTGCGATGCTTGTCTTTTGACTTTTCAGCGGTTCTCTAACAAACTTTTTCCAAATTTAATGATGTTAATGAAAAGATAACTAAAGCTATTTGCGTCACAGAACAAGAGTGAAACAACAATGGGTCAGCCGGGGAAGGGCGGAGGGATCAGCAGGATATATATATATAATCTATAGTATGGACCAATGTACCATAACCTAGTACGGACCAATCTACCATAACCTAGTACGGACAAATCTATCATAACCTAGTACGGGCCAATGTACCTTAACCTAGTACGGACAATTCTATCATAACCTAGTACGGGCCAATCTACCTTAACCTAGTACGGACCAATCTACCATAACCTAGTACGGACCAATCTACCATAACCTAGTACGGACCAATCTATCATAACCTAGTACGGACCAATCTACCATAACCTAGTACGGACCAATCTACCATAACCTAGTACGGACCAATCTACCATAACCTAGTACTGACCAATCTACCATAACCTAGTACGGACCAATCTACCATAACCTAGTACGGACCAATCTACCATAACCTAGTACGGACCAATGTACCTTAACCTAGTACGGACAATTCTATCATAACCTAGTACGGGCCAATCTACCTTAACCTAGTACGTACCAATCTACCATAACCTAGTACGGACCAATGTACCATAACCTAGTACGGACCAATGTACCATAACCTAGTACGGATTAATCTTCCATAACCTAGTACGGGCCAATCTTCCATAACCTAGTACGGACCAATCAACCACAACCTATTACGGACCAATCTACCATAACCTAGTACGGACCAATGTACCATAACCTAGTACGGGCCAATCAACCACAACCTATTACGGACCAATCTACCATAACCTAGTACGGACCAATGTACCATAACCTAGTACGGGCCAATCTACCTTAACCTAGTACGGACCAATCTACCATAACCTAGTACGGACCAATGTACCATAACCTAGTACGGACCAACGTACCATAACCTAGTACGGACCAATCTACCATAACCTAGTACGGGCCAATCTACCTTAGCCTAGTACGGACCAATCAACCACAACCTATTACGGACCAATCTACCATAACCTAGTACGGACCAATGTACCATAACCTAGTACGGGCCAATCTACCTTAACCTAGTACGGACCAATCAACCACAACCTATTACGGACCAATGTACCATAACCTAGTACGGACCAATCTATCAAAAAATAAACTTCTGGAAACAAAGGAAGTTTTACTCTGTCATCCTTCATCCGGTTTTAAAATGACGTCTTCAATCTTCCGGTCTCGATGCATCGTTGATTTGATCGAATGTACCAGGAAGAATTTAATTTTTTTAAAAAAATCAAAGCACATTATAGAATTAGGGAAAATATCAAAAACCCCCAATGCCATTGATATTCCTGATAGAATTTTCACTACACGATTCATTTAATCGCCTCATGGTTGATGCATGTTAGGATAGATTTAAGGGAGAAGCGGAAATTTTAATAGGAATCCAAAAGAGCGATTCCTTTACTTTGTTGGATATTGACTAGCATCACATTCGTTCAATTGCGATGTGTACTGTGAGTCGCAGGCGCTGTTTATGTATTTGTCTTGTTCAGTGTCTACTCTAACTTACTTTTTGGTAAGATGTATGCATGTATGTATAAACCCTATTTTTTACTATAAATAATATATATATAAGGATGAGACATAACTGAAAGTATGTTCACTATGTACAGGCCATTCGTGCGGTGCGCCCAGCAGTCATACCCAAACTCAGCAGATGACAGTGTCACGACAAAGATTCGGAGAAATTTGACATCTGCCGGGACACGTGAAATAACTTTAATTGAAGCCCTACGATTAAGGGGGCGGGGGTGTGATCTTAAAATCGATTCTTAGTGGACAGTTTACCTCCCATGACAAATATGTCAGCTGCTAAACCATATGGTCATCCTGACACCGAGCAATTATTGAGCACGACAGATAATCTCGCGAGCCCGAGATTTAAACACGAGATTTTAAGAAAGATTTCAACAGCCTAGGGTATTAATATTTTATTTTAAATAACAACTAGAAATGATTGAGGATATTTCTATCAAAGTTTGTGTAGAGATATTATTTTTGTTATATTGAAAGACAGATTGAATGGTAGTGAAATGTGTACTTTAAAAAAATATTTAAAAATCAATGTCTTAAAACTCAACCGAAAAAAATTATTAAAAATAATTTTAAAAAACAAATAAATAACAATAACAAACAAATAAACAAACAAAAAAAAAAGGAAAGCATTAAAGTTGTTTTCTAAAGACTATTTGAAACCAAACAGCTATAGTGAAATATAAATAAAACTAGATTTTGGTTTTTGACTGAGATACATTGTTTATCGAATGAATCATAAGACATCTTATATTCCACATACATAATTTGCAATGCATGTCAAGTCCGTCCCGTCCCGTCCGTGACGCTACTAATTTTAGAAAGCTGCGCACCAACTTACAGCAGCGAAAATAACTCTTTTCGAACGTGCGCATAAAATTATTAAATTTGGAAATGAATAGATAAAATAAAAATAAAAAATGAAAGTTCTGTATAATATTATTATTTATTCTGATGTACATTTTTTCAAAAATTAATAGATTGCAGCTGAAATATATTTGTTTTTAAAACTTCCGTCATTTTTGACTGGTGATACCCTAGTTTTTTAATAATATTTGCTCCCTGACTCATTGCTATGCTAGTTCATCTACAATAAAATCATGTGTCTATTCTTTCATTAAAAGCAAGATCAGTGGCATTATAGCATGTTGAAAAATTGCTTTTGACCTGGATAACAGGAGAAAAAAAATTGGACTGCGTTCTTTTCAAGGTGTACTTAAGCAGTGCTTGAATTATTTCATACAACAAGCGCTGAAGTGGAATCCTAGGATACTTAACATCTTGGTATATGTCAGTCAATTTATTATTTCAGATGACGCTGCAGGCCAGTTAAAATTTAAGAGCGGGTCGTGTTTGATCCGCGGGCTGGACTTTTGACCCCCTTGATATAGACTTATCTACCCAATAGAATATCCAAACATTAGTGTAACGTGTTCGTTTTTTGGCCGAGTTCATTCTTGTAGGCGTTAATTAATGGCAAACTATAATTAGGCCAAAAGGGTGTAAGTCCTGTGCTAATACTAAACAGTAGTCCTCAAATAATTAACGTGTGTATGCAATTTTCATGATTACTGAATTTTTAAGATAACACCGACAAAAAACTTTATTGGTCCCCATTTAATTTTAATGTTTTTTTAATTAAAAAAATAATCACATTTCAATCATTGAACGATCCTCACTATATTACAAAAACAAATGCTGGGTTTGGGTCCACTAAAATTAAAGTAGGGGCAAGTCCTGAAAAGTTTTGTTAATTAAAACAGTCAGCTACAGTTATGAACTAGAAATAACCCGATATGTCATCATACGATCAGCGCTCCGCCCCCCCCCCCACCTCAAACAAAAATCCCTTTAGCACTCCTCTGCTCATTGTTTTTACACCACTGTACTACAGTACACTGTACTACTGTTATGGCTAGACTGTACAGAAGGGTCTGGTCCAATGCCAAACTCAAAGCAAGGACTATGCTGCAGGTATACCAAGCCTGTGTACTGAGCACCCGCCTCTATGGATGCGAGTGATGGACCACTTATACCAGGCATGAAAGAAGGCTGGCCCAATAGCTTCCACCTCAAATACCTTTGCCGCTTCCTTGACATCAAATGGCAAGAGAAAGTCCCCAACACAGAGGTCCTGGCTCAAGCGAGCATGAGCAGCATTCCAGCCATACTAAGCCAAAGACCCAAAAGAGAATGTACATTCACTAGCAGCATACCCAACATGTGTAGCAACATACCCACCACGTGTAGCAAAATACCCACCACGTGTAGCAACATACCCACCA
>MUZC01002857.1:536767-551897 GCA_002072015.1 Radix auricularia
ATGTGTAGCAGCATACCCACCACGTGTAGCAACATACCCACCATGTGTAGCAACATACCCACCACGTGTAGCAACATACCCACCACGTGTAGCAACATACCCACCACGTGTAGCGACATACCCACCATGTGTAGCAACATACCCACCACGTGTAGCAACATACCCACCATGTGTAGCAACATACCCACCATGTGTAGCAACATACCCACCATGTGTAGCAACATACCCACCATAACTCTTATTTCTTGTATCGTCTTTACTCTCCCTTCTAGACCCCCCCCCCACCCGCACCGTCCCATCCTCACCCTTGTCATTACATTTTTCTCTCACTTATCTATTGCCTGAAAGTAAATAACTTCTGGAACATTCTATCTAAACATTACACCATTTAGCCCTCTCCAGTATCCCTGAACTATTTCGGCCGTGCACATGTTTCGTGTGGACCCATGGGAAAACTCTGGTTGCGTTATGTTTGTATAAACGAGAGTTAAATATTGCATGCCCCTGGTTTCCTAACTCTGTAATGTAAGCCATGAAAATTTAATCACATATCGTGTTTTTTGTCATGTGGGTATTTTAAACCCCGAAGGAAATACGCACTTAATGGGGAATTTCCGGACCTCTTTACGTCCACGATTTAACGATCGGGTTTATCTGCAACGTCCCATGGGTAAAGACGTCACGTGTACAAGAAGTTAATCGTCTTTGATGGGAAAGAAGTGAGAGCGTCAAGGTGAATTGCAGTTTGGCTGGTCATACGATTTTTATTTTATTTATTTAAAAAACAAACAAAATATTTGATAACCGCTGCTAAAAACTTGATGGGTGCTTGTTAAAGGAAACATTCAGTTGTTGTTTTTTCTTGTTTTTTTCACCATGTCATTAAGTAAAAGAATGTTCCCAAATGTATTTCGTCCATGTGTATGTTTATTTTCATTTTTGAGCGAATAGTTAAATTCCATTAACATTCTGTGGATAAGATCATTTTTTGCGCACCCATTATCTCTAATATTGACTGGGACAGCACCGGTGCAATTAGGTTCGATATGTGTCCCCCAAATGACTAAGGAGAGAAGCCTGTTGATTTGCATGTGACTGCTTTGTGAGGACGTATTGACTATAGATCTATGGCTGATTCAGACAGGT
Organism: Radix auricularia; assembly: GCA_002072015.1. Taxonomy (NCBI): domain Eukaryota; kingdom Metazoa; phylum Mollusca; class Gastropoda; family Lymnaeidae; genus Radix; species Radix auricularia. The sequence continues at coordinate 537,914 of MUZC01002857.1, forward strand.
CGTTCTCAAAAGGCTTATATAGAAATTAATGTGCATTCTCTTCCTTTGTTATTTAGTGGGGACCAACCGGGTAAACATTTTCTACCACGTACCAAATTTGAATAGTTGGGGTTACTATTTCCCGGATCCGGGTTCGAATCCGAGTAGTAGGGTTGTTAAACGAAAATCGGAAATTTGAATTAATTTAAATATTGAAAACAATAATCGGTTGCTTTATTTCGCTAAAAAAATAACCGTCTTGTATTGAGATTGCACGTTTTCTACAAAAAAAATTTAATTTTAGGCATTCAATTTGGTTTATTAAATTACAAGCAACAAAACTCGTCCTAGGACGTTCCGCCGTCGTTTCGTGTTGTACCTCCCCTCCATAGGCCGGCTCGACCTACCATAAAAGTCCAAAACGTCAAAAATACTATTCATTATAGTTATAATAAATAACCCGTAAAAATTGAGTTTTTGACCATAATTCCCAAAGCATACCACTTATTTCTGGTTACTGTTTTTTTTTACTTTTTATATATTTCTTTATAAACTTATTAATATTAATTTTATTTCATTAAAAAATTCCTTACTACACTGATATCCGGATAGTATTCGGATCTGCGATTAGTATTTGTCGAATCCAGATAATGTAAAAATATCGATATCCGGTCCAGATATTTGGCATACCGGATATACGTCTGTCCCCTAGAATATTATGAAAACAGGAATAGCATTTATCTTATCTTATATGTTACAGACGCTCCTTCTGTACAGAAGATTATTGCGTCCTACGTATTTCATAATATATTTGTTGGTAATTATCTCTATATTAGAAATATTTGACTTTTGCCATCGCTTTCTATGCAAAATTCACATACAAATTACAGAATTAAAATTTAATTTTTAATCAATAACGAAATATGTATCACAACAGCATATTTTAAAATTCACAACTTCCTTTACACTTTAAAAAAATAAACCCCTTGCATCGTGCGACAATTGTAATGAAACATTTTTTTACGTATCTATCAAATGAATAAAGTACCCGTAAACAAAAATCCATTATGAATTTAATATGCGTACACGAAAATATGCATACCATAGTTTGAGAATAAAATATTTTTGAAAGCGCATCGCTCAAAAAAGTCTTGGGGAAAAAAATACTGCACAAAAACTAACTCGCTATCTTACTATCAATATGACCACACATCCACACATTCACCAATGAAATTTTTAACATTAAAAAAAATATTACCAAGAATAGCAATAACCGGAAGTGAACGAGCGCGTATGCAGCCACATATTGGGTCGTCCTGACGAGGCTATACTCACTACCAAAAAATAATCTCATATTGAACAAGTTTACGTGGACCTTTACTTTATGGCGAGTTAGTTTTTGTGCAGAATTTTCGTTTAACGTTGAATGTAGCATCAAAGATGGCATGTACGTCAACTCCGAATCTACCGAATCATTACCTAAGCCCTAAGTGATTTAAAAAGAAGATGTAGTTTTTTTTAACAATAAAGCAAACAGAAAATTTGAAGTATATAACTGTGATGTCTAAACTGGGGAAATATCAAATGTTGCAAGACTCATAATAGAGAATTTTTAAATTTTACAAAGAGTAACACCATAAGCCAATTAATTCAAACTTGGAAATACAACACGAACATAATCTAATGCAACCCTTAGTTCAGTGCTGGCAAACCTTTTAGATCCCGCAGGACAATTTTTTTTTTTACATTATTAGGTCGGGGGGGGGGGGGGGGGGGAGCAGCATTTATTTTCTTAAGAAAAATATTAAATGTATAAATACTTCCTAGCTTATGAAACTTCGTCTCCTCATCAATACAAAAAAACAACTTGAATAAAAATTTTAACACATCTTCAATGCCATATTTGGCTTTGAACTGTGCTTGCAGTTTTCTTAATTTGAGGTTCGCCCATAACTCAGTTGGCGACGAATTCTGTTTATCACAAAGCGGCGTGTGGGGCTAAATCTTGATGATTTCAAGCTGCACTGCACCTTCACCTGCTTCTTATAATGTCATTTTCTAGGCTACATTAGAGACATCACTAGTAAAAGGATTTTGAACAAATAGCAAAACAAGTGTAAGACTTCAAATATCTTTAAATCGATCTGTGAAATACAGCTTTAAATTTTATATTAAAGGATAGAATCGCTCATTTGTGACAAGCTCTGGAAGTTGTTGAGCAGGCTTGGCAAGAGCTGGGAAGTGAGTAAAATTTGGCTGATGAAAAAATTGACTTAGATTCAAAAATACTGATTTCTCTCATCAGCGGTGGTCAGATTTGAAAACGTTCTTAACAATTGTAAAATTAATTTATTCAGGTGATCCTTGATGTCGGTTAGAAATGCTATTTTTACACCCAAAAAATCAAGTAGTTCGATAAATTTTTAAAATCTTCCTTCTTTTTAGAAAAAAATATTGAGAATCTAGTGTTGAAGTATGAAAAATACTTTTTTTCAGTAGCAACATGCATAAATTCACCAAACCGATCGTCTATTGATGTTTGATATGTGTCAAATACAGCAGTGCTTTTATAATGGCGGACCGGCAGGAATTTCGCCCTTGCCCCAAGGACCGCTACACTACTTTACCTATACGGACGGAGTAGCGAAATGTAATTTATATTTATTTGTTTCATTTTATGTGCTTTTGTCCAACAAGTGATATGTTTTTTACGCCGTATGCCAAGTATTATGAATTCAAATGTCAATTTATTATTAGGTTTTCTATTCCTTTCTTGATAACTTCTGCCTGGCGGCCACTCTGAGTTAGCTAACACGCTGCAGAAATAAACTTATTATTGTTTTTTTTTAAATGGATCTCATTTATGCCAAGGTCTGATTAAGTTCACTCGAGCTGTCAGACACCATAGAAAGATTTGTATTTTTATTAATCCATTTTTTAAAAGCAGTATTTCTTAAATTTATGAACATTGCGATTAGTTGTCTGTGGTGGTGGTGGGGACAGGGGGGTTGGGTGGCATATGTTAATTTGATTTTTTTTAAATTTTGTCACGTGACTTGCACGTGCTCAATTACACTCGATAACAACATATAACTTGGCGCCCCCAAGATGAGGCAAAAGTAAACATTTTTACAAATGGTATATAAACGTTTATATTATGCCCGCCGGCAAATTAACAACTTATTTATTGTAATGAACACATTCTTATCTTTGCACAGACCGATGCTTTCAAAGCAGCACAAATCAAGTATAGTGTTCAGCGCACAGGGGCATAGCTAGGGGAGGGGCTCCAAATTCACCTCGGGACCCCACTTGAGGGGGCCCTTAAAAGGAGTGTCGGATTTGTTTGTTAAAATAAAATGATATGTATGACACCAACTCTTAAAATGCAGGGGCCCCCAAATAAACCGACCACCCCCCCTGTGCCTCAAATCCCGAGCTACGCCAATGTCAGCGCACACTTTATCTGTCATCAGTGCACAGAACGTTTTCACAAAAACGCACGAAAGATTATGTCGTCAGTGCACAGTTTAGATTGGGCAAGACTGCATTCACAGCTGTCGGTAATGCGGTCATTTTCTTTTTGATGAATGTCCTAAATTCTCTGAATGTCAGCGACATTTCTGCACCCGTGGGGACAAAAAATGTCTGATGTACATGCCAAATAAACTCCACCCTTCAGGGCCGGAAGAGAGGTCTTGGAATTGTATTTCCTTTTCCACGGAATTCCAATAATTTCTATACGATTCTTGAAAGAACGGGCGTTGATTTTCTCAGTTAATGTTTAAATGCCTTAAGGTTAACAACCTTGACCGATATAATTGTACGTGCAGGAGAGTGTAAGTGCCCCTGATCATCATGTGTGTATGCAGATATGTGTTGGTGTCTGTGAGGTACAAAACTATTTTCATTGGCACAAAACTTAAAAGTAAAAATAAAAATATTTATAAAAATGTAATGTAATCATTTTAGATTTTTTTTTAAATTTATTTTTTGTAAAAAAGAAAAAATTGTTTAAAGCCGATTAAGAGAGAAATAATGAGTTTAAAAACAGGAAAAGAAGTCTGTTAATTGAAATACGTTAATAATCTCTCCTCTGGAATCTCTTCCATGGTATTTTTTTATACAAAGAGGATGTTAAATTTTATCAATTTCCGTCTCTTATTTTGACTTGACTAATGAAAGAGGCGTTAAGCAGAGACGTCCTTGAGAATGCTCCTCCCCCACCACCCCACAAAAAGCCTCAACCTATCTTGTTGCACCATTTAATTATTTCACAATGCTTCAAGTTATCCACAACCCTTCATCCCCCACCCCCAAACTTTCCAATTTTTTTTTTTTAATGTCCGAAGTGAAATTAAACTCATGCCTTTCGTGCACTGAAGAAAGAGCTATACTTGGTATTCCAAACCAGTTTCTGGATGTTGCTATGAAAATGGTGTGTCCAAAAGAAAGGATTAATTTATTTAACGATATTTTAACATCAGAGTTCGTTCATTGATGACTCGTAAACTTTTATTGCTATTTGTAAGATTATTTCGTTCTGTCATTTCGTTTTTCAGCTCGATATTTTGTTCCTCCATAAATATTTAAAGGTTATTTCAACTAACAATATGGCAGGATAAGCAAACACAATGATAACAATTGTACTTAATTTTTTTTTTTTAATTCCATAGAGGTAGCATTACTGGTTGCAAATGAAGGATTATAATTTCTTTTCTTTCTTGGCAACTTCTGCGGACCGACAGCGGATGGCCAACGGACCGGAAACACAGGGCTAGACGTATCCGTTGTGTAGCAGAGCCAGATCTAGTTATATGCTACACACGATGTAGCGTAGGGGTACCCCTTAACTTTCTTACCCCCACACACCCAAATGTAAATTGTCCGAGAGAGCAATTTTTAAATTGGCACGTTCATTGAATATGTAAAGTTATATATGGCCCCATGTCTCTTATCGAATATCTAGAGTTATAAATGGTCCAATATCTCAAATTAAATATCTAGAGTTATAAATGGTCCAATATCTCAAATTGGATATCTAGAATTATAAATGGCTCCATATCTCAAATTGAATATCTAGAGTTATAAATGGGCCCAATATCTCAAATTGAATATCTAGAGTTATAAATGGTCCAATATCTCAAATTGAATATCTATAGTTATAAATAGCCCCATATGTCAAATTGAATATCTATAGTTATAAATGGCCCCATATATCAAATTGAATATCTGGAGTTATAAATAGCCCATTATCTCAAATTGAATATCTAGAGTTATAAATGGTCCAATATCTCAAATTGAATATCTAGAGTTATAAATAGCCCCATATCTCAAATTTAATATCTAGAGTTATAAATGGTCCAATATCTCAAATTGAATATCTACAGTTATAAATGGTCCAATATCTCAAATTGAATATCTATAGTTATAAATAGCCCCATATGTCAAATTGAATATCTAGAGTTATAAATGGCCCCATATATCAAATTGAATATCTGGAGTTATAAATAGCCCCATATCTCAAATTGAATATCTAGAGTTATAAATGGTCCAATATCTCAAATTGAATATCTAGAGTTACAAATAGCCCCATATCTCAAATTGAATATCTAGAGTTATAAATGGTCCAATATCTCAAATTGAATATCTAGAGTTATAAATGGTCCAATATCTCAAATTGAATATCTAGAGTTATAAATAGCCCCATATGTCAAATTGAATATCTAGAGTTATAAATGGCCCCATATATCAAATTGAATATCTGGAGTTATAAATAGCCCCATATCTCAAATTGAATATCTAGAGTTATAAATGGTCCAATATCTCAAATTGAATATCTAGAGTTATAAATAGCCCCATATCTCAAATTGAATATCTAGAGCTATAAATGGTCCAATATCTCAAATTGAATATCTAGAGTTATAAATGGCCCCATATCTCAAATTGAATATCTAGAGTTATAAATGGTCCAATATCTCAAATTGAATATCTATAGTTATAAATAGCCACATATCTCAAATTGAATATCTAGAGTTATAAATGGTCCAATATCTCAAATTGAATATCTATAGTTATAAATAGCCCCATATCTCAAATTGAATATCTTAGTTATAAATGGTCCAATATCTCAAATTGAATATCTAGAGTTATAAATGGCCCCATATCTCAAATTGGATATCTAGATTTATAAATGGTCCAATATCTCAAATTGAATATCTATAGTTATAAATAGCCCCATATGTCAAACTGAATATCTAGAGTTATAAATGGCCCCATATATCAAATTGAATATCTAGAGTTATAAAAGGCCCCAGATCTCAAATTGGATATCAAGAGTTATGAATTGCACCATACCTCAAAAAGCTTAGGCTTTATCAAGTCAAAATCCGGCACGGTATCATGGACACCCGATGACACGTGCACCGCTCAAAGACAAGTATTTACTCACGAGCTAAAATTATACCCTAAAATTTAAATTTAAATCAACAATGGAGTTGTAAAACTACTTTTCTATTTTTTTGTTAAATTGTCATGCCCAAAATTGTACGATTACTTTAACTGTGAATAGCGCGTGAAAAAATTTGGAGGTGTTAGTGCAACAACAATATTACCATTAAAAAATTATGGTACAGAAACTTAGAAAGTAAATTAGTATTCATTAGCTGAACGAAATGCAAGACAAAGTAAGGTCTTAAAGTCAAAAAGAGAAAATTTGGACAGATTGAAATAACAGAGATGCCTTGTCTAAGATCTCAAAGATGTTTTTTTTTTTTTTTTTTTTTTTTGTGTGTGTGTTCATTTTATCACAAATTTAAAGAAAAGTTCGTGAACAATTCAAATTTAATTGCAAAAAAATAATAATAATAATAAATAAACCTACTTCTCTTTGAAAAAAATTATAGAAGTAAAATCTCTTCCCAAGGACGGCAGTAAAACTGATGTCCACACTGTTGCTGTGCTCAGCAGTTTACGAGACAAACACATCAAGAAACACGAATGTTATCTGTAAACGAAAGTTCACATTGACAGCCTAACTGACATATCGCCTACAGATTAGATGACTGGGAAAAACCTTACATTATAAAGGAAGTTGCAATTCTTGTCGTAATTCTTTTGTTCCTTCGTTCAGAGGAGAAAAAAAAGAGGCAAGTAAGGGAACAAAATGGCTGAGGCGTGTGATCGCTTCGGGTCCGACACTCTTGAAATCTTGACAGTCATTGGCTGAAATGTATGTAAAATACAAAGTGTGAAAGGTTATGTAAAGTCTTGCAGTGATGGCTGCGGTGGCCTCGGGAAATGGTGTTTCCCCCTCCCCCCATTATTAGAAGGTTTAAGCAAAAGGAAAGATCTCACTAGGGTTGGTGTCCCCCAGTGCGTGAGCTCATGATATCACTAGGGTTGGTGTCCCCCAGTGCGTGAGCTCATGGTATCACCCCTCACAACTTACTCGACAGACCTTCTCTGAGTCTGCTAGTTCCGGATAACGAATTTTACATTTTGCTGCCACCCCTTGTAAAAGTTTTACATTTTACGGTCCTCACCCCCTCACCCCGCATCCTTGTAGTTACGCCTCTGCGTATTGGTGGTGTTAAACCAATTTTTTCAATTGAGATCGCACTCATGAATTTGAGTATCTTAAATGAATTTTTAAATGTTGTGTTTATACTGTAATTTAAATCAAATATAAGTTGTTGTTGTTGTTGTGCTTTTTTTTTATGGATCAGAACGAAAAATGACACCTCATTGCGTAATGTTTCAAATTTGGATACTAAAAGTTTTGGTATAAAAATATGTTTTTAGCTTAAATAGATCTATAGGAGAAAAAATGTATTCAAAAATTGTTTAGCAATAAAAAGTTGCAAACAACTTCTTGTTTTGATCAAAATGTCCATTTAGCTAATCAAAATAGTTAAGTATTAACTAAATATCTCTTCAATGCTAACAAGAAATACCCGAATATAAAATTAATACATGTATCTAACGGAAATCGGTCCAACTGAATACCCCGGATGACTCTGTTTATAGTGTTCCACCATGATATGACAAGACTAATGGGCACTAATTGTTTTTCTCTTCTAATTGAAATAAACCATTGTGTTTCATTGTAAGATATTATGTTATGTTGGTGACATGTTAGATGGCGTAGGATTATTATTGTGACAATGTCATCTCCAAATCCACAGAAAAAAAAATTAAGCTGGAAATGCTGGAAATGCAACTCTAAACTTATAATTAACAATTACAACTGATCGAGTTTCTGATCTGAAAAAGCGTAAACGCCTATGCATTGTTTCCTCCTCCCGTCTAATTTACCATTAGGAATCGGATTTCAAACAGCGTCCTTCGTTTTCCTAGTACTCGGCGGAATTCGATAAGGGAAATTCTAGGGAAGTGATGGTTAAGCGGCGTTGGGGAGGGGGTGGCGTGGGGGTGTGGTGTCCACCAATGAGATTACAGCACCGGATGACACCAGACCTTGAGATGTCACGGACTCCAGTGCAGATCTAAATGAAGAGGCGGCTCAGCACAAGGTGTTTGGAGATACAGCCGAACGCTGGCGATGTGATGTTGATAGGAAATACAGAAACCTTTAGGGGACAAATGGAAATGGAGACGTTAATAGAAAATCCGGATTACGGAGGTGGACTCTGATAAAATAAAGGTACCAGATGGATAAACAGCCCCGTCTGGACTTTTGTATACAATGCTGTTTATGTATGTATGTTAAGGACGATTGAGACGCCAATGTATTTTCTCTACTCTAGTTGTTAGGAATGTCTGTAAACTATTAAGAGCGGTGAGGTGACAGAAAAGACTTAACTCTTTACTTACTGTTGTTTATGTATGTATGTATGTTAAGGAAGATTGAGACGCCAATGTATTTTCTCTACACTAGTTGTTAGGAATGTCTGTAAACTATTAAGAGCGGTGAGGTGACAGAAAAGACTTAACTCTTTACTTACTGTTGTTTATGTATGTATGTATGTTAAGGAAGATTGAGACGCCAATGAATTTTCTCTACTCTAGTTGTTAGGAATGTCTGTAAACTATTAAGAGCGGTGAGGTGACAGAAAAGACTTAACTCGTTACTTTCTCGTTAGCGCTGAACTTCTCGAAACAATGGATTCTGATATCTGTGGACAACATATGGCCGGAAATTGTGGACATAAGTTTTCAGGTATTGGTGGAAATTAGGTTGCGGACGTTTGTGCACATAAATGTTTTGGATATTGTGTATATCAGATAACCAGGCATAGTGGACATCAGGCTGGACATAACATCAGTTGGCAAGCCATAAAATTTGGAGGCCGAACATAACATTTGGTGGGTGAACGTAACATTTGGGGGCCGAACATAACATCAGATGGCCGGATATTTATTGATATCAGGAGAATGGACTTTGATTGACGTCAAGTGAATGAGCATTGCTGGAAATTATGTGGCCAGGTTGTGGTCGTTCCTGGGGTGGCCGGGAATTGGGGGAGATCAGTTGGCCGGGCAGTGGTCGTCCTAAGGTGGCCGGGGGATTGAGTGAGATCAGTTGGCTGGGCAGTGGTCGTCAACAATGTCGGGTCAATTTAGTGGACATCAGGTGGCTGATTTGTCTTGAATCCAAAAGCTGTAGAACTGTAAGGCCATGTTTTGGGGAAACGGGAGGTGGGGGGTAGAAATTGGTTTAATTTGTTCGTCCCTTTTTTACCCAGTTCAAGAAAAACTCATTATGTTATAAAGGTGGATTTAACGGTGGAACAGTGCTGGATTGAAACTAGGTTTTGTTGTAGCAAGATGTTTTTTTAAAAAATAAGACCAGAATTCAGGTTTCAGTTTGTATGATCTCTAAAGCATTTGACGCCATGGGGTTCATATAATGTGTAGTGTGTGTGTGTGTGTCTAGAGAATAGAGATATTTCAGGTAAAAATCTGAATGAAGTTAGCAAAAAATAAGAATTTTGAGAATGCGAAATAGACTTGACAAAATAATTCACTTATCGACAAGACGCCTTCTTCGTAACGTTGAAATCATGATAACGAAACACTTGGCTGATACGCAACATCAGAATTAAACTTCAATTGTATCGATGCTAATGTTAAACTAATATCAAGGGGCATTGTCAAATGTGTAACTTCCATTATCTAACTTGTGTCCACGACAATTTTAAGCAAACGTCAATGTGTCAGTGGCTAAGTGACCATAGGTGTCCAGACAAGGTCAACTGACCTTAACTACGTTATCATTAGTAACCTCGCTCTAAAACACAAAAAAAAAACAAATTACACAGACTATTTGTGTAAGGAAACAATAAATTAAAGCTTTATTATCAACTAATACAAATAATGGTAGACGTTTCGGCTCATGCCTTCATCAGTACAAAAACAATTACATGTACTTACATATATATTAAAATTAAAACATATTAAAGTTTATGTGATAAAATGAAAGGAAATGAAAGACAAAAATAAACACGGGCATAGAATATAAGAAAAAGGAGGAAGTTGAAGTATCTAAAGTAACATTGAAAACCACAACGGGAAAACGATTTTGCAGTCATGTAAAATTGTGGATTTGGTTAATTCCATATGGAGCCAACGTACCAAATCGTTTTATGAGTCTATTTTCCATGTGGACTCTATCATGGGTATTGGTTGCATATAAAATACCAGTAACTACAATATCCAAAATGCCATCGTGGTCAACACTGTTAAAATGTTTAGACACAGGACACTGAGCCTGTTTATTTATATTGTACAGGTGTTCTCTAAACCGATCTCCAAGACGACGACCTGTCTCACCCACATAAATTTTTTTACATCTCTTGCAAATAATTGCATAAATCACGTTGCGACTGGTGCAAGTGAATCCATCTTTTATTAAGAATTGTTCAAGAGGGAAAGAAATTTTGTTAATTTCAACCACATATGGACAAGTATTGCAACGGTTACGGTTGCAACCTTTTGTTCCAATATGTGCTTTCATTGTGGGAAGGTGACTTCTTACAAGTATGTCTCTGAGGCTTTTATCTCTCCGGAAAGCAAAAAGAGGAGGTTTTTTGAAGACCTGCTGAGTTAGAGGGTCAGCCATAAGGATTGATCGGTTTTTGAGAATCACCTGGCGGGCCTTAAAATTATGGGGATGGAAAGTTAAAACAAATTTGCATCTATCACATTGATCGTGAACAGATGATGTAAATGTGTCCTGTCTGGTCATGCCTTTAATTCTATTGACAGCTGATGTTAAGATTGTTTCCGGGTATGACCTCCTTCTAAAAAAGTCCAGCATCTCATCACTTCTTTCCAAGAAGTCTGCCTCATCACTGCAGAGTCTTTTAAGTCTTAGTAGTTGTGAAAATGGGATAGAGTTCCTACACGATTGAGGATGGGACGATGTATATAGAAGGAAACTATGGCTGTCTGTAGGCTTGTAAAAGATGGATGTTGATATTTTGTTTTCTTTTAATTTTATTTGTATGTCCAAAAAGTTAACAGTACTCCTATGAATAGTTGATGTGAATTTTATTGAAGGATGGAAGCCACCAATGAAGTCAATAAAATTTTGCAATTGCTGCATGTCCATTTTGGTTATTCCAATACAATCGTCGATGTATCTCTTGTAGTACTCTGGACAAATACCTTTGTAATTTTTATTCCATAGGTGTTCCAAATGGCCCATAAATATGCATGCATAACTTGGTCCCATTTTTGTTCCCATGGCAACTCCACTAATTTGATCAAAAAACTGTCCGTTGAACTCAAACGAGTTTAAATTTAGGACCAGCTCGGTCAATCGTAGTATGGCACTTGCTGGGAACTTAAGATTTGCCTTCTTGTTTAGAAAAAAGGAAATTGCAGAGAGGCCATCAGCATGTGGAATTGACGTGTACAATGAAGAAACGTCCATTGTAAATAGGAGGTGATCTTCATCCGGTAAAACCAAGGAATCCAGTGATTTTAGCATATGGCTAGTGTCCTTAATATANAAGTGCCATACTACGATTGACCGAGCTGGTCCTAAATTTAAACTCGTTTGAGTTCAACGGACAGTTTTTTGATCAAATTAGTGGAGTTGCCATGGGAACAAAAATGGGACCAAGTTATGCATGCATATTTATGGGCCATTTGGAACACCTATGGAATAAAAATTACAAAGGTATTTGTCCAGAGTACTACAAGAGATACATCGACGATTGTATTGGAATAACCAAAATGGACATGCAGCAATTGCAAAATTTTATTGACTTCATTGGTGGCTTCCATCCTTCAATAAAATTCACATCAACTATTCATAGGAGTACTGTTAACTTTTTGGACATACAAATAAAATTAAAAGAAAACAAAATATCAACATCCATCTTTTACAAGCCTACAGACAGCCATAGTTTCCTTCTATATACATCGTCCCATCCTCAATCGTGTAGGAACTCTATCCCATTTTCACAACTACTAAGACTTAAAAGACTCTGCAGTGATGAGGCAGACTTCTTGGAAAGAAGTGATGAGATGCTGGACTTTTTTAGAAGGAGGTCATACCCGGAAACAATCTTAACATCAGCTGTCAATAGAATTAAAGGCATGACCAGACAGGACACATTTACATCATCTGTTCACGATCAATGTGATAGATGCAAATTTGTTTTAACTTTCCATCCCCATAATTTTAAGGCCCGCCAGGTGATTCTCAAAAACCGATCAATCCTTATGGCTGACCCTCTAACTCAGCAGGTCTTCAAAAAACCTCCTCTTTTTGCTTTCCGGAGAGATAAAAGCCTCAGAGACATACTTGTAAGAAGTCACCTTCCCACAATGAAAGCACATATTGGAACAAAAGGTTGCAACCGTAACCGTTGCAATACGTGTCCATATGTGGTTGAAATTAACAAAATTTCTTTCCCTCTTGAACAATTCTTAATAAAAGATGGATTCACTTGCACCAGTCGCAACGTGATTTATGCAATTATTTGCAAGAGATGTAAAAAAAATTATGTGGGTGAGACAGGTCGTCGTCTTGGAGATCGGTTTAGAGAACACCTGTACAATATAAATAAACAGGCTCAGTGTCCTGTGTCTAAACATTTTAACAGTGTTGACCACGATGGCATTTTGGATATTGTAGTTACTGGTATTTTATATGCAACCAATACCCATGATAGAGTCCACATGGAAAATAGACTCATAAAACGATTTGGTACGTTGGCTCCATATGGAATTAACCAAATCCACAATTTTACATGACTGCAAAATCGTTTTCCCGTTGTGGTTTTCACTGTTACTTTAGATACTTCAACTTCCTCCTTTTTCTTATATTCTATGTCCGTGTTTATTTTTGTCTTTCATTTCTTTTCATTTTATCACATAGACTTTAATATGTTTTAATTTTAATATATATGTAAGTACATGTAATTGTTTTTGTACTGATGAAGGCATGAGCCGAAACGTCTACCATTATTTGTATTAGTTGATAATAAAGCTTTAATTTATTGTTTCCTTACACAAATAGTCTGTGTAATTTGTTTTTTTTAATAAAAAAGCTTTATGCAGTCCTATTCTGTATGATCTAAAACACAATAATAACCCCGTCTCATGGTTTTCTGGGGTCTCGCCGGGAGGTCAGGTCAGTCCGCGTAGAGCCCATACAAGTTCAATCAATTCTTCACTCTGTCATTCCCAAGATTTCCTTGTAGACATCAGTCCGGCCCGTCATTAGTGACTATTTTTTTTTATTTACTCAATAAATTTCAGATTACCCCACCCCGCCCTTCCCACAAACCACTTCTCCATTTTCATGGGTATCATTCCGTCACCGTAGCATCGATTTCCCCTAGCAGCAAAAGTTTGGCCCACACGATAGCCCTGTTGTTACACCCGGCTACACGACGGTCATGTCCAGTCCAAGACAGCGTCTGGTCAAATACGACTTTGGCTGAATGCGCCCGTGATCGTTTGGCCCAGGGCTTAGTACATAAAAGTCATTGGTTTGGAGGATATTACGGGGAGAGGGGTTTGTGGG
>MUZC01002857.1:567475-587731 GCA_002072015.1 Radix auricularia
GGGATATGTTTTGTCTCATTTGGGGGGTGGTAGGCATGCGACCGCAATAACTTTTTTGTGGCCTTAAAAGCAATTATCTTTTATTTTTATAAATGTGTATTTATGAGTATATCATCGTATGGGGGCTCTTTTATTACTGTTTACATAAATAGGACATACAATGGTAAAAATTGTTCCCCACCTCTTACAATGTACTTCGTTTCAATTACAAGTATTTATTCATGTTTATTAATGTATAAAAAACCATCCTATGATTGACTTAAGGGGCGGTCCATAAATGACGTCACGGGATTTCAGACACAGTGGTCGAGTGGGAAGCGCGCTTGACTGCGTACTGATGGTCACGAGTTCGAATCCATGCGATGGCAAGGATTTGTTCCTGTGGCTTAAGGAGTCCCTGAGTCACCCAGCTCCGAATAAGTACCTAACTAACAATAGTTAGGTGGTTGGGTAATGCGTGGAACTCTCATAGCCGTGGCATCACTTGCAAACAGATCATCTGTCATGATCTGTGGACTCAATTATCCTCTAAATAGAAGGAGCGTCTGTATATCTAAGATAAGATAAGATTTTTTTACCCACTGCCCCCCTCGTCACACGGCGTGAGGAAACGAAAACGTAGACCCCTTCCTCAATGTGACCGCTCAAAGATCACCCGGCCTTAAAAGCTTTATTGTCTATTTAAAAATGAGCATGTTTCAAATAATTTTTTGGTCATTTAAATTTGCTTTTTAGTGTAAGGCTGCACTCTTATATAAGACGCGTGAAACCACATAAAAGGTCATGGAATAAAGTGTCGGTAATCATATATTCAAATGGAACTTTTATTTAAAGTTGCGCGTTTGGAATGATGTCAAATCTGTGAGTCCCCTCTCCCCCACACCATGCGTGACGTCATTTATGGGCGGCACCTAAAAGCGCGGCATATTGGACACCACCCCGGGCGGCAAAACCTCTAGCTACGCCACTGGGGGGTGATATCCCTGTTATATATCTCAACCGATATAGCTTGATTTTTTTCAAATGTTTAGTGCTAAAAAATTGTAACCAGAACGCCCCAAGGAAGAACTATCAAATTAGTTCCTCCAGCCCCCCAGCCCCAACCAAAATCATCGTTTCATTAAATTATCTCCCCTTTTCACTTATTTTATTGAGACTTTCAATGTTCCTTCTTAAGTTCGTTGGTCCGAGTGCAAGGTGAAAAAAACAACAACATCCAATTCGCGAACAGTTGATGACGTTGTAAGTCTAATTTTGGCGAACGTGTGCCTTGTTGACACGTCGCCTGGGGACATATGTACCCCCTACCCCACCTTTCGCTACGCCACTTGGTCTAGACACGGCTAAAAACGTATCAATTTTTGAGGTGACGTATTATAAATTGCAACAAGAAATAATATACTAGTGCAAAAAAGCATAACATGACTGACGTATTGACGCACAGAACAGTTTGGATATCATTACAACAATTTAGATTTAACCACTGATTGTGATGCTGTTGGTTAAAAAAAAAAAAAAAGAATATCGAATGCCTTTCTTTAAAACGACTTGTTTCTTTAAGCGGAATGGATTTAAAAATAGCTTCACATTATGGAATAATTTATTTAGCCATAGAAACGGGATACGATAATTTTTATTTTTTAAATCTGGTTGATGCAATAGCAAAAAGGTTGCAACAACAAAATCTATGCTACAACAGGGGAAGATAACAAACAATGTCTTTAAAAGTTTTTAAGGCTCCAAAAATATTAATGCTCTTTAAACATAAATCGTTTACTTTATGTGGGGGTTTGCCGTGGTGGGGGGGGGGGGCGGTGTTTGATAACACGATAATTAATTGGGGAGTTTTATAACCAATTGGTTGATGATTTGTATTTTAGAACTTTTTAAACCAATTTAAAACCTACTTTTCGTTATTTTTTAAAACATTTTTTTTTCTTTTAGAAAGCAATGAACTGCTAGCACATAGTCGCGTTCTTTTGTCCTTTGCTTTATCAACGTGTTATGGTGACATTCAGACTACGTTCAATGTGGTCTCCTCATTCACTTTGTTTTTATATTGATTGTGTTTATAATGATTGTGTTTATATTGATTGTGTTTATGATTTTGTTCATTTTGATTGTGTTTATACTGATTGTGTTTATTTTGATTGTGTTTATTTTGATTGTGTTTATACTGATTGTGTTTATACTGATTGTGTTTATATTGATTGTGTTTATATTGATTGTGTTTATATTGATTGTGTTTATATTGATTGTGTTTATACTGATTCTGTTTATATTCATCGTGTTGATATTAGGGCTGCGGAAATTATTGATTAATTTCTCGATTAATTGAAAAATATTTTAATGATTAAATTATTTTAACGTTTCATCGATCCATCACTTACACATTATTGGTATTCAAAAAGTTTTTTTTTTTTTAAATAATAAAAAGTATTTGCCGATAAATAATAAATTTCATGAGGATTACTCCAACATTTTTGTTTTAAACTATTGACTGGCGGGAATTTTTAAAGTGTTGATAAAATTTGCCTACCATGGTTCTAACACTTCGCCTACTTATCTAACCAAATGAAAAGCGTATTAAAATAATGGCAGTAATGGAGTCTGACTCAGATACAGAAAATGACGACTGCTCTTCTGGTGAATAATTGTGTTACAAAATGGAGATAAAAGTTCTGAATCCATTAACCCTCTACAATGGTGGAAGCTTAATGAACACTGATATCCGATAAAGTCATTCCTTTCCAAGACCGTTTTGTGCATACCTGTTACCTCATCAGTTCCATGTAAAAATTAGGCCCGCTCATCACTTGAAACAAATTATGTCGACCCATTTGTCTTGTTGCGTAGTTCGTTAAAAGTTGACATACAAAAGAGAAACTCCAGTGTTAATTAGATTTTAACCAAGAACATTAATAATTGTTACTCATGACTTATGAGATTATAAATTAAAAATTTTGGCTTTCATCGAAATTTAACGATTAAATCATCGGTAATTTTTCAATATTTAACTATTAAATTTAAATTAATCGTTAACAGCCCTAGTTTATATTGATTGTGTTTATATTCATTCTGTTTAAATTGGTTGTATTTATATTGATTGTGTTTATATTCATTGTGTTTATATTCATTGTGCTAATATTGGAACGTGTTATTAAAAGAAGCATACACCTAAAGTTGTTTATGTGTTGTGCACATATTCATAAGAGATTCCACATTTACGGCATTATTTGTGAATAACTCTTACAGCGAACATCATTAAGCGACACGCCCTTTTTTTTCCCCGGTGTTGACCCAGATGCCTCAGATTTGATTTCGCGACCAGCAATAACATATCGTCACTTATCTCTAATATCCCAGCATTGGTTGAGGAAGAGGTGTGAGTGAGTGTGAGGGGGGGTGGTAAGCATGTTACACTGAAGGTACTTCCGGCTGTGAAGCTTTCGTTGTGTAAACAATGTTTCATGCAGTCATGGCTACTAAAACTGTGTTGGTTGAATGTTTGTTGTTACGCTCAGACACGTTGGCTGAAAAATACGTGTTAAAACTGTTTGAAAAGAAACCGGTCTGGGATGTCCAACGGCAGGTAACATGTTTATTTAATGACTTTCAGTCTGATTGCTATTGAGTATTGTCTGTCGTAATTTTGTGTGTGTGTGTGTGTGCATGCGTGTGTGTGTTTTTTTTGTGTGTGTGCGTGCGTGCGTGCGTGCGCGCGTGTGTGTGTGTGTGTGTGTGTGTGTGTGTGTGTGTGTGTGTGTGTGTTTTTACACTGAGTACGAATAAGTCTGCACGTGCTGACCTAAAAGGTCACATCAGATTTGCCGGCACATTGTTAATGGCATACAGTTGCTGATATGGTTGGAGGAGGTTAATGGGATGGGGGTGGTGAGGAGGATGGGGAGAAATGAGCGACTGAATAAACATGTATTTTAAAAAAATATATATTTTAGCTACGTTTTGCTTTAAAAATTATTAGATCAAATTATCAACACATTTTTTACAAAATTTTAAGTCCTTACTCGGAAATTCCCAACTCTTTCTGGATGTCTATTTCTCTGTTTCTCCGTTTGTTTGTATGACTATATGTGAGTGGCGTCACTAGGGGGTGCGGTGGGGCGGGCCGCCCCGGGTGACACCATCATGGGGGTGACACCAAAATGTAAAAAGTTCCCGTTATTTTTGCACTGGAAAACTCGGAGGAATTCTATAGGTTAAGTCATGAGGGGGTGACACCATCAGCTACCGCCCCGGGTGACACCAACCCTAGTGACGCCTCTGCTATATGTCCGTTCTTCTGGCATAAATTCTCAACAAACACTTAACTCAATTAATTATTAATACCACCAATACACATAATTTTAATTTCAATGAAATGTAAACTGTTCAAGCATCGATCAGCAAGAAAAAAAGGAACGTTTTTGCAACTATAACTTACCATTGCGCAGATTAAATTAAAGCACTTATTTATTTCCAAGCTATACAGAGTCAAGACAAACATGTTAAAATATCATCGAAAACTATATAAAAAATATAGGGTTCTTCAATCCTTAGAAATGCACATTATAAATCAAATAAATAATAATGAAACAATGAAAACATAATAAAATACCTGAAAGGTTATATATATATATATATACAAATGTACCTTTCGAGTGAGGCCAAGTGTCGGGGAAGGTGGTAAGGGAAGAAAACGGATGGTAAAAAACTTTGCGGCATTTCGAACGAAAGGCTAATCTTTATGAAAATAATACGATATGAACTAACTTTGCATTCATTAAACTCAATGCTAACTTTAACACTTACATTTAGAACAATTGTACAGAAAATTTTTCAGATTTTGTTTTAAAAAAATGTGTTCTGTATTTTCTAAACTTCGCAACAACACGACCTGTTTGAACCTTTCCTGTCACGTGATGCCCAATGTTGCCTGCTGTGCGTTTTTTTTTTTCGTATCTTGGAATATTTTCGTATCTTTGAACAAACAGTTCTTCGAGTGGCCGTTTGTATCTTGAATGTTTCGTATCTTGAATAGGGCTGTCAATATTGTTGAAAATGCTGCCCGGTTACCCGTCCAAAATTTGAACGGGTACCCGGGTTACCCGTTCAAAATGCCTCAAAATCTTCGTAATTTTTTTAATGCCCGCTATTACTACCATTATGCTTTGTTTATTGGGGAAATGCAAATTTTGATGGAATGAGTCAACGATTGTAAAATGATGACATTAAAATACTACTGTAGTACAGTGGTGTAAAAACAGTGAGCAGAGGGATGGGATGGTAAGGTGATTTTTTTGAGCGGGGGGGGGGGTAGATAAAAGAAATTGGCGCGTCTCAATCGGTAACATAGATGAGCGGCGTATTTCAAAGCCAAGGTCATTTCTAGCCATTCCTAGTTATCGCTCTTGTGTCCTATTTTGTGTCATGCTGAGGGGATGGACCCCCCCCCCCCCCCCACCATTTATTTTCGTCATTATAGTGAAAATCATTCAACGATTGAAACATTTTTTTAAAAGTATGGTGGGGATAGGAGTGGAGACACGTGTGCGTCGGTTATTGGCTCGCTCTGTCGGTAACAACGATGAGCGGCGTTAGTGTTGTTTTCGTCTACGAAAACTAAAACTAAAACCTTCGTTAACGAAAATGTTGACTTTTTCGTCAACGAGAACTAAAACTAAAATTAGCAACAAGACTAAAACTAGACGAAAACTAAATCTGGTAGACAAAAGACTGAATAAAAACTGAAACTAAAACTCCCCAACGAAATAAAAACTAAAATACCCATTTATCGTTCTTTTCCGGTACTGCGGTCTGCGGCGAACCATGTATTTTACGAACTTATTATGAATTATAAACTAAGACATATCTAATTTCTTTGATGGTCGCGCATGCGCATCAACTGGGCGATACTCAGTGCTGCCAGCGCTAGGTTTTTCAACCTAGATCTAGGGTGTTTTTTTTTACCTCGTCTAAGTTTCTAGGTTTTTTAAATTTAAAAATAGTCATAATCTAGTTTTTTTAAATAATTGTTTTTTAAAAATAGTAAATATCATTAAATATGCGATGTGCCTCACATACACGTTTACTCGAAGGCGATAAAGTTGTTATGTCATCAGTAATTCCAGCACTTATGGACATAGAATATTATCTTCTTGAGGCACAGTCCGAGATTAAGCTCTGGACGCATCACTAAAAGAGCTAGCAGTCTCAGTCTCAGTACACTGAGCTGTCATCTCTGTGATTAGTATTATTATGCTTCAATCTGTTTCAACAATTGGTCATGAACAATGACGTTATTAGTTATAGGTATTTACAAGACTAAAACTAAAAGTGTAACTAAAATGAATAAGACGAAAACTAAAACTCTGGTGTTTTAGTTTTAGTCGACGAAAACTAAAACGAAAACTAAAATTGGGCCTAAAACTAAAACTAGACTAAAACTAAAATTATTACAGAAAAAACGAAATAAAAACTGAAACTAGAATAGGACCTGGGACTAAAACAACACTAAGCGGAGTATTTCAAAGCCAATGTGAAGGTCATTTCGAGCCCTTCCTAGTTAATAGTAGTTATCGGCGTTGTGTTTTATTTTTCTTACTTGAACAATTCAAAGAATAAAAACCGTTTTGTTTTAAATGATTTTTGTTTCATGTTCCTGGAAAAAAAAGTGTATCAAAATACTTTGTAGTTTATTGTCGAGACCGTGTTTTATTTCCATTTAACACTTATTTCATTTTAAGCATTTTCATGTTAAATTTTAATTTGATGAATTATTCTCGAGCCGAAGTTTGAACACGTAAGAGCCACAGTTTAAACACTGGTGGTAACGATATTGCAGTACCATTTTCACGGGTACCCGGGCGCCATTTTACTACCCGGGTAATTGTTCGTCAACGGGTACCCGGGGACCCGGGTACCCGTTGACAGGTCTAATCTTGAAACATTCGTATCTTGAGAACAACTTTATATTGAATTTAAAAAAGACTTTTTGAAATTTTTAATTTTTGTTGATATTAGAGCGTTCTCCACACGAACCCCCACAATAATACATGTAATTGAATATAAATTTAGTATTTTTAGAACTGACCCTAGACACACGCAGATAAACCCGTAAAACACGTGATCCTTGTTGACATTTGATGCCAGTGTAACATCAGCTTTCAGTCGTCAACAGTGACCAGCGGTTATTTGTATTGATGTAACTGCGAATGATGGTTTACAAACTCAAAAAACTATTCAAAGAGACAAAAAGTAAAGAAACAAAAAGTGGAGAAACAAAAAGTGGAGGGACAAAAAGTGGAGGGACTAAAGTGGAGGGACAAAAAGTGGAGGGACTAAAGTGGAGGGACAAAAATTGGAGGGACTAAAGTGGAGGGACAAAAAGTGGAGGGACTAAAGTGGAGGGACAAAAAGTGGAGGGACTAAAGTGGAGGGACAAAAAGTGGAGGGGAAAAAGGTGGAGGGACTAAAAGAGGACTGGGCTGGCAGTGTCCTTAAAGCCACCGAATAAAAAAACTCAAACAACTCACATTCTTAAAACTTAACGTCACCGGGACGCTCTGACACCTTGAGACGATGTCAGAAATTCGATTTTAAAAAACCCATAAGGGCCCCCACCCCCCTGAGTGGTGTGGCAGCTTTGACGACAGCGCATTAATACAATTTCCGAGTGGCGGTGAACAGTTCCCGCGGACATAATCGTTATTTCAGATAAGAAAATGACGAGATGTTCGGAGTGGTCCCATTGCAAGGGAGACTATCTGGTAAACCACATATGATTTGTCAGATATTCCTCAGTTTCAATACACGCGAGATGGCAAATTTGTGTGGTTGACATTAAAAGACTGTCTATTTTGTAACTTAACATCGATTTCTATTGTTTCCGAACCATCCCCCTCCCCCGAAAAAAAGAGATAAATGTGTGCCCCCTCTCTTCCAACTATATATATATATATATATATATATATAAATGAGACTAAATAAAATACTACTTACTGACTTCGCTCGGGCTTGAAAGATGACAGTACTGTAGCAAATGGTTAGCATTGCACTAAATCTGTGGGCTTTATTTTAAAGCGTCATCTCTAATGTAAACATCAATCCCCAGAGAGAAGCAACGTCCTCACCATTTACTTCAAAACGCCCACATTCTCGAACGTTCATTAATTGTCGGTGAACACTTGCGAGATTTTACGGTAACATTTTGGTTAGCAAGGATTAGTGCCCACCACTTAGTTTTAACGCTAGCTACAAAAAAATTTTTTCAAAAGCTTTCGTGGAGACTAAAATGCGCCCTACTCACTATATAAAAGATTTAAGTGTCGCATGATGTGGTGCCCCCCCCCCGCCTTACCTTTTACTAGCATGATTCCTATGCCACTGATTGTAAGACAAGGCTAGGTGCAACATTAAAAAATCATGTTAAGCCTGGTCCCTTTTGGAACTCAGGACGTGTTAGCGCATTTTTGTATTATGTATCAGTACTTATGTTAGTTATCAGCATTATGTAGTTATCAGTAATTGTGTTTAGATTTTAGACATATTTTTATGAATGTTCTTGTGTAATGAATATACCTGACATTTTTTAAATTTAAAAGTCATTTCTTTACATTTAAAAAAAATTTATTTTCTCTTTAATCTAACTACAAGTCACCACAAATGATGACGTAAAACTCTCTAAACTTTTACACATATTCTAATGACGTCAACAAAAAAAAAAACAACAAAAAAATAATTCTTTTGCACGCCTTCGCACCACTCTTGAATGCTTGAAAAATGATGTATTCGACTTCCGGCAATGGCGGCCGTTCCCTGCGCCAGTGTTACCTCTCGATTCGCAAAGTTTTTTGGTAGTTTTAACGGGTTTTTTTTAACGGATCGAGTAACTGAGTGTTGATGCACAAATGGCAGGTCAGGACATACAAAAAACATATATACATCATGGGTCTAGGACTTATGGATTCTGTGATCAAAGGTGATGACAGACGGACAAAACGGGTGCAATAGCGCATTCGACTTCTCGAAAATGCGCTAAAAATGATCTCACATAAGTAACAGGCACAGAAACACGCAAACACACACATACATATATATATATATATATTCATCTTCTTATAATATGATACTTTATCCAGGTGAAACCATGGATATGAGCAGGGCGCAATAATCTTCTGTGTAGAATGAGAGTCTCTAACATATTATATTATAATATAAGAAGATAAGATGCGCACTCAGTCATTCGCTTCTCCACTCCATTTCCCTTATTTCTACGCACCAAAATGCACATCACCCACCATCCACTGCTCCCAAGCAATGTTACATTTTAGCGTCGCAGCTGCGCGACGGGTTTATATCTGACCGACGCAGCGCAGCAGCTTAGAATTACCGCGCATCCAATTTTGTATAGTATTGCACGCGAAAAATGGATGTTTCTCATCTTAGCACACGACTTTTTTTACTTTACACACTGACCAACGAATGTTAGAGTTCACATTTCTCACAAGACAAGTCTAAATGAAATGATGATTAAAATAGATTAACATAAGTCTAACATACAATTTTTTTAAAGCGTATTCACTTCTTCCTTTACTTTGCACGCTATGTCGAAAAAGTAAATACATTTCTTTAGCGTTTGGTTTGAAAGATTCAACCATTCTAGAGAAGAAAAAATCCCGCATTTTTGGACCATAGTTTCTGCCCTTTTCTATTCAAGATGTGTAAGGAAATTGCGAAAATGTGATTTTCCCATTTACTATTTAAGACAGGACCGAGTTTATTTATTCTAATTCTACTATAATGTGAGCTAGACTCAGAAAAAAAATGTATCTCTTTATGAGACACGGTCATAACGCCCCAGACAACTATCTGCTATTTTGGGGGGAGAGACCTTATAAAAATCTCAAACGACGGATATCAGTACCCTAACTACTTCCACCTCCCAGCATGGCAAGGAAGGGGTGGCGTTCGGCTAGCAGGTGCTCAACTGCCTCAGGCGGCTAGGAAGCCGAGGCGACAGTTTGGCACCCTCCAGCGATTTACACTGAGCCAAATTTATACTTCGAAGCCTTACGGTTACCGAAGCAGTTTAAGCCACAAAAGACTAACAATCTATTTCCCCTCCTCTAGATAATGTAACTGCAAACATGTTTTCATGGTTTTAAAATTCAGATCAGATTTTATGGTAGGACTTCTGAAGCAAAATGAAAATGTGTTTGCTGTTTTTCCAGTAAGCAATAGACTGTATTTTTTTTTAAATTCCATTGTTATGCTCACTTTTCCGAGTAGCCAAATGCTTGCCTAAACTGATGAAAATTCTTTTTTAGGACTACGGAAATTATCGATTAATTTCTCGATTAATCGATAAAAATTATCGATTAAATTTATTGTAATCGATAAAATAGCAATTAAAATTAAAGGAAATATTTTAAACATTTTTTTTTCCATTTATTAATAAACTTTAAATTTACCCGCGCTTTGCTGCGGAAATTAGGATTTCAGTTAGCGTTGAGAACCCGCGTAACACCAATTCAAAACACCTATTGATTTAAATCTGAATCAAGATAAATATACTAACTATATCAACTTCAACCGTTCAGGCTCCTACGTACACAAGAACTTGGAGATTTAAAGATGCGTCTTTTTTATATAACTCATATTGGGGGAAAAGAAAAACTATATTTCGGCAATCATCTTTGTTAGAGGTGATTTAATATTCTTTGCCTTTAACCATCGCGGGGGGAGGGGGGTACTCAACAACTTCCAAAAGTTTAAAGTTTTTTTACACGAGAACTTAGAGAATTAGTGTTGATTCAGTTTTATATAGCTCATTTTAGGTGAAAAAAAGTTTTGGGCCCCCGGCAACCCATGAAAGGAAATTTTTAAAATATATATAAGTATTTTTCCTTTTCTATCTACACGGGAAATATGATTTTCAATTTTTATAAATCTCACAAGAAAAAAAAACGTTTTTGGGGCCCCGTAACCCATTATTGTGTAATTTCAAAATTATTTTACACCGACTTTCGTCGTGAGAGGGTAATTAACAATTTACCAAAGTTTCATGCTCCTACCTACATTGAAAATTGGAGACTTTGTGATGAGTCGATTTATAATATAAGAAAAATTATATTTGGGCCCCCGGTCCCCCATTAGTGGGAATTTTAACATTATTTTTTGCCAATTTTTGTCGGGAGATTGTACTCAACAATTTCCCAAAGTTTCATGCTTCTACCTACACGGGAAATTGACAAATTAGTGATTTTCAGTTTTTAAAGAGTATATATTTGGAAAAAAACTACATTTGGGCCCCCAATCCCCAGTAAAGGATATTTGAAATATTTTCAACCTGCTACCATCGCAAATTTGAATTTAGCAACTACCCAACGTTTTATGTGTCTACCTACACGGGCAATAAGTGAATTATAGATTTTGAATTTTTATAAATCTCATATAAGAAAAAAAATACATTTTTGGGGCCCCGGCCCCCATGACTGTGTATTTAAGAATTCTTTTACACCGACTTTCGTCGTGAGAGTTTACTTACTGGTGATTTTCAATTTTTAAAGAGCCCAAATAAGGAAAAAAATGTTTTTGGCCCCCGGCCCCACATGAGCGAGATTTTAAAAATTCTTTTTCGCCAATTTTCGTTGTTAGAGGGTAACAAACAACTTCCCAAAGTTTCATGCTTCTACCTACACGGGAAGTTGGAGAATTAGTGATGAATGAGTGAGTGAGTCAGTCAGTCAGTCAGTCAGTCAGGGCTTTCCCTTTTATTAGTATAGATAATTAATTGTCAATAATTAATAATAGTTTTTTTACGTACACACTTCTCTATTTTTAAAAAAAAGATTTTTTAAAGATTTTTAAAGTGTATTAACTTTAAAATAAGCAGTTTTTATAAGGAAAATGATATTTAAAAATAAAACTTGTTTTTACTCAATAAACAATACTTTTTTTTCCAAGAATACAATATTTTTCATTAAAAACTTGATTTATGGGCATTTTTTGAAATTTTTTGTTTAATGACGTAATAAATCTTATTTTTAGTTTTAATCAAATTATCGATTAATTATTCAGTAATTTTTCAAAAGTTAATGATTAAATTTAAATCAATAACAGCCCTATTCTTTTTATTTAACTTTTATCATAGTGGACTACAAATTAAACAGATTGGATGCTCAATGTGTTACTTATTTGATGGAATAAATATCACAGTATAAAAAAATTCCCCAACCACAGGAATAGTAGAGAGATCGGGATTGTTGCTGACAAGGCGAAGCTGTTGTCATTAGAGGACAATCGTATAAAACAAACAAAGGGACCGGTAAGGGGAACTCCACCTCACGAACGATGCCCACGAGATGAAGTTGTAGTCTGCCCGTGGAGAAAAAAATCTCGCCGCGGCCTCGATAAATGTCACTGGCATTTTCGATGGCTCCTCAGCTCAGAGGTCAATTGATGACAGGAGAATTATTTAACCATACATAAGGGCTGGAGGCGGGGATGTGCCAAGGTCATGGGTTGACGTAGAATACGAAAAGAAGAATCGATGATTGCTTTTTGGATTTCGGAAGATGGTAAGTTATTAATAATTACAACACTCTCCAGGCTCATTAGATCTTGGCGGGTTATTTTTGCTTTAATAATGAGCAATAGACAGATCGCTGAAGTGACAGTTATTTTCAGATGCGTTTCACTTGATGCGATGCCGATGTATGTTAGGCCCAGTGGCTCTCAAACTTTTAGTATGTCGGACGGGCATGGATTTTTATATTGCACCAGGGACTGGTGCACTGTTTTCCCTTGTGTCATAAATTAATTATTTAATTTTCTTTGTTTTATATGCTTATTGTCGAAAAATTGACGTATCTTTTGTACGGTCAGTGTTAATATTTGCCATCGGAGCATTATAATTATATTTTTCATTATTACTTAATAACTTCTGCGGATCGGCAGTGGATGGCCCAAGGACTGGCATAGGTCCGCGGACCACGACATTGAGAAGAATTATTTTACAAAATGAGGGGTAGGACTGCAATCAAGCTTATACAAAATGAAATGGAAAAGACGTAAACAAGGTAAGGGTTAGCCTGACCGGACGTAACAAAACAGCGTAACGCTGTTTTGTTACGTCCGCTCAGGCTAACCCTTACCTTGTTTACGTCTTTTCCATTTCAGAATTATTTTAGGCGATCATTTTTAGAGAGCGAATAAATTCTCTTGAGATAAAAACTCACCGTTTCATGTGATTACAATGAGATTTTATAAAATATAAGAATCATTATCACAGTAAGATTATGTACTGGGGCCAAGTCAGAATTTACTTGAAGCATATTACCGAAATATCTGAAATCCTCCTACTTATGAGACCCCCCTCCCTGTCACCGTCTTTATCCATGTGGATTCAATCATAAGTAAATACTCTTCCACGCGGATGAACTTCCAAGTGGGTACACTTTCCACGCCAGTACGCCTCCAATTGAATACGCTACATCCACATGGATGCACTTCAATGTGGAAACAATGTCACGTGGATACAGTGATCAAATGACTTGCCTCTATGTAGCTCAGATAAGGCACGTTTCCCTTCAAGATGAGAAACCCTTGTTTGAACGTGCCACACTCTCGCTGGATTGGTAGAATCGATATCACTCATTCACTGGTCTTTTCATCAATTAAACAACTTATAACGATACTTAATAAAATGCTACTATCGATTCTGCTCATGTTGATAAATCTCAGTCAAGTATGAACTCCACTTTACTAAAATTGTCCAACTTGCTGAACCCACCCCGATTTTATAACCGAAATGATCAGGTTGTAGATTTCAAGTGATAAAAATATTTTTAATGGTATCTTATTTGACGCGGTACCACTGCTTAAGGCTGGACTCACTGCGCTTTGTATAAAAATCTTGAGTAAAATATCAATTGAATTCAAAACATTAGTTTCTTTACACAACATGTAATGACATGTATTGGCACGTATCAGTTACGTTTATCGGTCAAATAGAGTTGAGCATAACCGTCCAGCAAATATAATTTGAAAACATGAGTCTTGAATGAATATTTGAATGCCCAAAAGTAGAATGCAAGAAAATGTGGAATTGGCGAGAATTCCATGACTTCAGAGAACATAATAAAAGAAATTTTTACCGAATGTTTTAGAGCATGACTAGGGAAAGGAGGCATATGTCGTCTAGACATGAGCGAAGTAGACGACGGGGACGAATATATGCAGAGACGTTCTGTGAGATACGAAGGTAGGAGTCGGTGAAGAAGTTGGGAAAGAACCAGACTTCAGTTAATGCTATTTGATCACAATGAAACTGTGTAGAAGTCATTTTAAATATATCCACAATTGTTTAACTTCTTTTTTTATATGATTCAAGGGGTAAGGTAGCGTTGTATGTGCTATTACTTTGAGTGCCTTTATTTAATTGTAACATAATGGACGATATATACGCGACAAAACGCCTAAGCAGTAAATAAATTAAAAAATTAATAAATAAAAAATTAAAAAATTAAAATGCAATAAGAAATATAGAATAAGACTGAAAAATATTTACATGAACATTTTCTAGGTGATTGACATTTTTTGAAAAATTTTATGTCAAGATGAACGTTTGGAAAAGTTTTGTAAATTTAACTGTTTCTTGAAATGGGAGACAACGTTCATTACTGAGAAATGAATTTTGAATTAACTCTCGTGGTAACCCGAGACATAAGTCAATCAAAATATACATGCTAGAAAATGTAAGGCGCGAACAAATGAGGACGAAACTGGATCTGTAAAACATGATCGAAAAGTTTAGAATCGGGGTAGCGGTAGCGGGGGACATTTTGTCCCGGGGGATTAGTCAAGGGACATGGGAAATTTTATGAAATGGAGCTTAAATCTACTTTTAATAATTCAAGCTGTTATTTATCTTGCCATTCTGATTGTCTGTTAGCGTCAAATCTCTGAACGTAACTTTGACACACCTTTCATTGTTCGGTTGAGCGGGAATTGAGCAGACACTGGTATACCTGGTGACAATACAATACGCCAAAGTTTCATTAAATTTGTATAGTCGGCTGTCAAGTTAGTTGCCTTTTTTGTGCTAAAAATGTTACTCTTTTATTTAGC
The DNA here is from genome assembly GCA_002072015.1 of Radix auricularia. Taxonomy (NCBI): domain Eukaryota; kingdom Metazoa; phylum Mollusca; class Gastropoda; family Lymnaeidae; genus Radix; species Radix auricularia. The sequence goes on from MUZC01002857.1 coordinate 582,608, forward strand.
TTGTTTACTGTTTACTCAAAAGTTGTCTTCGAGGTAATCAAATGGAAATAATAAATACATTTTGTAAATTTTTTGTGTATTTATTTGAATAATGAGCTCTAGTTACAAATTGTAATTGTTACAACCCGGCGGAGACATTCAAAGATTGTACAATAAAAAATGGTTAAATAAAAAATGGCCAAAAAGGCTTTAAAATCTTACGCAATCATTCCAAGGAACTAAAATCCTATTCAAACATTTTATTTACTTTACTTTTATGGTGGCTTATTGTTAAATGGAGAATATTCAAAACTGACAAGAATAACACCATTATTTAAATCATTAAACCTTGAAACACTAGAGGATAGAAGAACCAAGAGTAAATTAGTTCATGTAATTTTATATTAAGCAATTAATTCTAATTTAGAAATACAACACAGAGAAAACTTAATACAACCCTCAGATAGACATAAGGATAAAAAAAACTTTCTTATTCCGTATGCAAGAACAAAACACATGCAAGTTTTCTTTCTTCCCGTCCGGAATTCGGGCTTGGCATGGGTTGCCTTAGGAAACCGGGAAAGCCAACACTTTATCATCATTTAAAACTCTAATAAGGTGCAGGACTTCACACAAACCATAGATAAACGTAGGAAGCAATAATCTTCTGTATAGAAGGAGCGTCTATAACAGATAAGATATATTTTAACTACTGTTACTTCTGGGGAACAACTGTGGCCCGTAAGATGTATTACGGATGATACGCCTATGGTTACAGTACTGTATTAAGGAGGTTAAGTTTATGGTAAGTTTGACCCATAACTTAGGACACGCTTTTGTAAGTGAGAAGCATTATTTAAAAAAAAACACACACACACATTCAGGATAAATAAGATGTATTTTGGAGGACACGAATGAGTTTTCAGAATGATATATGATTTAAGATACGCCGATGGTAATACATCATGACTTACGACACATCTTTGTAAGTGAGATGTATTACCACGGACACACCTATGATGAATTGCGTGGGGCACGCCTATTATAAACATGCTGCTTATTGCTACACACGTCCGTGTATAGTATATCTAATTAATGTATTCAAACTTATAACATTGCACATTGATACAGTTAGGTCATGACTATAACGCCAAATATCGTAACAGGAGGCGGAGTGGAGGAGCGAATTTTGATGACGAGATCACAAGATCACTGTGGGCGAAACTCTCTCAATCGAAAATACTATTGAAAATAACAATGAGCACTCCCTCTCATTTTAAAATAACCACCATCAATGAAAACAATGAGCACTCCCTTTCCCTTTGAATCATAGGTCGTAAAAGCGCATTAGCAGGGATTCGATTGAGTGTCATTGCTTTTAAAAACATGGGAAACGTGGGGACTGCCCGCTGGGGATCAATTTATGGACAATTATACCCTCGTTATCAAACACGGGCGTTTTGTTTCAATGCTTTTGAAAATGAGGTCAGTTGTCTGCCACATTCTAGCGATGTCACGTGCTGTGGTTGAAATTGACCGCCGGCCACCAAAACGTTGCACCTAACATGTCCGCATTCACTATGCCAATGTCCGTCAATCAAAAAAGGTCAAGATCAAATGTGCAACGATCTATTAAATCTATCTATAAAATATGTAAGTATATATCAGTGATGGCTAACCTATTGCACGCGTGTCACAATCGGCACGCAGAGCCTCAACACCCGGCACGCGACTAATATGTATTACTTACTTAATCAAACCAGCCCAGCAAACCCCCATTTTCGGGTTTCATGGAGTCTAGGCACTTTGCTATAAATATTTGGGTTTTGGTTTAATTTCGGGCACACAACTGCGAATAGGAGTGCCACCCTTGGTATGTATCCATAAAAATGTGCCACTTTATATAACTAAAAACATAACAACTTTTTTAATAATGTATCCATGCAAAAATTTGCCTCTATCTATCTATTAAATATTAGCTGCTATTTATCCATTAAATATTTAACTGTCTATCCATACGAATGTGCCACCATCTACCCACCCAAACACTGCTACACAATATCAACACTTTAACGCATGTAACAGCTTACTAACTGATAACTAACTGCTTACTAATTGCTTACTAACTGCATTCTAACTGCTTACTAACTGCTTACTTACTGCTCACTAACTGCTTACTAATGCTTACTAATTGCTTACTAATTGCTTATATTATTTCTTACTAATTGCTTACTAATTGCTTACTAACTGCTTACTTACTGCTTACTTACTGCTTACTAACTGCTTACTAATTGCTTACTAACTGCTTACTTACTGCTTACTAACTGCTTACTAATTGCTTACTAACTGCTTACTAACTGCTAACTAACTGCTTACTTACTGCTTACTAACTGCTTACTAACTGCTTACTAATTGCTTACTAACTGCTAACTAACTGCTTACTTACTGCTTACTAACTGCTTACTAATTGCTTACTAACTGCTTACTAACTGCTAACTAACTGCTTACTTACTGCTTACTCACTGCTTACTAACTGCTTACCAACTGCTTACTAACTGCTTACTTTGATTTTGAAACCATCCATTGTTATTCTAAATAATTTCATATTCTAATTTAGTTCAACCAGAAAAACTGTCTTTTAAACAGAGTAAACACAGATCTGTAGACAAAACCCAGAGTAAACACAGATCTGTAGACAAAACCCAGACAGAGTAAACACATATCTGTAGACAAAACCCAGACAGAGTAAACACAGATCTGTAGACAAAACCCAGAGTAAACACAGATCTGTAGACAAAACCCAGACAGAGTAAACACAGATCTGTAGACATATACCAGACAGAGGAAACACAGATCTGCAGACCTTTGGCGGATTAAGGGGGAGGGGGCTGAACGGGCTAAAGCCAGGGGCCCCCGATGGTTTGGGGGCCCCTAAACTTTTTATATTTTATAATAATAGTGTACAAATGTTTGCACGAACCCTTGAAAATATAATAAATTAAATAAATTTATAAATAGTATCTCTACAACTGATCGCGATTCAGACCTGATAGGCTTAATAATAGAAAATTTAGAGAACATAGTATAAATTATAGTTTATATTTTTTTTTTTTTTTGGTTTTTGACAAGGACCGCTGGCCGTGTGGAGACAGTATAGGCTCGTTATGCAAGCGGTGTCGGGTTCGATTCTCAGCAGTGGAATGTAGAATTTTTGTTTTCACCCTTAATTTTAACATACCGCGAACACTTCAAACAGTTATTTCTTCATGTTCGTTTTTTTTCATTATTAATATTTAGTTACAGTCTTATATTAGCAGTTAACAATAATTTTATTTTAAGGGACGCTGGCTGGATAGGGCCCCCGTTTCATTGTAGCCCGGGGCCCCGTGCAGTCTTAATCCGCCCCTGCTGTAGACACAACCCAGACAGAGTAAACACAGATCTGTAGATAAAACCCAGACAGAGTAAACACAGATCTGTAGATAAAACCCAGACAGAGTAAACACAGATCTGTAGACAACCAACAAACTTCCGTTATACTCATACATCGACTTTTCAAAATATTTTTTTTTAAATGTTCGCTGTGGTCTCTAACTGTTCCCTTTGTGCACTGCGTGTCAAGTCACAATGTCTTTGAAATGGACTCTGTCCTTCCGGTTCTATAATTTAACAACAATCTCATCAGACTTGACGGGAGACAAGATGAAAGCACTGGGGGACTGAACATTTTTTTCATAGTTTCCATTATTCTAAATGTAAAACGACCGCGCAACGTTTATTTATTTCAAGCCCAGAGTTGAATGTTGTGAAGACGAGATTTGTAATGACACGTGCAAGCTTGCAACACACCTGTTATTTTCTCACGACACACCTTTCGTAATGTCGCGACACATCTTAGAAACTACAAACTTAAACAACTGGTATTAAAATATGTCTAACCTACAGACTATAAGAGCTACTGTGACAAGTGTCACTAAGTAATTCCACCTACAGAATGTAAGAAGAGGGCCAGCCTAAGGAAATTAGAGGCGCTAGGCGAAGTGAATTTGGTAGCCCTAAACGTAATGGAAAATAAAGGATTAATATGGCAAGATTATTTGTGCGAGGCCCCCACTAATGATGAGACTAATCGGTGGCCCTAGGCGGCTGACTAGTTTACCTATGCCTAAAGCCGGTGTTGCAAAATAAATCCTCCCCCATACAGAGTCTCCCCCAGGAGGTTCCATTTTAAAACAAACTCTCCCCCGGAGAAAATATTTTGCTCCTAATTAAAATAAATCCTCCCCTACCCTGTAAAATAATGTCTCCCCCAAAATAAATCCGCCCCCATCACACTTTCAATATTAAACAAAGAGATCATTGAAAAACCAAAGAATATAGAATACTTACTTTTATATTGCTGTAATATTCATAATCGTTTAATATAATACCTTTTATGGCAGTGGCGTAGATATACAGAGATATGAGGGGCTGAGGAACATATCGTTTGACACTTCTCAGGGGGGTAACATAATTTGAAAATTGCTTAATTACTTGATTTTTTCACCACTGTACAAATTGACGCACATGGAGTTTTTGGTGTATAAGGGCAATTGTTTTGTTTCATAAAGCAAGGATTAAGTCTTTGAAGGCATGAGCTTTTGTTGTTATAAACGGCCAAGTCACACAAATGCCGGGTTTTCAGACAACCTTTGTTAAAGTCGGGGGGAAAGGGGTGGGAGTGACCCAATTAAGTAAAGGCACGTGGGGGGCTAACAAAAATCAGGCTACGCAACTGACCTGTTTAACCTATAACCCGATTATACAGTGTTTTTTAACTATAACTATGTGAATGCAGTATGTTTAGAGAAGCAGGGGCGAGGCGTAAATAGAGGGGTGGTGCTGGTGGTGCTCACAGCACTGGGTGACACTATAACAAGGGGTGACATTCCTGTTATGTGGCACTTGAATTATAGGTGGAGTTTTATTGGTTTAGTCGTGATGGGATGACATTTGGGCTTATAGCAGTGGGTTACGGAAACGTATTGTCGCTCCAGTTCTGGTAAATACGGAATCCCTCCATGATCACAAATTCGTCTCCAGCTCCGGGTTCGGCCATATTTCACTATATTATTAAAAATGCGGTCAAATCCTAGTATTAATATA
>MUZC01002868.1:77059-116423 GCA_002072015.1 Radix auricularia
CTCTCTCTCCCTCCCTCTCTCTCTCTCCCTCTCTCTCTCTCTCTTTCTCTCTCTCTCTCTCTTTCTCTCTCTCTCTTTCTCTCTCCCTTTGTAATTCCGTGGGCTGGAAAAAAGTAGAAAAATTGAGCCACCTTCCGTCATACTATCGGGTTGAAATTGTGCAGATAGACTTGTATCACATCAGGGCCGGCTTTAGGCATAGGCAAACTAGGCAGCCGCCTAGGGCCTATGATTAGTGAGGGCCTCGAACTGCAAGAATCATCGAAAAATTTTAGATTTTAAAAAAGCGAACTATGACCTAGGTCAAAATAACCAGAACAAACCAATCATTGCAATACGTTTACCCACTGATTATTTTAAAGTAGTGCATGTTTAACTGTAATCTTTTTAAATGTAAATTCATATGTCCAGACGCATTTTCACATAGCTACAACAACTGGGCAGGCCCAAGCCCTACATCACCTCTAGCGCCACGGGGATGTATGGAAGCCATATTTTCACAAGATTGACTAACTGTCAACAAAATTAACGCTAAATATATAACTGTTGAATATCAAATGTTTTAAGTAGTAAACATTTAAAATTCAAATTTTAAATGCTATTGTAAGTATTTAAATATAAAAACAATTCAAAGCATGCATTTGGGTGTAGAACTTTTGTGTCAATAAAATTATTTGACGAAATTAAGTTGAAACTTCATTGATTGCTCAAAGTATACTTTTTTTTCGTTTTCAGAGCTTAGCAACAACAGCAAAATACAAATTTAAAAAAAAAAACGATATATTTTAGTAGTCTGGCATGGCTAATTTTGTGTGTGTTTTATTTTGACATGTCCAGTTTTTTATACTATCTTCAATATTGAAAATTTATGAAATAGTCGATATTTATTGACTTAGAACATCGAAGCCTATCTATACTAATAAAAGGGAAAGCCCTCACTCACTGATTCATCACTAATTCTCCAACTTCCCGTGTAGTTAGAAGCATGAAACTTTGGGAAGTTGTTGGGTACCCTCTAAATACGAAAATTGGCGAAAAATAATTTTAAAAATCTCGCTCATGTGGGGCTGGGGGCCCAAAAACATTTTTGTCCTTATTTGGGCTCTATAAAAATTGAAAATCACCAATTTTCCCATTTCCCGTGTAGGTAGAAGCATGAAGCTTTGGAAATTTGTTAAGTACATGCTCCCAATTATAACTGGAAAAAAAAAGAGTTAAATTTCCCACTCATGGGGGCTGGGGCCCCAAAACAGTTTTTTCCTTATATGAGCTATATAAAAATTGAAAATCACTAATTCTCCTATTTCAAGCATGAAACTTTGGAAAAATTTTGAGTATACGCTCCCGACAAAAATTGGCACAAAAAATGTTAAAATTCCCTCTCATGGGGGACCAGGGGCCCAAATATACTTTTTCTTATATTAAAAACCGACTCATCACTAACTCTTTAAATTCCCGTGTAGGTAGAAGCATAAAACTTTGGGAAGTTGTTGGGTACCTTCTTTCTATGAAAATTGGCGAAAAAGAATTTTTAAAATCTCGCTCATGTGGGGCCGGGGGCCTAAAAACATTTTTTTCCTTATTTGGGCTCTATANTTTTTTTTCCTTATATGAGCTATGTAAAAATTGAAATTCACTAATTCTCCTACTTCCCGTATATGTAGAAGCATGAAACTTTGGACATTTTTTCAGTACACGCTCCCGACAAAAATTGACAAAAAAGAATGTTAAATTTCCTTCTCATGGGGGATCAGGGGCCCAAATATAGTTTTTCTTATATTAAAAACCAACTCATCACTAATTCTCCGATTTCCCGTGTAGGTAGGAGCATGAAACTTTGGAAATATGTTAAAGTACCCTCTCAAGACGAAATTCGGTGTAAAAGAATTTTTAAATACACACTCATGGGGGCCGGGGCCCCAAAAACATATTTTTTCCTATATATTTATAAAAATTCAAAAGCTATAAGTCACTTATTGCCCGTGTAGGTAGACACATAAAACGTTGGGGAGTTGCTAAATTCACATTCGCGATGGTAGCAGGCTGAAAATATTTCAAATATCCTTTACTGGGGACCGGGGGCCCAAATGTAGTTTTTTCCAAATATATTTGTAGAAACTATGTAGAAACTGAAAATCACTTATTTGTCAATTTCCCGTGTAGGTAGAAACATGAAACTTTCGGAATTTGTTTAGTGCAATCTCCTGACAAAAATTGGCAAAAAAGAATGTTAAAATTCCCACTAATGGGGAACCGGGGGACCAAATATAGTTTTTCTTATATTATAAACAGACTCATTACTAATTATCTAATTTTCAATGTTGGTAGGAGCATGAAACTTTGTGAAATAGTTAATTGCCTTCTCACGACGAAAGTCGGTGTAAAAGAATTTTGAAATACACACTTATGGGGGCCGGGGCCCCAAAAAGTTTTTTTTCTTATGTGAGATTTATAAAAATTGAAAATCTTTTTATACCCCTGCACGTTGACAAGGAAAAATAATTATATAAATTTTAAAAATTTCCTCTCATGTGTCACCGGGGGCCCAAAACTTTTTTTTCACCTAAAATGGGCTATATAAAACTGAATCAACACTAATTCTCCAAGTTTCCGTGTAGGTAGAAACTTAACATTTTTGGAAGTTGTTGAGTACCCCCTCCCCTTAAGAGGCAAAAAATATTAAATCACCTCTCACTAGGGGTATAATTGCCGAAATATAGTTTTTTCCCCAATATGAGTTATTTAAAAAGGACGCATCTTTAAATCTCCAAGTTCTTGTGTACGTAGGAGCCTGAGCGGTTGAAGTAAATATATTTAGTATATCCATCTCTTGATTTAGATTAAAATCAATAGGTTTTTTGAATTGGTGATTCTCGGGTTCTCAACGCTAACTGAAATCCTAATTTCCGCAGCAAAGCGCGGGTAAATTGCTAGTCGCATTATAAAGTTCATTTAAGGAAGCACTTAATCGATGCTCTTCGTTTAGCTTTGACAATTCCGATTACTGTTGTATCGCGGGAAAGATTTTTTTCCAAGTTGAAATTATTATAATTTTTTTTTAAAAAGTTTTTGAGAACGACTATGACGCTAGATAGTCTGAACAGTCTGGTAATTATTTATATCAAATGAGACATCGAAGAAGTCTAAGGATTATTCACAATTTATTGCAGACTTTGTTGCCATCAAAGCACAAAAAGATTAATTTTGTTGAAGGTTTTTTGACAGTTATTGACAGGGTTTAGGAAACTTTTTGTCTAAGAGAGACATGGACACCACATATTTTGAACAGTAATTCTGTGAGAGCTATAGAATCTACATTCTTTTTAAAACTAAAATTTCAAATGAATGTGTGCATTTTGTGTAATTTCAATACTAAAAGTGCAATAATTATATCTCAGAATTCTTTATAATAACATTATTATGCTGTTGCTAACGAATAATGAGTATTTCTTAACATCAATGCGAGTTGTGGTGATCCACGGCATTGCTGATGGTATTTAGTCTGCATGGTTGATGCGTGGTGAGGTTGAGCTTCATGCAGGCGTTGAACGTGGTCGCTGGTTGGTCTTAATGTTCTTTAAATGTGAGAAAGACTGATTGCATGCATACGTAGAGCCAGAAATTGTCAGTACAACAGTACTCACTGCAGTGGGTGGTATATGACGGGAAGCTTTGATAAGATGACGATAAGTTTTGACAATCCGCTGGTCTGCGTGTTGAAGTTTTTTTTTCATTTCTGCCCACTTGTGTTGGCTCGCCAACTCTACTTGCTATCGTGCAAGTCTTTCCACATATTTATTCAGTGACTTAAACCTATTCACCCACATGTGTTAGGCCTTCGGTCAGTTGCTTTGAGCTCAAAATCTCTGACGGAAACAAATGGGATGCAACTTAGATCACTGATATCCACTGCAAACTTGTGTTGATGGGTGACGAACTAAAAAAGACGGTTGTGATCGCAAACTTCTCCAAACCGCGCTTTAAATGACTGCAGGAGATTGAACGTGAAGCCTGCTAGCTGCTTAATATCAAGATATTGAACAGGGTCACTCGATGTGCACGTATATTTGAACTCTCCCAGTTTTTCAAAGTGTACTATACGTCCTGTTTCAATGTCCCCGATGAAAGAGTTCTAACTTGTTTTCAAATGCAAATACTGATTGTATTTCCAGCGCCTTATATTTTCTTATTTAGCCGATTTAGATTTTTTAAAAATATGTAATAAATATGTAGATCAAAGACGACTGAAGAAAAAAATAAATTATAATCGAACAATTGTCTACGAGCCAGATGCTGCCATCAAAAGAGCCACATCTGGCTCGCGAGCCATGGTTTCCCGACCCCTGGTTTAGATTACATCTGCACGAATGTGTTTGTATAAATTTCAGTTTTTTGTAGATTTAGATATAAATACGGGTAGTTTTTAATTAATTGTGTAATTTTATTATTTCCTATTTATTTTTTACTTTTCTATTAGTTTATTATATTTAGGGCCACCAAATTTTATTCGCCTCGGGCCTCCTAATGCCTGAAGCCGGCCCTGATCACATAACAATGCATTGTATCAAAATTTTAGATCGATCGAATGTACCGTAATTAAATGAATGCATTTTTAGTTGATCTCTATATAAATGTATGGGAGCCGTCTGTTTTCTGGAGCTTTGTTTAACACCATCGTTGACCCCACCCCCACACGTCCTTGTTTGACAGCAAGGAAAGTTCAGACACGTTCAGTCTGTAGATGTTTGAATGTTATCAATACTTTCAGTTGTCTCATGTATAAGGGATGAATAGTCAAAAACTTTGTTTTAACGGGTTGTTTTTTTATATATATTTCTACTTCTAAAGTGTGTGGTATAACCATATATTGCAGTGGTTTCTGGTATTACTATAAATGTTAAAAGTGTGTTATAAAACTATATATAGTAGAAGTATGTGGAAGAAATATGTGGTACTATGTTTGGTAGAAGTATGTAGTACTACGTGTGGTAGAAGTATGTAGTACTACGTGTGGTAGAAGTATGAAGTACTACGTGTGGTAGAAGTATGAAGTACTACGTGTGGTAGAAGTATGTAGTACTACGTGTGGTAGAAGTGTGTAGTACTACGTGTGGTTAAGTATGTAGTACTACGTGTGGTAGAAGTGTTTAGTACTGCGTGTGTTTAAGTATGTAGTACTACGTGTGGTAGAAGTGTGTAGTACTACGTGTGGTAGAAGTATGTAGTACTACGTGTGGTAGAAGTGTGTAGTACTACGTGTGGTAGAAGTTAGTAGTACTACGTGTGGTAGAAGTGTGTAGTACTACGTGTGGTAGAAGTGTGTAGTACTACGTGTGGTAGAAGTGTGTAGTACTACGTGTGGTAGAAGTATGTAGTACTACGTGTGGTAGAAGTATGAAGTACTACGTGTGGTAGAAGTGTGTAGTACTACGTGTGGTAGAAGTATGTAGTACTACGTGTGGTAGAAGTGTGTAGTACTACGTTTGGTTAAGTATGTAGTACTACGTGTGGTAGAAGTGTGTAGTACTGCGTGTGTTTAAGTATGTAGTACTACGTGTGGTAGAAGTGTGTAGTACTACGTGTGGTAGAAGTATGTAGTACTACGTGTGGTAGAAGTGTGTAGTACTACGTGTGGTAGAAGTGTGTAGTACTAGGTGTGGTAGAAGTGTGTAGTACTACGTGTGGTAGAAGTGTGTAGTACTACGTGTGGTTAAGTATGTAGTACTACGTGTGGTAGAAGTGTGTAGTACTACGTGTGGTAGAAATGTGTAGTACTACGTGTGGTTAAGTGTGTAGTACTAGGTGTGGTAGATATGTGTAGTACTACGTGTGGTAGAAGTATGTATTACTACGTGTGGTAGAAGTGTGTAGTACTAGGTGTGGTAGAAGTGTGTAGTACTAGGTGTGGTAGAAGTGTGTAGTACTACGTGTGGTAGAAGTGTGTAGTACTACGTGTGGTAGAAGTGTGTAGTACTACGTGTGGTAGAAGTGTGTAGTACTAGGTGTGGTAGAAGTGTGTAGTACTACGTGTGGTGAAGTGTGTAGTACTACGTGTGGTAGAAGTGTGTAGTACTAGGTGTGGTAGAAGTGTGTAGTACTACGTGTTGTAGAAACTTTTTTGTGACGAAGTGTAAAGCGGGTGGGAGAGGGGTAAAAATCGGCCAACATTATGTGACGTCATTTAAGGAAGGCGCCTCCATGCAGATTCGGCTTTAGAGGATGGACGTTAAGGAGTTCCGCTTCTGATGGTTGGTAATTCCTGAGAGGACCTGCGATTGGAAATCTTTACGTCTGTAGTCTTGAGTTCCACCCCAAGATTACTACTTATGTCGCCTCTGATCTATGTTAATGTCGGCTTTTTTTCTTTCTTTTTACAGCAGAAAATATTTCCGTGTTAACCTCAAAGATTGATTTGTAGATTTTTCTCTGAGATTAGTACGATATATTAAATGCTATTAGGACAATGTCGCTTTTTCAAGGCAATTGAATACGTCATGTTGATAGAAATAATGCATCACTAATATCCTCTGAACACCCAGATAATATCCTCACTTAGACACTCTCTCCTATGATTACCCAAGTACTTCTCTAATTTCTCTCAATATTTCAAGGAGTAACCAACATTTCTCAACAACTTCCGCTTTACAAGATCCAACCAATCAGACGCCCTTAAACAAGTTTAATGGGAATTTGGTTTAAAGTGAAACTCTCACAAATGTAGAATTTAATTCTTTTAACATTTATTTTTTCAAATATTTCAAATAATCATTCGATTGATTTTCCTGAAAGGCCTCACAGAAAGAAAATAAAAACAATGACGTCAAAGCTGTGACGAGGGAACACAAGGTACTCTCCCCTTGCTAACACAACACTGAGAAACTCTGAGACCGCCTGGCTTTCCTTTCAATGCATTTTGAATTTGTTTTAAAACTTTCCTCTCGATCTTTTTCTTCCTTCCTTTTTTTTGGATCTCGCTTATTGTCTCTATTTACTAACGTGCTCTTATATCTCTCTCTTCTCTTGTTCTCTCTCTTCTCTTGTTCTCTCTCTTCTCTTGTTCTCTCTCTTCTCTTGTTCTCTTCTCTGTTTCTATTATTTTTCTCTCTCCCACCTTCTCTTAGAGTCTCTAGCTCCTTAAATCTCCCCAACCCTGCTCATACACAATCTCTCTCACATACTCTCTCTCACAAGCACTCTCTCACATACACTATCTCACATACACTCTCTCACATACACTCTCTCACATACACTCTCTCACGCACACGAAAATTATTTGACTCTATAGCAGGGATGTCCACACTTTTTGCATGACGGGCCATATTCCTTTATGCAAAGATATTCGCGGGCCGGGTTAAACTGAGATCTTGAATGCAGAAAGTGGTGAGGTCAGGCTCAATGCCATGGTTTTGATACGTATGATATCACGTAGTTGAGAGTCACTTATTCTCGTCCTCACACAGATCTTGTTAAAATTCATAACTGAAAATGTCTGCTTACACAAGTATGTCGAGCCAAACAAGCTAAGCATTTTTTTTAAAAAACAAATGTTCGAATTCCTTTTAATCTCTCTTTAACCATGAAACTCACTCTAAAAGTCAAAGAGAAGAAATTGTCTGCTGCGACATTCAGCATCAGTTTGCAGCTCAATGAATTCCCGCTACAGATTGCCGCAGTATTATCAAAATCTACAGAGAAATATGAAGATTTAACCAAAACAACCATGTTTATCTTTTCAATAGTTATTAAGTCATGAAGGCGTCTTTGAAATTCATCAGCCAAGGATGTGATATCTGCATCATACCTATGCATTTGCCAATGGAAGCTTCTTTCTGGTAAACTTGTCATGATTTCCTTCAGTGAGGGTAAATGTGTGGTATTAGGCTGCATTTGAAAAAGTTGCCTTTGAAAAAGTTGCAGCTTGTTCCCAAAGTCCTTGATATGTGAATATAATTGGCTTACCACTGCATTGTGCCCTTGGAGAATTGTGTTAAGAAGGTTTATATGTCTTTTCACGTCAACCGAAAATGCAAACTATGCAAGACAAGCAGCATCAGATAGTTATGGAAATGGTTTTTCCTTAACTTCCATGTACTGCCCAATTTCGTTTTTAATGTGTAGACGCGTTGAAGTGCTGTCCCCCGACTAAACCATCCTATATCATTGTCATACATAACATCTTTGTATTCTCTCTGGATGTCAAGAAGACACTGCTAAAACTGGCTGTGAAACAGGGTTTGAGAGCGAATAGATATCATATCCTTTATCACTTGCTTAAGGAAACGATCACATGAAAGGTGTTTAGCACAAAGAACTTCTTTATGAATGATACAGTGAAGTCTAAAAACTTTGCCAGCCTGACTAAGCTGACTTTGTTACAGAAAAGTTTTGCTTGTCAACTGTGCTCACGAGACATGGCGATAGCCATCAATAATAAATAAATATATTGTTTACTTGGTAATTTAACGTCACAGACAGCAGAACAAACAGAACCAAATACATTTGTTCCCCTTGTCAGTCTTTAAGACTGAAGTCTAGTAATTGGTAAACAATACAATGTTATAGACTTTTGCAGTCCTTTGACGTTATCAAAAAAGTAAAACTTGTCGATTTTTCGTATATATAATGTTGTTAAAAATAATACGTTAGTTAATTAATTATTTCAGATAAGGCCGCGGGCCAGTGAAAATTGCTTCGCGGGCTGGTTTTGGTCCGCGGGGCGGACTTTGGACATCCCTGCTCTATAGGGTACTTCATTTCTAAAACCGGAAAACGTCATAGCTCATTTCGTAATGTTCTTTTTTTTTAGGTTACATTTTAGCGAAACAAAGTTTTTAGGCATAAATAGAGTCAAAACACTATGTTCTCAAAATTGTTAGCTTAGTAAAATTACGAAATTGTTATTTATTTTGCAAGTCCCAAAAGATGTCTTAAATTAACGAAGAATTAAAAATTAGCTGATGAGATAAATCATTCTCAATATGCCTCCATTCACGTATTGAGTCGTATCTTTTATTATTTTTTTTTATGAATATGTCTTTAGAAAAGATAAATTTAGATAAAATATTTATATTTATAGATTTCCGCCATTTTATGAACATATCTATACCTATCTCTATCTCTGTGAATTCTCTGACTCTATACCTATCTCTGTTTCTATGACATTCTCTGACTCTATACCTATCTCTATCTCTGTGACATTCTCTGACTCTATACCTATCTCTGTTTCTATGACATTCTCTGACTCTATTTCTATTTGTATCTCTCTGATATATCCCCCACCCTCTTACTATCCGACTCTCTGATTCATTCTTTCACTCCCTATATAAATTTGCTCTTTGAGCCATCATGCCCCGCCGTGTGACCACCAGACTCCTGTGCAGAGATATGGTAGACGTGGTAATAGATTTGACGGTATTCCTTAATCTTAATTTCTCGTCAACAGGAAGAAAGTAATCCCATCATCTATTCAACCGAACACACAAAGGGTATTGAGAATTTCTAATGAAATTTCCTCTATTACTAGGTAAAAGAAAAATCGCTTGACATGTTATAACCACGTTTCATCCAGAATCTAAATTCTAACAGGAAGTGGTTACAAAAATTAAGCACAAAATGAGGCACAAAAACCTCACCTGAATTGATTTCTCTTATGACAATGTTAAATTAAAAAAAAAATAATTTCATTTGTTATTTTGCGCGTGGGAACCGAATAAAACGATTTCCAGTTATCTAAGGGTAAGTGGGAACCGAATAAAAACATTTCCAGTTATCTAAGGGTAAGTGGGAACCGAATAAAAAAACATTTTCAGTTATCTAAGGGTAAGTGGGAACCGAATAAAAAACATTTTCAGTTATCTAAGGGTAAGTGGGAACCGAATAAAAACATTTTCAGTTATCTAAGGGTAAGTGGGAACCGAATAAAAACATTTTCAGTTATCTAAGGGTAAGTGGGAAAACGTCTCAATGGCTCGACTAAAAAATCAGAGATATTTGGACAACAGGAATATCAAGTGGTTACGTATTATTATTATTATTTCCCGATACTTATTTTAAAGTTCGGATATGTAGTTGAGGAATTTGAAAGATCGATTACTGTTTTGCCAAGGTTCAGCAGTTTGAATAATTTGTTTCAATAACCAAATCATGAAGTAATTAATCGCACGATTACAAAATCTATATTTTATTTAGTTTATTGACTCTCCTCATGGTAAGTATCATGGTGAAACATCCAATATTTTAGGTATGATTATACATTAATTCTTAGCTCAACAACCGCATATGATTGCCTATTTTAAAATACTTTTTATTAACTTATAGCGTCTGCTTGCCGAAAACACTTTGAATCGATTCTTCACCCACTTCCTTGTAAGCTAGAGAGCTGAAATTTGGCAATGCGTATGTAAATGAACCTACTTTTCTCGTATATAAATGTTTTATAGTATAAAAAAAATTGGATTTTAAAAGTTTAAAAAAAAAATAATTAAATCCTTTATATTAACTTGGGTATTCTGCTTGCTTGCTGAAAAAACGTTGGATCGATTTTAACCCACTTTCTCGTAAGCTAGCGAGCTGAAGGTTTGCAGGCAGCTTAGAGCCGATTATAAAATGATGTATCTAAATTTCAGACCGACCGAATGTACTGTATTTTAATTAATTAATTTTTAGATTATTTCTCTTTATTTCTATGTAACATGTTATTTTTTTAAATATTTGTTTTGCATGAGTGTCGCGGTACGAATTATATTGAATGACCTTTATTTATACTATCCTGTTGCACTGTGCAGTGCTTATTATATTGATGATTCTTTTGAACAATATATTCCTGATGTGTTATTGTAAATGCTATTAAAATCGAGCTGTAATTTAGTTTGCAGACTGTAGAATTTTTTAAAAAAATACTATAAATCCTTTATTTATTTAAGACTTAACTTTAAAAATTAATTTTGGATTTTCGTGCGATCCGTATAATAATGAACATTCTTTTAATTATGTCTCGTATATAAAGAATTTATAGTAAAAAACTTGTGTTTTTAACGTTTTTTTAATTTCTCCTGTAAAACTTTAATTATCATTTTTCTGGTCTTGCACATTATTTCCATTTTCCAAATTCTCCATATTTTAACGTTTTTTTTATCTACTATCTTTCAACTATAAACTTATTTCATCTCCTCTCTATCTTTCCATACCAACCTAGTTCTAACATCTCTCTATCCTTCCATTATCAACCTAGTTCTAACATCTCTCTATCCTTCCATTACCAACCTAGTTCTAACATCTCTCTATCCTTCCATTACCAACCTAGTTCTAACATCTCTCTATCTTTCCATTACCAACCTAGTTCTACCATCTCTCTACCTTTCCATTACCTACCTAGTTCCAACATCTCTCTATCCTTCAATTACCAGCCTAGTTCTACCAACTCTCTTTCCTTCCATTACCAACCTAGTTCCACCATCTCTCTTTCCTTCAATTACCAACCTAGTTCTACCATCTCTCTATCCTTCCATTACCAAACTAGTACTACCATCTCTATCCTTCCATTACCAAGCTAGTGCTACCATCTCTATCCTTCCATTACCAACCTAGCTCCACCATCTCTCTATCCTTCCATTAGTATTACCAACCTAGTTACACCATCTCTCTATCCTTCAATTACCAACCTAGTTCGACCATCTCTCTATCCTTCCATTACCAACCTAGTTCTATCATCTCTCTATCCCTCCATTATCTTACTAGCTGACCCCCTTGTTATTAAGCCCGTACTTGATCCCCTCACTAACAGAGTTCAGCCTACAAATTGTTAAGCCTGGCTTACGTCATTCCACGTGCCCCCCTTCAACCCACCCCCAGTATGTCGTTATATCCAAGTTTAGGTCCACCGTTTCCCTAGCTGATAACTCTATTGTATTTTAGGACGGAAGACTTTCAGAGAGGCCTCAATACGCGAGATTTGGCGCCTCATGGGAGGTTAATCCAGAATTGATGGTGGGATATACGAGGAAGTTGGAGACATTGAGCTTAGCCCAGGCAGGCGAAGTTCTGTACTTTTGGGTACAAGTTTGGTAGTTGTCATCATATAAAATCTAATATAACAAACTAACTATTTATTTACGTCAATTTATTTTTTTTTAAATTAATTTATTAATTACACCTTTCCGTAAGTACATTTTGTTGATATCAGAGTTTTGTTATTTCTTGAATTATTCGAATCCTGCTCCAAGCAGAAATAATTGCTGCTTGTATGGTGGGCTTCTACTTGTAATAAAATGGGTGGACTTCTACTTGTAACAAAATGGGTGGAATTCTACTTGTAACAAAATGGGTGGACTTCTACTTGTAACAAAATGGGTGGACTTCTACTTGTAACAAAATGGGTGGACTTCTACTTGTAACAAAATGGGTGGACATCTACTTGTAACAAAATGGGTGGACTTCTACTTGTAACAAAATGGGTGGACTTCTACTTGTAACAAAATGACAAGTTCCCAATAAAGTAAGATTCCTTTAACATTTCAAAAGTTAAAATTGATTCTAGCCGCAAGCAACGCGAGCGTCATGGGATCTCTGACATGACGTCATTTCCCTATTTTGCAGACTCTACTCGCCTAAGTTTATAGTGATTCACAGATGGGAACGTTTTTTGGCTAATAATTTATGTATTTCATCATTTCATTGGTGAATGTTTTATCAACGCTTATTCGTAGAGTGAATAAACTTTTGATGGTATCGAAAGTTGTTGGCTTATTAGAACAGTAAAACTACGACCCGAGACTAGTGTGATGTCATGATGTTGTTGATAGTATCTCTGAACTACTTCTAGATGTTACAAGTAGAAGAAATATGATTGAATGTGGACTTACCTGTAAAGTTATCATGTTTAAATATGTTTAACATTTTTACCGTTTAATGCGGACATATAAAAAAATTTGGGGGGGTCAAATCTGTTACATTTGATTTGATGGTGTCCGTGATTATATGACTGATGATGTCTTGTGAGGATCCACGTTGTAATCCAGATCATGCGGGGTACTACGTTTGGTCATTTTATGCCAGTCACTATCTTTAGTTTCTTTCTTTGTCCTTTGTCATTCCAGTATTCCTGTAAAATCAAACAAAACCTTAGGCATTATAAAAAGAAACTTTTACAAATATAATAGAAATATAAAACTTAAACGCTACCTCACTTTGGTAAAACCTGCACTAGAATATGCATCTTCTGTATGGGACACCTCAACCAAAGAAAACATTGATAACTAGAACAAATTCTTTTTTAAAAAATAGGGCTGACTGAATATTCAAAACTGACAAGAATAACACCAATAGATAAATCTTTCAAGCCTGAATCACTAAAGCAGTGGTCCCCAACCTTTTTAACGCCATGGACCGGTAAAAGTTTGATAATTTTACCGCGGCCCACTAACCAGGAAGGGGGTTATTTGGGATGGGGGTTGGGGGTGTTGGGGGTTGAGGGGGATTGCGGCTGCGTTGATTATTTATATAGTTGTTTAAGATTGTTTTTATTTTATCTTTTTAATTTAATTGTACTTAAACATGCCTTCAAAATAAAATACTGTGACACAAAAAATGAATTAAACATTATTTAATATTTTAATTTACTACAATGTGAAAACAATGAGAACCCCAAGATTGTTTCTCTGGACCGAGACGGTTCTATCTGTGGATAATGGGAGACAATGACACCCGAAGTGTGCTGCTTATTTCTCTGGGTTCTATCTGGGGGTAATGGGAGACAATGACACCAAAAGTGTGTTGTTTATTTCTCTGGGTTCTATCTGGGGATAATGGGAGACAATGACACCCGAAGTGTGCTGCTTATTTCTCTGGGTTCTATCTGGGGGTAATGAGAGACAATGACACCAAAAGTGTGCTGTTTATTTCTCTGGGTTCTATCTGTGGATAATGGGAGACAATGACACCCGAAGTGTGCTGCTTATTTCTCTGGGTTCTATCTGGGGATAATGGGATTCAATGGCACCCGAAGTGTGCTCCTTATGTCCATTTTATTCCGTTGTTCACCGATAGTGAATGGCTTTTTAGCTTTAGCAATGCGGTTTGCCACCAAATATGCAGGTCTCAGAGCGTTCTCATAGACTGATGTGGTGGCCCTAAGAAATTTCTTCGGTCCTGCATGTTCCAGTTTTTTTCTTTTCAAAATACTCCATGGGCTTATCCTTTAATCCATGGTCACGCTTGGCCTTCAAGTGGCGAAGCAGTTTTGAAGGTTTTATCGGCTCATTAGAAAGCCGGTCACCGCAAACTATGCAGAGCGTCATTGGTATAGTGGAATCAACTGTGTGAATAAATTCATATTTCAAGGAGGACCCATGGTATTGTCTGTTACAAGTTTTATGCTTTTTGGGTGTTAAAGGCTCTTGGAATAATATTGATAACGTCACCAGAAGACACTTTCGGATCCCGTTGTTGATGAATTCACTATGAAATTTAGGAAAACAAAAAACGAAAATGGAAAAAATCGGAAAAAGAAGTAGAGTAGACCAGCTTGCCAACATGGGCGACCCATCAAAATAGTGCACAACAATTAGAGCATCTTTATAAATGAGCCGTAATAAGAGCGTCGACATAAGAGCGCCGACATAAGAGCGCCGACAGAAGAGCACCGTTATAAGAGCGCCGACAGAAGAGCGCCAACATAAGAGCGCCGACGTAAGAGCGCCGACATAAGAGCGTCAACATAAGAGCGCCGACAGAAGAGCGCCGACAGAAGAGCACCGTTATAAGAGCGCCGACTGAAGAGCACCGTTATAAGAGCGCCGACAGAAGAGCGCCGACATAAGAGCGCCGACATAAGAGCGCCGACAGAAGAGCACCGTTATAAGAGCGTCTCAATAAGAAAGCCGACACCGAGCGCAAAGATTGATTGTAGGCGTCTGTCCGCCCTGTGCTGTGTGTCATTGATGTTCTGTGGACGTGGTGCCGCCAAAACGGGTAACAATCTTTTCATCTTGTGTATGGAAAGACGCACAATCCCTAGAGAAATACACCATAGCAACAAAAAAATAATTTTAAAAATGTAAATAATTTAATGTTCCTTTGCTCGCGGACAACCTGACACGTCACCACGGACCACCAGACACGTCACCACGGACCACCAGGCACGTCACCATGGACCACCTGACACGTCACCACGGACGACCAGGCACGTCACATCGGACCACCAGGCACGTCACCACGGACCACCTGACACGTCACCACGGACCACCAGGCACGTCACCACGGACCACCAGGCACGTCACCTCGGACCACAAGGCACGTCACCACGGACCACCAGGCACGTCACCACGGACCACCAGGCACGTCACCACGGACCACCTGACACATCACCACGGACCACCTGACACGTCACCTCGGACCACCTGACACGTCACCTCGGACCACCTGACACGTCACCTCGGACCACCTGACACGTCACCTCGGTCCACCTGACACGTCACCTCGGACCACCTGACACGTCACCTCGGACCACCAGGCACGTCACCACGGACCACCAGGCACGTCACCGCGGACCACTAGAATGCAAGACCAAACACATACGAATTCTCGTTCTTCTCGCAGGATTGCCTGAAGAAACCAGGGAAACCAAAACTTTATCAATATTTAAAACTATAATAATAATAATGCATAACAATAAAGGACTAGACGCAAACCATAAGGTAAGCGTAGGACGCAATAATCTTCTCTATAGAAGGAGCGTCTGTAACAGTTAAGATAATATAACCGCCTTTATCGCGACAAAACATTGCCATGTACCAGGGGTCTCCAAACTTTTCTGCCGAAGGGCGCATTAACTGTCAAACAGAAGTTTGGGGGCCGACTACAAACCCAAACTACTAAGTTTTGTGGTTCACTAAAGATAAACATAGTATCTTAGTTTGATTAAAAGGTCTCAAGGGGCCGGATGAGAGGGCCTCGCGGGCCGTACTTTGGAGACCCTTGCCATATACTAATGAACATTAGAATGGCTAAGAGCCGATATATGTGTTTATTAAGAAGAAAGTCTTCCAAACCAGGTCGTATAGCGCTCTTCACATCAAGAATGTTCAAGGAATCTGAGGAAAGTGGAGACAATGAGCACTTTCTGTCGTCTGTGAAAAAAATAAATAAATAACTGGAAAGCATACTCCTGTTGACAAACGTTTGTGGATAAAAATTTGAGGTCAGAGCCTTGTCACATATTTTAACAATAAAGTTTAGAAGTTTTAATTAGTGGATAAATAAAACATTTTTTTTCAAAGACTAAATTTACAATAATGTATCAATATTCTCAGTGTTAAGCTCAAATTACATACTCTACCAGTATTCTCAGTGTTAGACCTCACCTTACATACTCTACCAATATTCTCAGTGTTAAGCTTACATTACATACTCTACCAATATTCTCAGTGTTAAGCTCACCTTACATACTCTACCAGTATTCTCAGTGTTAGAGCTTACATTACATACTCTACCAGTAATCTCAGTGTTAGAGCTTACATTACATACTCTACCAGTATTCTCAGTGTAAGAGCTCACATTACATACTCTACCAGTATTCTCAGTGTTAAGCTCACATTACATACTCTACCAGTATTCTCAGTGTTAAGCTCACCTTACATACTATACCAGTATTCTCAGTGTTAAGCTCACCTTACATACTCTACCAATATTCTCAGTGTTAGAGCTCACCTTACATACTCTACCAATATTCTCAGTGTTAGAGCTCACCTTACATACTCTACCAATATTCTCAGTGTTAAGCTCACATTACATACTCTACCAGTATTCTCAGTGTTAAGCTCACCTTACATACTCTACCAGTATTCTCAGTGTTAGAGCTCACCTTACATACTCTACCAGTAATCTCAGTGTTAGAGCTTACATTACATACTCTACCAGTATTCTCAGTAAGAGCTCACATTACATACTCTACCAGTATTCTCAGTGTTAAGCTCACCTTACATACTCTACCAATATTCTCAGTAAGAGCTCACATTACATACTCTACCAATATTCTCAGTGTTAAGCTCACCTTACATACTCTACCAGTATTCTCAGTGTTAAGCTCACATTACATACTCTACCAATATTCTCAGTGTTAAGCTCACATTACATACTCTATCAGTATTCTCAGTGTTAAGCTCACATTACATACTCTACCAGTATTCTCAGTAAGAGCTCACAATACATACTCTACCAATATTCTCAGTGTTAAGCTTACATTACATACTCTACCAGTATTCTCAGTGTTTAAGCTCACATTACATACTCTACCAGTATTCTCAGTGTTAAGCTTACATTACATACTCTACCAGTATTCTCAGTGTTAGAGCTTACATTACATACTCTACCAATATTCTCAGTGTTAAGCTCACAATACATACTCTACCAATATTCTCAGTGTTTAAGCTCACCTTACATACCCTACCAGTATTCTCACTATTAAAGAAGACCCAGGCTAAATGTATTGCACCAATGACAACGTGTTTCGTGGGTCTGATCAAACTATACCTTTATGAATAATTACAATGAAAGTACCACTCTCCCCCCCCCCCCCCCCCCCCTTAAAATCAGGCCAACGTCTCAGACAGCGTTCGATTTTCAAAATTTCTTGACACTGAGCTGAAAAACAAGGTTTTAACCTTCAAAACCTACTATGATGTTTTTTTGTCTTAAAAGATAGAGACTTATAGGTTCATCTGTAAGGTATATTAAATATCCAATATAGTTGTAAATAGATCAGGAAAAAATTACTGATTTAGATATAGATATGACACATCTTTGATAGACATAATAAAGAATTATTGTTTTCGGTAGGTTCTTTTTTAACCGTAGCGGTTGCAGATGAAATAAAAATGATGTCCAATACCGGCCATATAAAATAGTATGTCCGTTACATGGTTAGATATAACGGTATTGATTGCAGATAGATATGGCGTCGAATTCTGGCTATAGATGATGAAATGGCTTTGACTCGGTTAGCTTTAAGGTCTAGTTTGCCTGTCAACACGTTGTTGTTTTTTGTGGGGGGGTCGAAATGAAAGCCAAGCATGAAGACTCACGCGGTGGCCACGTTAAAATAACACGAGATAAAAACTGGCCCCGGTCGGATCTCCAGCTGTGATAGGCACGCAGCTCAGCTAATGATGGGCGATGGGAAACAAATCGGACGTTGAGACGGTGGTTACGATTCAATCCTCAGATGTATGATTGCTAGTCGCCGTCTGATGTGTGGGAGGGGGGGCACTCATCAGATGTATGATGTGTGGGAGGTGGGCACTCATCAGATGTATGATGTGTGGGAGGTGGGCACTCATCAGATGTATGATGCGTGGGGGGAAGGCACTCATCAGATGTATGATGTGTGGGAGGTGGGCACTCATCAGATGTATGATGTGTGGGAGGTGGGCACTCATCAGATGTATGATGTGTGGGAGGAAGGCACTCATCAGATGTATGATGTGTGGGAGGTGGGCTCTCATCAGATGTATGATGTGTGGGAGGGGGGCACCCATCAGATGTATGATGTGTGGGAGGGGGGCACTCATCAGATGTATGATGTGTGGGAGGGGGGCACTCATCAGATGTATGATGTGTGGGAGTTGGGCACTCATCAGATAATTGGTCATTCATCCCTGAATTGTTGAGCCATGGTCCTTCAGATGAGGCGTTTAAATACAGACTGTGAATTTTATTGACTGCGAGAAAGCAAAATGTGAATGAATGGCACGTTTTATTGACTGCGAGAAAGCAAAATGTGAATGAATGGCACGTTTTAAAGGCTGACATGAATGTAAAACAGACCGAGCTTTTCGAAGAGAAGATTCCTTTAATACAGACAAGTCTCTTTCTTTAACGAATCAAATTACCTGCCATGACGTTAAAGGAATTAAATATAGAGGAATCTATAGGAATTTTAGCCATTAAAAAAAATGTAATTGAAGTTGTTATCTGCCATTTTTATCTGGTTTTTGTTGGTCAAGCTGACCTGGTCTCAATTCATTTCTTTCTTTCTTTTTTATTTCTTTAAACAACGTTAATCATGTGGTCAAACTATCCTTCTCAGCATGCCCTCCCATGGTATGTGGGTAGAGTGGATAGTGGGGGGAGGGGGGTAAAGGCCGGTAGTTTGGGGGAGAGCTAAGACTTGATGAAGGGAAGCTGAGACCAGAGGCAAATTTATTAATATATTTTTGAATCACTTGTTCACAGATGAAACTATAACATGTATCACAGACGAAATGATAACCTGTATAACAGATGAAATGATAATCTGTATAATAGGTGAAACTATAACCTGTATAACAGGTGAAATGATAACCTGTATAACAGGTGAAATGATAACCTGTACAACAGGTGAAACTATAACCTGTATAACAGGTGAAATAATAATTTGTATAACAGGTAAAACTATAACCTGTAAAACAGGTGAAACTATAACCTGTTTAACAGGTGAAACTATAACCTGTAAAATAGGTGAAACTATAACCTGTTTAACAGGTGAAACTATAACCTGTTTAACAGGGGAAACTATAACCCGTATAACAGATGAAATGATAACATGTATAACAGGCGAAACTATAACCTGTATAACAGATGAAATGATAACCTGTATAACAGGTGAAACTATAACCTGTATAACAGATGAAATGATAACCTGTATAACAGGTGAAACTAAAACCTGTATAACAGATGAAATGATAACCTATATCACAGGGTAATCTATAACCTATATAACAGGTGAATCTAAAACCTATATCACACGTTAAGTGACATTGAAGTTCATTGAAGCCAAGTAAGTTCACAACCCCATCTACCCACGCCCATCCCTTTAAGTGGTGTTAAGTTCTGCATAATTCGGATTTATTTTATTTCTTTAGAGCAATAGAATGTTCGTGTTGGTTGTAAGGGGCGAAGAGTTCCTACAGAAATTATGTATGTCAAAATGAGTTTATTATCCTAATTCAAATGTGTAAATTGAATAAAACTGTATCAGAGCTGAAAGTGCTGCGATTATTAAGTAGAATGTAAATCAACAACAACAACAACCAAATAACAAGTAATAAAAACGCTTCTCCCGTCCGGAATGGAGGTGAGGAATATGTCGCATAAAGAAACCAGGAAAACCAACACTTTATCAACATTTATAACTCTAATACGAATTCAAGACTAAACACAAACCATAGACAGGCGTATGACGCAATAATCTTCTGTATAGAAGGAGCGGCTGTAACATATAAGATAATTTCCAGTAAAGAATTTCCGCTTTTTTTATTCAAGGGAAATCATTCTAGATTACATTAAAAGTCATTTCAAATCAATAATTCCGAAAGTTAACAAAACCATTGCGATTTACGAATTGCTGCTAAAATTACTGGAGTCAAACAGAATGAGATTTTTTAATTAAAAAAATTCTCCTCCAACATTGTTCTAAATATTATTAGCTATCGTTTGGAGTTTCTTTCAACCTGATAGATGTTATGTTGGGCAAAAAATTGACAAAATACTGATATTTTGTCTTTAAAAAAAAAAAAAAAATTAACCAGGAAATCCAGTAAACCTTTTGGGGAATCTTTTTGGCCGATGCACAACCTGGGGCCTCCTCAACATATTTCTAAAAGACCCGAACCCTCTATCTGGTATGGTTCAGGAGTAGCTGCTTGTGCAAGCTCAAACAGACAGGACAGACATTTCTAATAAATAAACGCATTTTTTCCCAGAGGAAATTGCGTTAATAAAAGTCTAAACAAGTTTTTAAAAAAAATAAATAATAATGCAAACATATTTTATTCATTCACGAGACTTCAGCATTTTGTCTGAAGTTCGCCAGGAACTGAATTATTAAACCAAGATTATGACCGCATGAAAAAGAAGCAACAACATGGAATCCTTAATAAAGTAATCAATTTTTTTAAGAGAGTCAGAATAAACAAGTATTAAAAATCCTCTTTTTGAAAAAGGTTTAATTTCAAAATTGTTCAATGAAACAAAAATGATGTTTGAGGATTATATCAGAACCTTACAGACGCTTGACTTTGTTCCCGTGACTGTTGACATTCTTTTGATAGGCCAGCTCAAATTTTATCAGGTAGCTAAGAGTTCTAAACATTTGACTGAAAAACTTTATAATTTGTCAAGAGATCAGTCTGAAAAAGTTCAAAAACATTAAGTGCTAT
This sequence comes from Radix auricularia, assembly GCA_002072015.1. Taxonomy (NCBI): domain Eukaryota; kingdom Metazoa; phylum Mollusca; class Gastropoda; family Lymnaeidae; genus Radix; species Radix auricularia. Next base: position 98,251 of record MUZC01002868.1, read on the forward strand.
TCTGATAATCAGAGGAAATCACTCGAACCAAATGGTCCTGTGTTAAAAGAGCAAATGGCTACATTTGGTCTTATTGTATCAATGTCTAAGTAGTGGCTATATTTGGTCTTATGATATCAATGTCTAGTGGCTACATTTGGTCATACGATATCAATGTCTAGTGGCTACATTTGTTCTTATTATTTCAAAGCCTAGTGGCTACATTTGGTCTTATTATATCAAAGCCTAGTGTCTACATTTACTCCCATATTATCAAAGCCTAGTGGCTACATTTGGTCTTATTATATCAAAGCCTAGTGTCTACATTTACTCCCATATTATCAAAGCCAAGTGGCTACATTTGGTCCCATGAAATCAATGCCAAGTGGCTACATTTGGTCCCAAGAAATCATGGCTAGTGGATTCATTTGGTCTCATTACAAGCGTGTTAGTTTCTTCCCTCTCTGAGCCTTGATAATTCTAAGATTAAACTTACAAACTGTCACTATTCATAGACATTGATAACAAAAAGTCAGCCTGTTAACACTTCTCTCCCTACTTCTCACTACATCGTCAAGTTAACACCAGGTCTTTAGATACATTAGCTCATTAAGTAGATCCCATTGAGTAGCGTTAAACTTGAGTCTGGAAGCTTTCCTTTCGATCAATGTTCCTTCTAAGCTTCTTGACACCGCGCAGCTTTTATGAGTTACCGCGCATCAAATTTTGTTAAAGATTAGAATATGTGGGTTCGTGGAATATATAATTTTGTTCATAAAAAATGAATGCTTCACAATTATGCACCCGAATGAATTTTTAACGCAATTTCCCTTGGGAAAAATCGCATTTAATTATTTGAAATGTCAATCCTGTCTGTTCGAGCTTGGAACAGGAACTACTCCTGAACCATACCAGATAAAGTGTTCGGGTCCTTTGCAAATATGTTAAGGAGGTCCGAAGGACCTGCATGGCCCAATAATTACCGAAAAGGTTAGCTGGATTTCCTGGAAAATTTAAAAAAAACGGAAAAAAAACCCAACAACACGTAAAAACAAAGTTTTGACTATAAATCCTTTATAAATGAGACAGAACTAAAAGTGTTGTTTACATTCAAAATAAACATTTACAGACTGTAAGTGACTTAACTCCCAAATGCTCTAAAATGGGGACGGGTGGGGGTGGGGGTGTGTTCACCGATCGTGAGAGTGAATTCAACAAACTCGTGAATGTAAACAACAACAGACGGTGACCATATATTTATGTAGAATTAAACTAAAAGTGCAATTATTTTATTACTGTAATTAGATCGATCTGAAATTTCGATACAATGCATTGTTGGATGACACGAGTCCATGTGCGAAATTTCAGCTCGACAGCATTACGGGATATGGGTCATTTTTGACATTTTCTCCGCCGTACGGACAGGCGGACGAGGAGACGGCGGTGAAGTTAATGTAAAGGATTTAAAAATATCAGTATTTTGTCAATTTCTCGCAGACTATAGCATCTAAAGGGTTGAAACAAATGCAAAATGTTTGCTAATATTTAAACAATGTTGGAGAAGGAATTTTTAAAAAGGCTTATTTTGTTCGACTCCCGTAATTTTAGCAGCAATTTGTAGATAGCAAATGTTTTGTTTCCTCGCAGAATTATTGATTTGAAATGACTTTTAATGTAATCTAGAATGACTAGTGTATCACCCTTTTTCAAAATAAATATATTTCAACTGAAACTATAAATTTTTTAAAAATGTACATCAGAATAAAATAATTTATGCAGTACAGAACTTTCATTTAATTTTATTTTATACATTTATTTCCAAATTTAACAATTTTGTGCAGACGTTCGAAAAGAGTTATTTTGTTGCAGTAATTTGGTGCGCTGTTTTATAAACTTTGTAGCATAACCGAAGGGACGGACGGAATTGACGAACATTGCAAATTATGTATATTGATAGTTAATGGGGTTTTCCCGCTTTGTGAATGCTTATGTTAGATTTCAGAATTTCTGATTTGAAATGAGTTTTAATGTAATCTAGAATGATTTCCATTGAATAAAAAAAATTAGAAAATTCTTTGTTGGAAATTACGTTTCAATGCTCATTTGAATTTTTATTACTTAGATCTACTTGTTTTTTTTATAAGAGTCAATACAAAATACACAAACTAATAATGCAAGAAGACAATAAATTTGAGCTTTATTTATAAACTAATACACTGCAAACGTTTTGACTTTAATGCCTTAGTCAGTATTGTCCTCTTGCACAACATATTTATATATTAGTTTGTGTATTTTGTATTTTATTTGAAAGCTTCATGCAGTCCCACTCTGTATGATATATCATTCATAAGATTCAACAAAGCTAAGAGGTGAAATTTTTCTCGATACCAATAAAAATCGTTTTTGTTTATTGAGTTACAGTCTTGAAGCGGCGTCAATATTTATGTACGGTGATCTTTTTATTCATGACAAGTTATTGGTCGGCGTCATGATATCTTGAGTCTTTGGCGCCATCGTAGATTGTTGTGATATGGTGACGCACAAAATCAGGGGCATTTCAAACAGGGGATGGGCGGGGGGGGGGGTTCAAAGTTATACTTTACCTGTCATTGTTTTAAGTTGCACTCCATCTGTCGTGTTCTTATTTGTACTCCACTTGTCGTTGTGTTCTTAGATGTACTCCACCTGTCGGTGTGTTCTTAGTTGTACTCCTCCTGTCGTTGTGTTCTTAGATGTACTCCACCTGTCGGTGTGTTCTTAGTTGTACTCCACCTGTCGTTGTGTTCTTAGATGTACTCCACCTGTCGGTGTGTTCTTAGTTGTACTCCACCTGTCGTTGTGTTCTTAGTTGGACTCCTCCTGTCGGTGTGTTCTTAGTTGTACTCCACCTGTCGGTGTGTTCTTAGTTGTACTCCTCCTGTCGGTGTGTTCTTAGTTGTACTCCACCTGTTGGTGTTATAATTTGTACTCCACCTGTTGGTGTGTTCTTAGTTGTACTCCTCCTGTCGGTGTGTTCTTAGTTGTACTCCACCTGTCGGTGTGTTCTTAGTTGTACTCCACCTGTCGGTGTGTTCTTAGTTGTACTCCTCCTGTCGATGTGTTCTTAGTTGTACTCCACCTGTCGGTGTGTTCTTAGTTGTACTCCACCTGTTGGTGTTATAATTTGTACTCCTCCTGTCGGTGTGTTCTTAGTTGTACTCCACCTGTCGGTGTGTTCTTAGTTGTACTCCTCCTGTCGGTGTGTTCTTAGTTGTACTCCACCTGTCGGTGTTATAATTTGGACTCCTCCTGTCGGTGTGTTCTTAGTTGTACTCCACCTGTCGGTGTGTTCTTAGTTGTACTCCACCTGTCGGTGTGTTCTTAGTTGTACTCCACCTGTCGGTGTTATAATTTGGACTCCTCCTGTCGTTGTGTTCTTAGTTGTACTCCACCTGTCGGTGTTATAATTTGGACTCCTCCTGTCGGTGTTATATTTTGGACTCCTCCTGTCGGTGTTATAATTTGGACTCCTCCTGTCGGTGTTATAATTTGGACTCCTCCTGTCGGTGTTATAATTTGGACTCCTCCTGTCGGTGTTATAATTTGCACTCCTCCTGTCGGTGTTATAATTTGGACTCCTCCTGTCGGTTTTATAATTTGGACTCCTCCTGTCGGTATTATAATTTGGACTCCTCCTGTCGGTGTTATAATTTGGACTCCTCCTGTCGGTGTTATAATTTGGACTCCTCCTGTCGGTGTTATAATTTGGACTCCTCCTGTCGTTCGCAATAATATAATCATCTGAACTTGACCTTAATGGCGGATCCTGAAGATTAAGGAACACATTTTTTCCCCGTCTCCTCCTTTGCACCACCTTGCCACGCCCCTGCTAATAAACTTATATTGATAAATAGACATTTCCTAATCTCATTTGTTTCAAGTGCTTCTCATTAAAATGAGATAAATTTAAAGATTTGAGCTTCGGACAACAACAATGGTTTAGTAACGGGCTGCCAAGGGTTAAATGTGGAGTTATCCTAGCCACGTCCCCAAATGTATATCGGTTAAGTGAGGTCGTGACATGTATATCCAGCTAAGGTTATGTGTTCGGGTTTCCTACATGAAACGCTACTTGACCAACGTTGGGAGGCCAAAAGTTTTGTTGTTGTTGCGACTGCCAGAAGTCTTCATATCATTTAGACCTGATACTAACGTTGATAACTCGCCCTGGCTAAAAATCTAAAGGGTTAACATAATCGTGTACCAGAGCCTAAGACAATGATAAAATGATTTTATATTTGAACTTTTGTTTATGTGCTTAAGTATTAAAGTGTTCAGGACATCAATACTTTATACAGCAACCATCCCTGCTTTATACTTGATTCTGAACCAACAATGAGCAATAAACACTTACACTATACTTTAACAAGCAGTACTTTTAAACCATACTTTATGAAGAATGCTTTATAATTAAAGAACAATACATCCGACGGAGCCGGGATTTAATCTACTATTTAGCCAAAAGAAGACTCCACGTACGTATTGATTGCAAGTTGGAATTTTGTTAAAGAGTCCATTTTTTTTTTCAAAATTGCTGTTACCCTTTATCGAACCATGTTTATATAGCCATATATATATGCAACCATTTTTAGTACTAAGCTTGCAATGATGTATTATTTGTATATGAAAGAAAGATGTCATGTTGTTTTTTTTCTTCTTCAACTTTTGTTTAAAAACTTTGTCCCCAAAGGCTGAACACTTTTAAAAATTCTAACACTTTAATTGTAGCACTTTCAAGTATAGCACTTTTAATTATAACAATTTTAAGTATGACAATTTTAAGTATAGCACTTTTAAGTATAGCACTATTCTGAAGGAGGACGGTCAGTTGGAGGTAGTTTTGTATGTTAATTTAAATTTGATGATTACACTTTAAAGTTATTAAAAATGAAATCGCACCAATTGTGAAGAGAGAAAAAACTAACAGGACTCCAGTGTGTAGCAATGGTATTTAGAAAGTTGTTCTGAAGGGAGTAAGGCCCATGATAAGGCTTTGATAAATCACTGCCGTCAAAAGCATTGACAATAAATTCATGACTGGAGAGACTGGATGCAGAGATCGAAATTCCCCAGCATCTTCTCATCAACATAACAATGACTTACGCAGACAACGCCTTGTCTCTGAGGCGATCAGTTCAAGGAGATACATGACAAATAGAACCACTCCAATTGAATTGCTTGGAGTCTTCATTCGGGCCAAGTGAGGCTTTTTATGGTACCCCAGAGAGAGTTAGACCTTCAGTGTTGGCTGGGAGCACTATGTTAGTGGACACACTGACGTCATGGATTCATGACGTCAATTTTAAACTTAAAAAGTATTGCAAACTAAAGGAGAATTTATTTAAGAAATTTAAGGCTACCAATTCAGAAAGGATACACAAAAAATACTTAAAAATTAAACACCTGACACAGAAACTTAGCCGTAACCTCCAAAATAATTATATAAACAGTGTGATAACTAAAGATAACAATAAAAACTTATGGTCCTTTATCAAATCTAAAAAAATGGAGCCTTCAGGTATAGCCACACTAAAAGACTCAAATAATAAAACCTATAATGATAATGAAAACAAAGCTAATATCCTTAACAAATATTTTGCATCATCATTTTCTGCCTCAGGCGACAAGGAAATTGCAATAAATTTAAATAAATTGGAAGAAATAGGTAACATAACTGTAGATGAGATAGGTATACATTCACTCCTAAAAAACTTAAAAATAAACAAAGCTACTGGACCAGATGAATTACCTGCCAGGTTATTAAAAGAATTAAGCAATGAACTGTCCCCAATCCTTGTAGTTCTTTTTCAAGCCTCTCTAAATCAGGGCAAAGTGCCCGAGGATTGGAAATTAGCCTATGTAACGCCGCTCTTTAAGAAAGGTGATAAGTCAGACCCTGGTAATTACAGACCTGTATCACTTACTAGTATCACATGTAAATTACTGGAACACATAATATATAGCAGAATAGTTAACCACCTTGACAAATATAATGCCCTATGCCCACACCAACATGGCTTTAGAAAGAACAGATCATGTGAAACACAATTGATAGGCCTAATAGATGATCTATCAAAAGGCTTAGATAATAATGATCAAATNGATACAATATTACTAGACTTCTCAAAAGCATTCGACAAAGTTCACCACCTTAGTTTGCTCAAAAAACTTAAATACTTTGGAATCTCAGGTCCCTTGCATCACTGGATCCAAGATTTCCTATTGGGTAGGGAGCAAACTGTAATAATTAATGGTTCTAAATCTACACCAATAAAGGTTAACTCAGGAGTTCCACAAGGAACTGTCCTAGGTCCCTTACTATTTTTAATTTATATAAATGACTTACCCAACAATATCTCAACAGGAACTAAAGTTAGGTTATTTGCTGATGATTGTATAATCTATAGAACAATCAAGTCAGAACAAGATAGCAAAATTTTACAAAAAGACTTAGATGAATTAATAAAATGGGAAACTAACTGGAGTATGTCCTTCCACCCAGAAAAATGTCAACTGCTAAGAGTAACAAAGAAAAAGAAACAAATAAATTCAAAATATTTCATTCATGGAAAAGAACTAACCCAAACTACAGATGCGAAATACTTAGGAGTCATAATAAATGAGAAACTATCTTGGAATCCCCATGTCAATGAAGTTATTAAAAAATCTAACAAAACCTTAGGCTTTATAAAAAGAAACTTTTACAAATGTAACAAAGATATAAAACTAAAATGCTATCTCACCCTGGTGAGACCTATACTAGAATATGCATCTTCAGTATGGGACCCATCCACCAAAGAAAATATTGATAAGTTAGAACAAATCCAAAAAAGAGCTGCCAGATTCATTACTGGAGAATATTCAAAACTGACAAGAGTAACACCATTAGTTAAATCATTAAACCTTGAAACACTAGAGGATAGAAGAACCAAGAGTAAATTAGTAATTATACATAAGGCAATTAATTCTAATTTAGAAATACAACACAAAGATAACCTAATACAACCCTCAAATAGACATAAAGACAAAAACACCTTTTTTTATTCCATATGCAAAAACAAACACATACAAGTTTTCTTTCTTTCCGTCCGGTATTCGGGCGTGGAATGGGTTGCCTGAAGAAACCAGGAAAGCCACCACTTTATCATCTTTTAAAACTCTAGTAAGAATACAGGACTAAACACAAACAATAGAAATACGTAGGACGCAATAATCTTCTGTACAGAAGGAGCGTCTGTAACATATAAGATAAGATAAGATAAGATTCAATGTTGGCTTGGAGCACTATGTTAGTGGACAGAATTACGTCATGGAATCATTGTTGGTGTGGAGCACTATCATAATGGACACAATTATGTTACAAAATATGATTTTAATATGTCAAAGAAAATAAAGGATTTTATGCAATACTGATTTATTTATTTTATGATTAGGCCTAACAGTTTAAATTACTCTGGGAATTTCGCTCTTTAAGTTTAAGAAATAAAAGTGTGTGTGTGAGGGGGGGGGAGGTTTGCGGTCGGTGTTAGTGTAATATCCTTAACAGACCCCTCCCCCCCCCCCAACAAACACATACACTTTAAAAAAAAACCCAATAACCATTCCGATAATAAATTATTGTCAAGGGAAGACATTTAATGATAGTCACAAGTGATGTTAAAAATATGCATTTAGTGTTTTTAGTGTGTGCGTGCGCGCGTGTGTGTTTGTTTGTGTGTGTGTGTGTGTGTGTGTCGGCGTGTGCGTGTGCGTGTGCGTGTGCGTGTGTGTGCGTGTGCGTGTGTGTGTGTGTGTGTGTGTGTGCGTGTGTTGGTGGGGGGTAGACTGCCAAGAAATCTACTATGTTGTGATCACAGTTGGGATTTAGCGGTTACCAAAAGACACAGTGGTCAGTGTTCAATGTTGGCCATTGTGTAAGTTCAGACGTCCAGGGAACACAAACTGCTTCAAGTTTGACATGGACTTGACATTAAAGAGATTAAAGGATATCACCAGTGACGTAGATGCTCTCTTTTACGTCAGCACTGCGAGTTCTCGGTGTGAACAGAAAAGTAGAAACTTACTGGAATGTCTCACTCGCGGCTTGGACATCCGGAATTTTTTAATTACTTTTTTTTTTATACTCCATTTGGACAAAATATACGAGCGATCGGTCATGCGCTGGTGTGCTGTATATGTATGTGGTACATCAGTCTGTAGTACTGGTGTTTTGTACAAGTGTGTGGTAGAAGTGAGTGCTACTACAAGTGTTTTGTACAAGTGTGTGGTAGAAGTGAGTGCTACTACAAGTGTTTTGTACAAATGTGTGGTACTAAAAGTATATGGTAATTATATAGCAATGTTCATATCATGATAATAATAATAAAGTAATGAAAGTCAATGTAAGCTGTAAGGTAAATAAAGTATAGAAATAATAATTGGAAACTTGAGCAAACAAAGAATAGTCATGTCATGTCATGTAATGTCATGTCATGTAATGTCATGTCATGACAAACTGATCGTGCCGTGAAGAAAACAAACAACTTATTAAACAACCATCACCAAACTTGGGGTCATTGGGTGCACACATAACAATAGCGAGCACCAGCATAGAGTCTGTCGTTGCTTGTCTGTCTGAACATTATTGTGTCTGTTATTCACCAGTCTCCTGTCAGACACCTTCTACACCACCCGGGTTCGTAGTTGGAAAATTTGATCTAATTTTTTTTAAACCCCAAAGTCTAATAAAAAGATTCCCTTCTGATTGCCGTGATCCGGTGATCCCTCGTTAGATAGTCTTCACTGCGCACCATTCATCCGGCCGACGAGCCAAAAGACTCTAAACATGGCATCTCTAACAGGAATAAGCGCGCGGCCGTTTTCCCGCCCTGCTCTCATGTTGTAACTTTATAACGAGGCTGATTTCACATTCGATTCTTACCCGCCACGTGATTGACCACGTACACATGTACACACGTACACATGTACACACGTACACATGTACACACGTACACATGCCATTGTACACATTGTGAAACTTGCATTTGTAACCCTTCTCAAGTGAGTACACTAACCGTTGACATCCGAATAAAACCGCAACGTACCAGACACTAGCTAGTCTAATACAATGAATAAAAGTAAGAATTGGGGGTTAAATGTGACGCTGGCATGAATTATTATAAAGGTCAAGCACCAGCCGTATGTATGCACCCACTGCCCTGACCCCCGCCACCCCCATACACAATATGACTATTACACATTGTTACTAGTGGGACCATCAGATGCACCAATCCCTCAACATCGTTATTGCAAGAGTTGAAAACAAGGCAATTATCATGAGTTCTTTAAATCTTTTATTTTTAAATTATTTAGTTCACTTTTTTTATTTAAAAAATGGAGCACCGATAACTGAGATCTGATTGGTCCTCAGCTCTTCGGTCGGTGAGATGATGATCGCTATCACAGTTAGCACGATTGAGGCCAAAACACTCCGTTAGAATAGGACTAAATAAATAGAGTTTATAGAGGTAAAGAAAGAAAAAGAATATGGGGTGGGTGCTTATGAGGTTTTAAATATTCAGTCCACTCATTCTCTCACTTATAGATCTCCTCTTTGCCTTCTAAATTATAAATCTTTAATTTTTGTACCAAACACCTATCTTTGTGTTGTATTTCTAAATTAGAATGGGATTTTGAAGCACCATCCCCCTCGTTTTTAGTCATATTAAATGAAGTTACTTGAACTTATAAGTTTTAATTTATTTTCTTCTTTTTAGTCCACTAAGAAAAACTTGGATTAAAAAAAATTGATTTCCCCTCTATTTATTTTTATACCAAACACCCCATAATCTCCCACCCAACGTCTAAAAACGTCGGGGATGTGGTCACGGGGTGAACTCATTTGGCCCGTGAATGAGATAAACTAAACAATGCATTAATTTAATTGCGGTAAATTCGACCGATATGAATTTTTTTAAACAATGCATTATCATCCAAAATCGATCTGTGGTAAAATTTTGAGATATCTAAGACCAGGGTTCTCAAAACTTTTCTGCCGGCGGGCCGCATTAACTGTTAAACAGCAGTTTTGGGTCGACTACTAATCCCAATTTACTAAGTTTTGTTATAAACTACAGGTAAAAACAATATCTTTTTGAGATTAAAAGGTCTCCAGGGGCCGGGCAAAAGGGCCTCGCGGACCGCATCTGGCCCGCGGGACGTAGTTTGGAGACCCCTGTCTAAGACCATCGAAGTGGTTTAATTTTACGTTGGAAAATTTGACATTTTGTAGACAGACGGACAGACAGGAACGAAAGCAAATTAATAAAAACGTGGTAATTAACAGAGCTGACCACTCTACAATGACAATCAATGTTACCAAATTTGAAGACAGCTCTGTTTACAGAAGGAAGATTAATCATAATATTAACACTGTAACACATTCGATGTGAAAGCACAGAGATAAGAATGGAAACTAAAATATTATTCTAAAATATTATTTATTTATTTTTTGGTTTGGGGGGGGGTGTTTTTTTAAATAATGATATTTTTAATCAAACGTATGTCTGTCCAGGTGAAATGTCCTTGAAGGTTGACCTTAACCCACAGCATGTCGTCCAATTGACTAAAAAAATTTGCTGACTTTCTTTTCTTAACATTTTAACTTGGACATTGTAAAAAAAAAAGTAAAAAACTAACGTTTGACTTTTATTGGCCTCACATTCAGGGCACAATCTACCCGGGGAAAAAATTTTTTTTACCAGCCATACGACTTATTTGAAGGGGACAAGCATACATTTTATTGTGAGTTTCATTTGGGGTACTTCTGTATGCGGGGCTGTTAGGAACCTTTTTGAGCTACAAAAAACTTTGAAAACAGATTTTAGAATTCTTATTTTTACAAATTAATTTGCCAATTAAAGCATTTTAAAGATAATTTTAAAAAAAAAACAACTTAAATGGAATTCTGGAAACATGCTTTCGAATTTTTATATGCTGCAATATTTTGAGTTTTTTCATAGGCTGCAATATTTTGAGTTTTCATAGGCTGCAATATTTTGAGTTTTCGTAGGCTGCAATATTTTGAGTTTTTTCATAGGCTGCAATATTTTGAGTTTTCGTAGGCTGCAATATTTTGAGTTTTCATAGGCTGCAATATTGTGAGTTTTCATGGGCTGCAATATTTTGAGTTTTCATAGGCTGCAATATTTTTAGTTTTCATAGTCGAGACTTCTGCTGCAATATTTTTTCCCCATCAATTAAAGACGTGGTTTCTTGTCGAGATCAATGGGAGTCATGTCCTGAAACCAAAGTAGTCATCTCTGGCATTCTATGGCGCCTGTGGTAAGCTTGACGGATATCACGACAGACAACTCTGACTAGTCTAAAAGGCATGTGATCCCCAAGGGAGATTACACACGACGACTAGACGCAAAGAAATAAGAGCATTAGTTTATGCCGGGGATTCTAAACTAATGTGCGGTGTATGCCGGGAATTGTCTGCTGATCTTTATTTATAGGCAAAGATTATTAACATCTGTTGGAAATAGGCCAGGAGTATCAACTGATGTTTGTTGTATAGATAAGTAATATGATGTTTGTTGTATAGATTTATAATCCACTGATGTTTGTGGTATAGATATATAATCAACTGATGTTTGTTGTATAAAAGATATATATAATCAACTGATGTTTGTTGTATATAAGATATATAATCAACTGATGTTTGTTGTATATAAGATATATAATCAACTGATGTTTGTTGTATAGATATATAATCCACTGTTTCTTGTATAGATAAATGATGTTTCTTAAAGGTCAGGTTGTATATTGTTGGCCAGGTATTCCCAAAATATTTGCTAAAATTATATTTTAAGGCTTCTTAAATCTTCAGCTTATGGTGGTCACAAACTAGCGATTCCATGCCCCTAAGCTTCCTATGCGGCTTAGCTTCATATGCTACTTAGCTTCATATGCTGCTTAGCTTCGTATACCGCTTAGCTTCGTATGCCGCTTAGCTTCGTATGCCGCGTTTCACATTTTGAATATTGAAAGCACATTGAATTGTCACTGTATCATAAACATTACTTCAACTTTTAAAGATTATTTTTTTTATAAGATCATTTTAACAAGCGTTCTACAAGTTTCCATTTTCCCCAATGCCACTTATCTTTCGGGTCGCATACTCCTATGTTCTACGATGTTGTTGGTATTTTTAAAAACCCAAACAACACTGGTACTCATTAATAAGACGAGTCAGGTATATAGTAAAGTAGATAAAACAGATAAGTAGACAACCCAATAGATAAGTAGCTAACCTATTAAAGTAGATAGCTCAATAGGTAAGTAGCTAACCAATTAATGTAGATAGCTCAATAGGTAAGTAGCTAACCAATTAATGGAGATAGCTCAATAGGTAAGTAGCTAACCAATTAAAGTAGATGGCTCAATAGGTAAGTAGCTAACCTATTAAAGTAGATAGCTCAATAGGTAAGTAGCTAACCTATTAATGGAGATAGCTCAATAGGTAAGTAGCTAACCAATTAATGGAGATAGCTCAATAGGTAAGTAGCTAACCAATTAATGGAGATAGCTCAATAGGTAAGTAGCTAACCAATTAAAGTAGATAGCTCAATAGGTAAGTAGCTAACCAATTAAAGTAGATAGCTCAATAGGTAAGTAGCTAACCTATTAAAGTAGATAGCTCAATAGGTAAGTAGCTAACCTATTAAAGTAGATAGCGCAAGAGGTAAGTAGTGACACAATAGCTATGTAAATAGCCTATAGGTAAGTACATAATTAGATAAGAAGATAAGCCAATGGATAAGTACGTAAAGAGATAAGTAGGTAATCCTAAATAAAGGTAAATAAGTAGATAACCCAATGAAAATCTTTTGGTATGTTTTCAGACGACCTGTGTTGCTCGTGACATCGCAACTTTTGATAATCATTTTGCCGAGAGAGAGGAGCCATTCAGACGTTTGTTTTCGTATAATTTCATCTCCGGACGACTCTGGCCTTCTCATCCCTGGTTCATGTGTTCTTGATACTGGCCATGAGACTACAATGACATGTTTACAATCCTTGTTCAGAAAAAAAAAATCATTTCTTTTCAGGTCTGTCTGAGCACGGGATTTGCATTGACAACTTCCAGCGGCCATCGAATTAGTTTTCAAACATCCATGGGACCAAGTACTTGAGTACGTCATAGTAGCAGACGATTCCTAACATAATGACTGTTTTTAATGGTCGAACTAGACTAACTGTGAGATAATAACTGGCATTTATGCCCAGAGATTTAGGTTTAGAGTGATCGATCGATTCCCAGAATTATATAATTAACGATAATATAGCGAAACCAACCGAGATTTTGTACATTTAAAAAAATGACATTCGAAAGGTTGTTGGTGCCAATAATTGTATAGTCGTGATAGATGAATAAATAGCGTTTGGTTGGGTCATAATAGAGATCCTTCACAGTAAAGAACAGACAGTGGCCTCTCTACAGACACTGGCCTCTCTACAGACAGTAGCCTCTCTACAGACAGTAGCCTCTCTACAGACAGTAGCCTTTCTACAGACAGTAGACTCTCTACAGACAGTAGCCTCTCTACAGACAGTAGACTCTCTACAGACAGTAGACTCTCTACAGACAGTAGACTCTCTTCTCTACAGACAGTAGACTCTCTACAGACAGTAGACTTTCTACAGACAGTAGACTCTCTACAGACAGTAGACTCTCTTCTCTACAGACAGTAGCCTCTCTACAGACAGTAGCCTCTCTACAGACAGTAGACTCTCTACAGACAGTGGCCTCTCTACAGACAGTGGCCTCTACAGACAGTGGCCTCTCTACAGACAGTAGACTCTCTACAGACAGTAGCCTCTCTACAGACAGTAGCCTCTCTACAGACAGTAGACTCTCTACAGACAGTAGCCTCTCTATAGACAGTAGACTCTCTACAGACAGTAGCCTCTCTATAGACAGTAGACTCTCTACAGACATTAGCCTCTCTACAGACAGTAGACTCTCTACAGACAGTAGACTCTCTACAGACAGTAGACTATCTACAGAGAGTAGACTACAGACAGTAGACTCTCTACAGACAGTAGACTCTCTATAGACAGTAGCCTCTCTACAGACAGTAGACTCTCTACACACAGTAGACTCTCTACAGACAGTAGACTCTCTACAGACAGTAGACTCTCTACAGACAGTAGCCTCTCTACAGACAGTAGACTCTCTACACACAGTAGACTCTCTACAGACAGTAGCCTCTCTACAGACAGTAGACTCTCTACACACAGTAGACTCTCTACAGACAGTAGACTCTCTACACACAGTAGACTCTCTACAGACAGTAGACTCTCTACAGAGAGTAGACTACAGACAGTAGACTCTCTACAGAGAGTAGACTACAGACAGTAGACTCTCTACAGACAGTAGACTACAGACAGTAGACTCTCTACAGACAGTAGACTCTCTATAGACAGTAGCCTCTCTATAGACAGTAGACTTTCTACAGACAGTAGACTCTCTACAGACAGTGGCCTCTCTACAGACAGTAGACTCTCTATAGACAGTAGCCTCTCTACAGACAGTAAACTCTCTACAGACAGTAGACTCTCTACAGACAGTAGACTACAGACAGTGGCCTCTCTACAGACAGTAGACTCTCTATAGACAGTAGCCTCTCTATAGACAGTAGACTCTCTACAGACAGTAGACTCTCTACAGACAGTGGTCTCTCTACAGACAGTAGACTACAGACAGTGGCCTCTCTACAGACAGTAGACTACAGACAGTGGCCTCTCTACAGACAGTAGACTACAAGACAGTGGCCTCTCTACAGACAGTAGACTACAGACAGTGGCCTCTCTACAGACAGTAGACTACAGACAGTACTATACTTGAGAATAGATTTCTCTTTTGAAGTAGATAGTTCGGTATTGTGTTACTACCGAAAATAGCAGCGTCCATACATCCCCAAGACTTTGTTTAGATCTGGCAAATTTGAAGTCCATGTCTGGCACGTTTGAAGTGTTTGTCCACACATGTCTGGCACGTTTGATGTCCGTGTCTGGCACGTCTGAAGTGCTTGTCCGACACGTGTCTTGCACAAGTGATGTCCGTTTCCGACACGTGTCTGGCACAAGTGATGTCCGTTTCCGACACGTGTCTGGCACAAGTGATGTCCGTGTCCGGCACGTGTCTGGCACGTTTGATATCCGTGTCCGACACGTGTCTGGCACGTTTGAAGTCCATGTCCGGCACTTTTCTAGCAAGTTGCAGCACGTGTCGGTTTGACCTGCCGTATTTAGACATATTTTACTAAACTTATAATCCTTTGCTTGAAAGCTGTTTGATGACATTCGGGGGGTTTCCAAGCTATAGCCAGCGGGCCAGATTTCTCGCTGACGTATATCAAAGGTTGATATTTCCTATTTCACCCACTTCTCTACATACTGGTTTATTGTAAATTAAATGTAACATCAAATAAGTTCTCTTGTTTCACAGAAAGGATAAACACAAAACGTGTTCTCTTGAAAGATATTAAAAACAAACATGAAACTTCTTTCTGAATGATATTTATAAAAAAACACACGACAGGATTATTTCAGGCCGGGTTTATTTTGACATTTCTGTTTTTTGTGTGAGAATCTTTTCCATATTCATTCCAATTTTATGGCCGAGTAGAATGTCACAGCCAAGTTTTCTTTCCAAATAGCAATCAAGTATCAGATACATGGAAATTATTGGCATGTCCGAACGGCCTCATTTTCTCTCACGTCTGCTTTAGGACACGTCACATTCGGAGTTGGAAGCGTGCGGTCATCGCGGACAGATAATTGAAACAAATAATGAGCTTTGTTAGTGTAGAAAATGTCTGTGATTGGTTTGTGGGGGAACGTGTGGTTGGTCTATATGGCATGGGGGGGGGGTTTGGTAGTAACTTGTTATTTCTATTAGGGAGGCATGTACGATTAGATGTCTCCATCATGGGAGGTATGTACGATTAGATGTCTCCGTCATGGGAGGTATGTACGATTAGATGTCTCCATCATTGGAGGTATGTACGATTAGATGTCTCCATCATGGGAGGTATGTACGATTAGATGTCTCCGTCATGGGATGTATGTACGATTAGATGTCTCCATCATGGGAGGTATGTACGATTAGATGTCTCCGTCATGGGAGGTATGTACGATTAGATGTCTCCATCATGGGAGGTATGTACGATTAGATATCTCCATCATGGGAGACATGTACGATTAGATGTCTCCATCATGGGAGGCATGTACGATTATATATCTCCATCATGGGAGACATGTACGATTAGATGTCTCCATCATGTGAGACATGTACGATTAGATATCTCTATCATGGGAGACATGTACGATTAGATGTCTCAATCATGGGAGACATGTACGATTAGATATCTCCATCATGGGAGGTATGTACGAGTAGATGTCTCCATCATGTGAGACATGTACGATTATATATCTCCATCATGGGAGACATGTACGATTAGATATCTCCATCATGTGAGACATGTACGATTAGATGTCTCCATCATGGGAGACATGTACGATTAGATGTCTCCATCATGGGAGACATGTACCATTAGATGTCTTCATCATGTCAGACATGTACGATTAGATGTCTCAATCATGGGAGGTATGTACGATTAGATGTCTCCATCATGGGAGGTATGTACGATTAGATGTCTCCATCATGGGAGGTATGTACAATTAGATGTCTCCATCATGTGAGACATGTACGATTAGATGTCACCATCATGTGAGACATGTACGATTAGATATATCCATCATGTGAGACATGTACGATTAGATGTCTCCATCATGAGAGACATGTACGATTAGATGGCTCCATCAGTTGAGACATGTACGATTAGATGTCTCCATTATGTAAGACATGTACGATAAGATGTCTCCATCATGTGAGACATGTACAATTAGATGTCTCCATCATGTGAGACATGTACGATTAGATGTCTCCATCATGTGAGACATGTACGATTATATATCTCCATCATGTGAGACATGTACGATATAGATGTCTCCATCATGAGAGAAATGTACGATTAGATGTCTCCATCATGTGAGACATGTACGATTAGATATCTCCATCATGTGAGACATGTACGATTAGATATCTCCATCATGTGAGACATGTACGATTAGATGTCTCCATCATGAGAGACATGTACGATTAGATGTCTCCATCATGGGAGACATGTACGATTAGATGTCTCCATCATGGGAGACATGTACGATTAGATGTCTCCATCATGTGAGACATGTAGGATTAGATATCTCCATCATGTGAGACATGTACGATTAGATGTCTCCATCATGTAAGACATGTACGATTAGATGTCTCAATCATGGGAGACATGTACGTAGAGATGTCTCCATTATGTGAGACATGTACGATTAGATGTCTCCATGTGAGACATGTACGATTATATATCTCCATCATGTGAGACATGTACGATTAGATGTCTCCATCATGGGAGAAATGTACGATTAGATGTCTCCATCATGTGAGACATGTACGATTAGATGTCTCCATCATGTGAGACATGTACGATTAGATATCTCCATCATGTGAGACATATACTATTAGATGTCTCCATCATGAGAGGTATGTACGAGTAGATGTCTCCATCATGTGAGATATATACGATTAGATGTCTCCATCATGGGAGACATGTACGATTAGATGTCTCCATCATGGGAGACATGTACGATTAGATGTCTCAATCATGGGAGACATGTACGTATAGATGTCTCCAACATGGGAGACATGTAAGATTAGATGTCTCCATCATGTGAGACATGTACGATTAGATATCTCCATCATGGGAGACATGTACGATTAGATGTCTCCATCATGGGAGACATGTACGATTAGATGTCTCCATCATGTGAGACATGTACGATAAGATGTCTCCATCATGGGACACATGTACGATTAGATGTCTTTATCATGTGAGACATGTACGATTAGATGTCTCCATCATTGGAGACATGTACGATTAGATGTCTCCATCGTGGTAGACATGTACGATTAGATGTCTCCATCATGGGAGACATGTACGATTAG
Source organism: Radix auricularia (assembly GCA_002072015.1). Classification (NCBI taxonomy): domain Eukaryota; kingdom Metazoa; phylum Mollusca; class Gastropoda; family Lymnaeidae; genus Radix; species Radix auricularia. The sequence goes on from MUZC01002868.1 coordinate 116,378, forward strand.
ATGTCTCCATCATTTGAGACATGTACGATTAGATGTCTCCATCATG
>MUZC01002868.1:122786-133122 GCA_002072015.1 Radix auricularia
TTGTACGATTAGATGTCTCCATCATGGGAGGTATGTACGATTAGATGTCTCCATCATGGGAGACATGTACGATTAGATGTCTCCATCATGGGAGACATGTACGATTAGATATCTCCATCATGGGAGACATGTATGATTAGATGTCTCCATCATGGAAGACAAGTACGATTAGATGTCTCCATCATGTGAGACATGTACGATTAGATGTCTCCATCATGTGAGACATGTACGATTAGATATTTACATCATGTGAGACATGTACGTTTAGATGTCTCCATCATGGGAGGTATGTACGATTAGATGTCTCCATCATGTGAGATATGTACGATTAGATGTCTCCATCATGTGAGACATGTACGATTAGATGTCTCCATCATGGGAGGCATGTACGATTAGATGTCTCCATCATGGGAGACATGTACGATTAGATGTCTCCATCATCGGAGGCATGTACAATTAGATGTCTCCATCATGGGAGACATGTACGATTAGATATCTCCATCATGGGAGACATGTACGATTAGATATCTCCATTATGGGAGACATGTACGATTAGATATCTCCATCATGGGAGACATGTACGATTAGATATCTCCATCATGGGAGATATGTACGATTAGATTTCTCCATTATGGTAGGCAGATAATTATTGTAAAATAATATTTTTCATCACGACATGCATTCCAAAAACTGGCAATATGCCCCCCCCCCACACCGTTTTTCCATAAATGGTTCTTCTTTTTAAAATAAAAAATCTTGAAACTAACGTGGCCTTGGCCAACATTTCCATCGTCATCTTCACACGAATCTAAATTGATTGTTTGTCTACGGAACTAGTTTCTAATACGGAAGAGCTTTGTGATAAAAGTACTTAAGTCACGAAAAAGTCATTTTTAGATAATCTAGTTATAACTTATGTTCAGTCCCTTTTATTTTTTAGGTTGTTGAAAAGTTGGTCTTGTTATATTTTATTAATTTGTATTGTTTTTAGATGTATACAGTAGATTTGTTTAAACCAGACGTTTACGGCTCACTGTATAGATTCAATTTGACTAACATATGACTCATGTACATTTTCCATTAAGGTCTTCTGTTCAAAAACGACTCACTAAGTTTTCGTCGCCATCCATTATTGTGCACCGTCATGTCCGTCATGGGATGACCTCCCCTTGTTATAGGGTACATCCCCTTGTTATAGGGTACCTCCCCTTGTTATAGGGTACCTCCCCTTGTTATAGGTTCCCTCCCCTACTTCTTATTAACCTGATACCATATAATGTCAAAAATAACATGTTTAACATGAAGTGAAAACAGAAAATAGTACTAAATAATTATTTAATCATTACTGAACTATTTAGATTGCACTCTTGACTTTAAATTAGGTCAAACAGAACAATTGACCTTCGTTATAAGGTATGTCTCGACTGAACAAGGAGAAATAAGCATTTACGAACATTTGTGGGACTTCAATTCGATTGAAATATCAACAAGTCAACTATTCGATGCCGTAATTCAAGAGCTAAAAACTTTATATGTCTTAGCACAACTCGATGGGCCAAGGATAAGATGATGTGGGGAACATGCAAGAACATGAAATAACATAAATAACACGAAATAACACGAAGGAACATGACATGACATGAATTAACATGAAAGAACATGAAATAACACGAAAGAACACGAAAGAACATAAAATAACAAGAAAGAACATGAAATAACACGAGAGAACATGTGGTGATTCAAGCACATATTATAATTCCCTTGTGTTGTTTCCACTATGTAGCAGCCACTACCTTAACCTAGTGATAAATAATATGTGTAAGTCATACTTAGAAGGGGCCGAGTTCCTTAACATCGTCCGAAAACTGAAGATCTGACTTACATTTCGACTTTCAGATCATTCATTCTTTGGAAGCACATCGGAAAAACTAACTTTAAAACATTTCATTAAAAACAGGTGGGAAAGTCGAATTGATGATATAAAGCTGTTAAGTTAAGGCATCAAATCGGTCGAATTGATGATATAAAGCTGTTAAGGCATCAAATCGGTCGAATTGATAATATAGAGCTGTTAAGGCATCAAATCGGTCGAATTGATGATATAAAGCTGTTAAGGCATCAAATCGGTCGAATTGATACTTATAAAGCTGTTAAGGCATCAAATCGGTCGAATTGATGATATAAAGCTGTTAAGGCATCAAATCGGTTGAATTGATGATATAAAGCTGTTAAGGCATCAAATCGGTCGAATTGATGATATAAAGCTGTTAAGGCATCAAATCGGTCGAATTGATGATATAAAGCTGTTAAGGCAACAAATCGGTCAAATTGATAATATAGAGCTGTTCAGGTCGAATATATGATGCATTGCTCTAGCACCTACGAGAACATATGTTTAGATGGTTCATGAAGCGATATAGCACTTGGATTACATACGTAAATACGATTCAAACTTCTTTGTTTAGTCGTCCAATGGTGTGAGGTACATGCTTTTAATCCTGTCGATCCCATTACTAAACACGTGCATGACAAAAATTATGACATGACATTGGCAATTAAAATGTTTATTTTAAAAGGGATACGTGGTCGAGTGGCAAGCGCGCCCGACTGGTCACGAGTTCGAATCCATGCGAAGGCAAGGATTTGATCCTGTGGCCTCAGGGGAGTCCCTGAGTCACCCAGCACTGAATGGGTACCTAACTAACAATAGTTAGGCGGCTGGGGAATGCGTCGAACCCTCATAGCCGTGGCCTGTGACCGCTACATCACTTGCCAACAGATCATCTGTCATGGTCGGTGGATGCAATTTTCTTCTGCATAGAAGGAGCTTCTGTATTAATATATATAAACACCCAGTGGTGTGGTTCTGTATGTTTGTAATAACGCAAGCGATGTACGACAGTCTACAGCAGTTAGTTTAGTTGAAACGCTGAGGAGCGATGTACGACAGTCTACAGCAGTTAGTTTAGTTGAAAAATCCTGTGTTGATGAGCGCTGTAAAAATATTTAATATGATGACGTCATTGTTTGGTGTGCATCGGTACGCAAAATACAACCCCTATTATTATTATTAAATAAATACTTTGCGTACATTTCATAAAGTTTAATAATTCGTATTTATCAAAAAAGGACAAGTTAGTTGGTCTTTAAAAAAAAGGTTGGCGCCTTAGGCGCCCAAAAAAGGGGGCGCCGCAGGCGCCACGGCGCCCGGCACAATCTATCAAAAAAGGACAAGTTAGTTGGTCTTTAAAAAAAAGGTATGCGCCGTATGCGCCCAAAAAAAGGGGGCGCCGCAGGCGCCACGGCGCCCGGCACAATCTATCAAAAAAGGACAAGTTAGTTGGTCTTTAAAAAAAAGGTTGGCGCCGTAGGCGCCCAAAAAATGGGGGCGCCGCAGGCGCCACGGCGCCTGGCACAATCTAGTATCTAAGATAAGATAAGAACATCAAGAATATGACATCGGATAAATCACTTTAATATGAACATAGGGGCGCAAATTTTTACTTTTGGATGGAACTATTCAAGGCTAAAGCCGTCCTTGGTATCATACGCACTGCACACGGTATTTGTTTTGGCTTATGGAAAATGGCTCTTTTAGTTTTGTTCTATAGATCTCTACATTAGTATGAAGACATGACCGTTTTAGTTTTACTCGAAAGATCTCTAGATTTTTCCATGATGAGAAACAAATGCCCTCGTTTTGTTCTCTAGATCTCTAGATGATAAGCTGTGGGCAAATGGCTGTTTTCAAAGGTGGCATAAACAGTACGCGTATTTATTGTCTTGGTTGACAGATAGAATCTGAATGTTTCAGTTTTGAGCTCTAGGCCGCCTGGACCACTGGCTGTAGGATAGCGCCGTCTTGGTTGGTTATTATACTCCACTGTTTTTTTATACTTTTAAAACTGCAAATTGATTTGTAGATTTTAATGTAAATGTAATCACAAGGGCCGAGCACATTAAGGAAATCAATGGCGTCCACTCCAAAGCAATGATTCAAGAGCTCTTCAACTTGCAAGATCAATACATAATGGGCTGTATGTCTTTGACAATCTGAGATGTCACTTAGCAGCGTGGCTAACTATTGGTTATCTTACACGACCTCGGTTGACATCATTGTCTTGGCAGTGGAGGCGTGGCTATCATTAGTTGACAGCATTGTCTTGGCAGAGGAGGCGTGGCTATCATTAGTTGACAGCATTGTCTTGACAGTGGAGGCGTGGCTATCATTAGTTGACAGCATTGTCTTGGCAGTGGAGGCGTGGCTATCATTAGTTGACAGCATTGTCTTGGCAGTGGAGGCGTGGTTTTCATCAGTTGACATCATTGACATGACAGTGGAGGCGTGGTTTTCATCAGTTGACATCATTGTCCCGAGTGTGGAGGCGTGGTTATCATTAGTTGACATCATTGACATGACAGTGGAGGCGTGGTTTTCATCAGTTGAAATCATTGTCCTCACTTTATAGGCGTGTTTATCATCAGTTGACTTCATTGTTCTGACTGTGGAGGCGTGGTTATCATCACATGACATCAGTTCTTTAACAAAGAATTTAAATAAACCATCATTCATGGTGTCTTGTTATAATCCACTAATCCAGTGCTTCTCAAAGTGGTGATCCGCGGACCGGTGCCGGTCTGTGGACTATCAGCCGCCGGTTCGTGGCCATCAGCCACCGGTCCGTGGCCATCAGCCACCGGTCCGTGGGCCATCAGCCGCCGGTCCGTGGCCATCAGTCACCGGTCCGTGGGCCATCAGCCACCGGTCCGTGGACCATCAGCCGCCGGTCCGTGGCCATCAGCCACCGGTCCGTGGGCCATCAGTCACCGGTCCGTGGACCATCAACCGTCGGTCCGTTGTCAAAAATTGAAAAATCAATCTATTTAAAATTCGTAAGTTTGAGAGCAACAAGAGAATGCATTAAATTGTCTAGCTAGTCGTTTGATGATGACATCAAAGCGCATGTGATGTCACCGCCGCTCATTTCAGCTCTCTTGCAAGATGCCCGACAGTCCACGGAGGGACTTTATAAAACATTTTTTTTTTTTTAAATGTTTTAAAATAAGTAACACAATTGTCCTAACAAAGAAGTCATCCTTGAAAATTGATAATCAATTTTTAATCTGTATGTATTAAAATGAAATATCGAAGGGTCTTAAGACGGTTCGTTTGAAGGCCATTTAACTGCTCTAAAAAAACTTGTGCCAAGTCGGCGGTGTGGTAACAGACAAGGCAATTAAAAAGCTAAATCAGGAGAAATATAAACGAAAGACTGCAACATATTATAAATGTTAACTTCCAGGTAGCCTCTAAAATCACCAGCAAACAGTTATTTTTTTTAAAAAAACATACAATCCTTCACAGGGGCGTCACTAAGGTGGTGTCACCAAGTGTGATAACTCGTGCCGCCCCCTCTCCTTTCACGTCTTACGCCATAGACTCGTATGTGCCTGCCAGTGTCAAACAACAGGAAAATACAGAAGTTTACACTCTGGTGTTGCTCTATGTGGTGTGCAGCCTCCCCATCCCTTAGGGACGCCCCTGATCATTGTCCAATGTGACCAGATATTAAAGTCACAAGATCCTTCCAGTGGGTGCCAGAATGGGGGTGAGGCTGCAATCAGGCTGATAGATTAGTAGAAGAAGAATGTGAAAACAGGGTATGGGTGAGACTGACAGAACGTAACAAAACAACGTACAGGGTATGGGTGAGACTGACAGAACGTAACAAAACAACGAACGTTTCGGCAAAGAGCCTTCCTCAACAAACAAATTGTACACAAATAAAACTAAAAGAAAAAAAACAACAAAAAAACTTAGCTGCGGTGATATCCAGAGGGGGGCATTGTGTTAAATGCTGTGGCACTACATTAGCAATGATAACGTCATCGAAGAAGACTGGCTCGGTCGATTATAGAGTGCTTATAGACAAAACATTTGACTATAGAGTGCTAGAACATTTTGTACTATGAAAAGCTGGACAGTGCTAAAAGTTCGTCTTTCGTTACACTTGCAAGCATCCACTGGACACAATAACCTTAACTGGCAAGTCCGAAAACCCACATTTAATTGGATTGATAGCAAAGTAAGGACGCATCTTAATTATTTCCCCATTACAACGAAATGAAGGGAGAATGATTTGCTTGGCCACTGAAACATAAAATTGATTTCTTCCTATAAACAACACGCCCCCTCTCCTCTAAGTCACTACTATAGCCTCATAGACGTCCAGTCATGCGCACTGTTTGAGCTTACTTCCAGCTAACATTACATCCTATCATTGGACAAAATTTGAGTTCGACTACATGCAAGCTTTTTAAATCAAGAAACATATGTTATTTGAACAGATCGTTGTTCTGTGACGTTCAGTCAGGCTTACACATACCCTGTTCAAGTAACATACATTTCTTCATCCCATTAATAGTATTATTCACAGCAACGTAAACTGACATGTGACCTGCTCTAAATTCGAAGTCACTGAGCCGAGGCGGTATGCCAAGCGAGCACATCTATAACACATCACTCACTCCGAAATGTCGATCTATGACACATCACTCACTCCGAAATGTCCATCTATAACACATCACTCACTCCGACTAGACCATCTATAACACATCACTCACTCCGACTAGTCCATCTATAACACATCACTCACTCCGACTAGACCATCTATAACACATCACTCACTCCGACTAGTCTATCTATAACACATCACTCACTCCGAAATGTCGATCTATAACACATCACTCACTCCGAAATGTCCATCTATAGCACATCACTCACTCCGACTAGTCCATCTATAACACATCACTCACTCCGACTAGTCTATCTATAACACATCACTCACTCCGAAATGTCGATCTATAACACATCACTCACTCCGAAATGTCCATCTATAACATATCACTCACTCCGACTAGACCATCTATAATACATCACTCACTCCGACTAGTCAATCTATAACACATCACTCACTCCGACTAGTCCATCTATAACACATCACTCACTCCGACTAGTCCATCTATAGCACATCACTCACTCAGACTCACACATCTATAACACATCACTCACTCTGACTCGCACATTTATAACACATCACTCACTCCGACTCACACATCTATAACACATCACTTACTCCGACTCGCACATTTATAACACATCACTCACTCCGACTAGTCCATCTATAACACATCACTCACTCCGACTCACACATCTATAACACATCACTCACTCTGACTAGTCCATCTATAACACATCACTCACTCCGACTCGCACATCTATAACACATCACTCACTCCGACTCGCACATCTATAACACATCACTCACTCTGACTAGTCCATCTAAAACACATCACTCACTCCGACTCGCACATCTATAACACATCACTCACTCCGACTCGCACATCTATAACACATCACTCACTCCGACTCGCACATTTATAACACATCACTCACTCCGACTAGTCCATCTATAATACATCACTCACTCCAACTCGCACATCTATAACACATCACTCACTCCGACTCGTACATCTATAACACATCACTCACTCCGACTCGCACATCTATAACACATCACTCACTCTGACTAGTCCATCTATAACACATCACTCACTCCGACTCGCACATCTATAACACATCACTCACTCCGATTCGTCCACAAAATGTCGGACGATCGATACTGCTAAAGATGTCTTTGAATTATACATACGTTCCATAAATCTTTGGTACTAAAACAGACCACTCCCTGGTCCGTGAGCCAACATACACATATTTCAACTTTCCCAAACTGTCACATAATCGAAGCTATCAATATGGCGGCCATGGCACGACCCTGTGCGCGGAGGAACACTTTTTCAGGACTTCTGGGACGGTAGGCGTGATATCTCAACAGTCTATAAATAGGTCGGCAAAGAAGCCATTTGATTTATCCAGAAATTATTTCCTTGAACATAAATCCATTTTGTTGTGTCCTCATTTGGTTCTCTGAAACTATTTGTGCATACAGTTGCTGTTTGTTGAAACGCTAATGGTTAAAGCTGTAAAGTGAAAGGATTTTTGCCTTGAGCTATTTTACTCTCTTTGCTGAATGTTTGGATCGTAACGACATACCAACAGACTGGTCACCAAGCACCAACGTTCCTATAGAGATGTGCGGATGCGCAGATATCGGACCGACGTCTCGCAGCACTTTAGAATTACCATACAGCAAATTTTGTAAAGTATTACACACAAATTAGATGTTGTGCAGCTTTGCTCTCACGTTTTCCACTTCGCACACGAACCAACGAACCTTAGAGGGAACATTGGGAAGCACTACTTTATTTTCGTAGTAATCGTGTACAAAAAGTTCTTAAACTATATGAACGTTTACCCTTAAACATGTTTCTACTATTCAACTGTTAAACACATGTTTTTGTAGACACATGTTTTTGTAGACACATGTTTGTGTAGACACGTGTTTGTGTAGACACATGTTTTTTTAAACACATATTTGTGTAGACACAATTTTGTGTAGACACATGTTTATAAAAGTACATACTCGGGACCAACCGGATATCGCTCCGGACATTCGCCCCGGCCGGATTTCGGGTTTTTCGGAACTATTCGCCTCGGCAAATAGTGTCCACTATTCGCCTCGGCAAATAGTGTCCACGCACATAGCGAAATATCTTTTAAAAATACTTTAAAAATACAATTCTATCTGAAATATGATAAATATTAAGATTAGTGTACTTCAAAATTGTTTTAAAATATAACAAATTTAACCTGATTAAAGAGATTAATAATTTGAAATTATAAAGATATTAAGTTCATAAACTAATTTTCTATTATACTTTTGTGTCTATGTCTCGTGGCTAGAGCCACGCCGCCATATTTTCCTATTGATTCGGACTTTCCGATTTTCATTTAACAACCTGAGTATTCGGTTCGTACCCGGTTCCGGGATTTGGTGTCCGGTAGAAAACGTCTACCCGGTCGGTCCCTAGAACATACACAAGTCTCAGAAATTTACCGCTTCTAAGCCACGCATAACTGACGTAAAACACAAACATTTAGGACAAGATTTCTTGGCGTATGGTGTTTCCATTGGACTTGATACGTCCTGAGGGCATCATTTATCTGACCATAAACGTGAGCTTTGATAACGGGCATTACCATATCATATTTCATAATAGCACCACAGTTGATGTTACACAGTCTTGACATCTCTCTAACAACTCACAACGATGTTAGTCTTCCCAGTGAGGTGGGTGGGAAGTGGCGGATGGTGTCATGGAATCTCTTCCATTATTTGCACTTTATAGACTTTGTGCGTACTTTATGGACTGGTGCGTACCTTATGGACTGGTGCGTACCTTATGGACTGGTGCGTACTTTATAGACAGGTGCGTACTTTATAGACAGGTGCGTACTTTATAGACAGGTGCGTACTTTATAGACAGGTGTGTACTTTATAGACAGGTGCGTACTTTTTGGACAGGTGTGTACTATATGGACCGGTGTGTACTTTTGGCCTAATTCCAGGTGTTTTACAAGCTCAAAAATTGGGGGGGGGGCAGTCTTTTCATACGAATGACAATAACTCTTGTCAGTTGTTTCTTTACTGAACGTATTTTGATACAACTCTTCACTTCCAGACAGCGATGTATCTAGTGGACTCGTGATGGAGAATCAAGTGTCACCATTATATTAGGGGTTGAGAACATCCTTGGGGTTGACCACATCCCAGGAGTTGACAACATCCCAGAGGTTGACAACATCCTAGAGGTTGACAACATCCCAGAGGTTGACAACATCCTAGAGGTTGACAACATCCCAGTACACTGTATTATAAAACCGACCTGACAACTTGTGTTTTCCTCCCCAGGTGACCATGGAGCAGTCTATGGAGTACTCGTCCTTCAAGACCTTACTCTACTACACCAACATCAGCAGACGACAGAACGTCACAGCGTACAACTTCTCTGGTGCTGATGCCATTCTCACGGCTTTCAGGTGAGACCAGATCCAATTAAGTGATAGTTAATCCCAAAATGAATGAGCCGTTATATTCAACGTGCCTTAATGGTTTCACGCATGTCATCATGAACTGAATCAAACAGAGGACTTTAAAAAAGTAAATAAATGTTTAAGAAACCCGTTGAATAACTGATAACGCCAGTCATTATGTCCAGTACCCAAGTGTGTGTTCCTCCTCCCCCCCCCATAGCTAAGTTAGTGACTGTAGGTGTGTCAGGTACCCAAGTGTGTTTACCCCCCACGGCTAAGTTAGTGACTGTAGTTAGTGACTGTTGGTGTGTCAGGTACCCAAGTGTGTGTACCCCCCCCCCC
>MUZC01002868.1:143154-167320 GCA_002072015.1 Radix auricularia
ACGTCATGTATGGACACCCCTTCAGGGTGCGTGACGTCATGTATGGACACCCCTTCAGGGTGCGTGACGTCATATATGGACACCCCTTCAGGGCGCGTGACGTCATGTATGGACACCCCTTCAGGGCGCGTGACGTCATGTTTGGACACCCCTTCAGGGTGCGTAACGTCATGTATGGACACCCCTACAGGGCACGTGACGTCATGTATGGTCACCCCTTCAAGGCACGTGACGTCATGTATGGACACCCCTTCAGGGCGCGTGACGTCAATTATGGATGGCCCTTATGTGAATAAAATCAATTCGGTGAACGAGATCCAACAAACAAAAGTTTATTAAAAAATTAACAATTTTATTACAACATTTTTATACGTGGTCCTCAATTTTGTATGTTGTCTAAGTGGCTGCAGACAAGTGTTTCCCAATCCATTCATCAAATCTGTTAGCTTCAAGCTTCTCATATGACGGCTGTGTGTCGCCTTCTCGCGGATTCGAAAACCTTATGGTACCTTTTTGTGTACGTGACCAGAGAAAACACATTGTGCCTTTAAACACACGCCAATAAACACAAAAACGTTGTTTCTATGAGTGGAAAAGACGTAAACAAGGTAAGGGTTAGCCTGACATGACGTGAGTTTCTTCGATTCTTTGGATTTCACCGCAGCTAAGTTTCTAATTTTTACTTTTTATTTTTTATATTCGTTTTATTTGTGTAGTGTATGTCCGTTGAAAAAGGCTCTTTGCCGAAACGTTCACTTTTATGTTACGTCCTGTCAGGCTAACCCTTACCTTGTTTACGTCCGGTCAGGCTAACCCTTACCTTGTTTACGTCTTTTACATTTAATTTTTTATAAGCCCGACTGCAGTCTCACCCCTCATTTTGTTTCTATGAGTGGCGTTGCAACACGTCCGGGTTCGGTACAGCTAACGAGCTTTATAAATCTATCGAACTAAGACCATACCCTAAACGTTTAAGTGTATAGGACATAGACCAGTCTGCTACATCCGGGATACACGATCAAGTATTCGGGTATTTAAAAGTCGTCTATAGCCAAGTATAAAAATTGTATGTATCTCTTGTTCTGGTCTAACACTCATCAGGAAACTCTGCGATTTCATCTCGGTCGTTTGTCAACCGATTTGACACGGAGAACTTTTATGGATCACTTTATCATTGTTATGGAAGCCTGGATGTATGTCATACGAACGGGGTGTGTATGAGCTTGATGAGACGTCACAAAACAACGTTGTGGTGTGAAGTCTTGACAGCCTCATACATGCCCTGTTTGTATGACGTTTATTTATCTACTTATATATATATACACGCCTAATGCAGTCTTATCCATTTTTTGTCATGTGTTACTTAAGCGTTTTTATGGATTACTTTTAGAAGCCCCCGCCCCCCCCCCACCCAGTTACCTGTATTTAATGAACCGAATTTGATAGTTTGTGTTTTCCCCTGGGTCCCTTTTGGGATAAGAATATGATCAACAAATTGTGGTTGTCGTTCTTGCTTGAAAGAGGTTCTGTTCGTGTTTAAAAAAGACAATCTAATACATAATCGCCCTAAGTATGCGTGTGTCTCCCCATCCGAAGATGCGCGAAAAGGTGCTCGAAAGGCGCGCAAAAAAGGCGTGCAAAATTAGTATAAATAAATTAAAAATGTTCGCCTTAAAAAAATAATATATGACGTCATTGTTTTAGCTCAGAACGTCAATTACCGAAACAACGCACGAACATGTGACGTCAGCATTTGTGTACACACAAACACACATTAGGGTTGAGTCTAACATCGGCCACCAGCCTATGCGTGTTTGTCTCCGTTATAAATCATGATGTAAGTCACCACCAACCGGTTGATGTCGGTGTGTCGGTCTTCGGTTCTTGACCCACTGTTAACTGCATTGCTGCGCCGCATTCAAGGTATGACACCGTTCTCCTATGCCTTTACCCATCGTCAATGTCACGTTCGCATTGCTTTATTAATTATTATTATTTCTTCTTCAACTCCACAAATTTTCAAACCTTCGCGTGTTGCCACGAGACAACTATGCCTCGAAAAAAGAACATTCGATGAAGCCAAAATTGCCGATAGAAAACGTCGCAGAAACGAATATAACATGAATCGAAGAAGAACAGAAACACACGAGGAGGCATCCCGGCGACGAGAAACGCGAAACCAACAAGATCGCATTCGAAGCGCAAGTGAAACCGACGAACAAAGGTCCCTTAAACTGGAAGTAATAAACGTCGTCGGTCAGCTACACTCCGGGAAGTACCTGCACCCAGTGGCGTCGCTAGGGGGTGCGGAGGGGCGGGCCACCCCGGGTGACACCATCAGGGGGGTGACACCAGACCGTAAAATTCTATATATTCCCGTTATTTGGCACTGGAAAACTCGGAGGATTTCTATGTGTTAAATCATGAGGGGGTGACACCATGAGCTACCGCCCCGGGTGACACCATGAGCTACCGCCCCGGATGACACCAACCCTAGTGACGCCTCTGCCTGGACCTCATCTGGCTGGAGCCACCGGAAGTGACTTCATGAATGACAAAGTCCAGCAACATTTCTGTGGCAATTTACAATTGCTGTGCACATTCTGTGGGGCCAAACATTTTCCTGGCGAACATCCTGGGGACAAATTATTTACCACGTGCTGCCAGAAAGGAAAAGTGACGCTAGATCCCATCCGCATATCACCTTTATTGAGGACGCTCATGACGGGGGAACACGAGCACTCCCAAAACTTCATGGACAACATCAGGTCTATTAATAACGCCATAGCCTTTGCGTCAATGGGTGCTAAAGTCGCTCCTCCTTCCGGATACGGGCCCTACCGCTTTCGCATCCACGGACAGATTTACCAGAGATCTGGGGCTCTGCAATTCCCTGTGAAGTTAGCTTTTGCAATGACCATAAACAAATCGCAGGGCCAGACACTGGATAAGGTCGGTATCTACCTACCACAACCTGTGTTTAGCCACGGGCAGTTATACGTTGCTTTCTCCCGTGTACGCAGATCTGCAGATGTCAAGGTCCATGTGGCAGATGGTCCTAAACAAGGGAAACTGCTCCACGACATCAACCTGCTACACTAAAAATGTGGTGTACAAGGAAATCTTTCATATTTAGCTGCTCATATCGTATTGTGTTTATGGCAATAAAAGATAAAAGTTATTTTCTATTTCAGTATTTCGTACATCTCTTTGTTATTTATTTTCATATCGTATTGTGTTCATGGCAATATAGGCCAAATGTTATTTTCTATTACAGTATTTCATACATTTCTTTATTTCTGTTCATATCGTAATTTTTTCATGGCAATAAAGGCCACGTGGTTTTTTCTATTGCAGTATTTGGTAATATCTTTGTTATCCCTTCTGTGTGATTTCATTCTGCCAACTTCAGCAGGCTTTTGAACTAGTTCTTACATAAATGAGTTACAACTTTCTGATGTAATGGTGTATGCGTGCGTGTTTGTGTGTGTGAATGTTTGTGTGCGTGAACGCTGGTGTGACTGTGTGACTGCCGATGTGTGTGAGAGGGTGCGTGTATAAGCGTTGGTAAGGGGGGGGGGAGTAATTAATAAATTTGGGATTTTCCAGAAATGTATTACTCTCCCATGGGCATATGTGTAATTTGGAATCTAAAAGCTTTTGGCAAAATGAATTTAACTCATATTTTTCTACGCCTTGCTGGGATTTTTCTGAAGGAAAATTTAATCTATTCCCGCGTCTTGGTTGTTTCTGGAATAAAGATTTTAAATTCATGAATGTTCCATGGACATTATAAATTTAGATACAAAGATTTATTGATCTACATTTAAATATTATCAGTATTGGAGAGCAGACGAGATTATATTTGATGAGTAGATATAGATTTTTTAAAATAGAATTTTTGATTTTGTATTATAACTGTTTAAAGATAATATAAATATACATATGTGTGTTGTCTTTTTTTTTAATCTATCACATCTGTTAAATGAAAAAAAATATTTTGGATTTTTTAAAAGTTAAAATAGTTTCACTCTCTTTATGACTTACATTTAGCCCCCTACATGATAAAAAAGATAACGAGTGACGCCTCTGGATGTATAGAAGGAACTCATAATAAATACATTGGTCTCTTACATTTCGCTTTATTACCTACGGGTCTTTAACCGAGTAAACTATTACCTATGGGAATATTACCATGGGACTATTACCTATGGTATTATTACCTATGGTACTATTACTATGGGACTATTACCTATGGTATTTTACCTATAGTACTATTACCTATGGTACTATTACCTATGGAACTATCACCTATGGAACTATCACCTATGGGACTATTACCTATGGTATTATTACCTATGGGACTATTACCTATGGGACTATTACCTATAGGACTATTACCTATAGGACTATTACCTATCGGTCAAAATCAAATTATTGTGCCAATTTCGGTTGACACGACATACCACAAAATTTCGGTTGACACGACATACCACAAAATTTCGGTTGACACCACATACCACAAAATTTCGGTTGACACGACATACTACCAAATTTTGGTTGACACGACTTACCACAAAATTTCGGTTGACACGACATACCACAAAATTTCGGTTGACACGACATACCCGAACATTTCAACAACATTTTTAAGCCACCCAAGTCGCGTGTCATTTTATCTTCAAACCGAGTCTTATATATTCATATAAGTTTTTTTTTTTAAATCAATTTCATGCGGTAGCCGAGACACACACAAAAAAGAACATTTTAATTTATCGCTGCGTGCTTTCATCTGTTAAAAAATGATCACGAAAATTCAATTTTATCAATTACCTTTTCAGATTTTTAAAGTCTTTACAGTTTTAAAAAAATTGATTTCTCGACATGTCTTATTATTATTGTTACTTTTATTTGTTTCAAGTTGACCTCAACAATTGATTAACATTTTTTGCCATGCTCTGTTTTGATCAATTGAATTCTCAACCTCATAGAGGAATCTGAAACAAATTCAAAAATTTGAATAGTTTCTAGCAGTTTAAAAAACAACATAAACGTAAACTCTGTTGAACGTCGAGGAGTTCTTGACACTGGTCTATTAATTTTAGACAATAGAGTGGCTGTTCCAGTGATCTTAACGACCCTTTTTAGGATTAATGAGCATGTCACTTATGGTTGTGACAAAGACAAGAACATGTCAAGTTATGGATGTGACAATGACAACAACATGTCACGTTATGGTTGTGACAATGACAAGAACATGTCACGTTATGGTTATGACAATGACAAGAATATGTCACGTTATGAGCATGAAAATTCCCCCCACATTCTATCCCACACATTCAGCCCCACACATTCAGCCCCACACATTCAACCCCTCACATTCTATCCCACAAATTCAGCCCCACACATTCAGCCCCACACATTCTATCCCACACATTCAGCCTCACACATTCAGCCCCACACATTCAGCTCCACACATTCAACCCCTCACATTCTATCCCACACATTCAGCCCCACACATTCTATCCCACACATTCAGCCCCACACATTCAACCCCTCACATTCTATCCCACACATTCAGCCCCACACATTCAACCCCACCCATTCAACCCCTCACATTCTATCCCACACATTCAGCCCCACACATTCTATCCCACAAATTCAGCCCCACACATTCAGCCCCACACATTCAGCCCCATACATTCTATCCCACACATTCAGCCCCACACATTCTATCCCACATATTCAGCCCAACCCATTCAACCCCTCACATTCTATCCCACATATTCAGCCCAAACCATTCAACACCTCACATTCTATCCCACACATTCAGCCCCACACATTCAGCCCCACACATTCAACCCCTCACATTCTATCCCACAAATTCAGCCCCACACATTCAGCCCCACACATTCTATCCCACACATTCAGCCCCACACATTCAGCCCCAAACATTCAACCCCACACATTCAGCCCCACACATTCAGCCCCACACATTCAACCCCACACATTTAGCCCCACACATTCAGCCCCACACATTCAGCCCCACACATGCAGCCCCACACATTCAGCCCCTCACATTTTATCCCACACATTCAGCCCCACACATTCAGCCCCACACATTCAACCCCACACATTCTATCCCACACATTCAGCCCCACACATGCTGCCTCGTACAATGTGCACCTGCCAATGTGCCTCAACCATCTGCCCAAACAAAGCTAGTTTCTGATCACAAATCCTAAAGCCTGTGTTCACAGCACTGTCTTTGAAAGCCTCTGGTCAGATCTGATCAGACGATTAACTCCTCACAAGCAGTGCCAGCACTCAAATGTAACAACATTCAGGGAATCTCAATCTGTATGATCATGACTATCTTCGTAAATTTAATAAAATAAAAAAAATATTCGGAGGTCTTGTATGTCTTAAATTAGATGTTTATTTTCTTTATTTAAAGCATTTTCTACCGAATAAAATTGGGCAGCAATTGTGTTTATACCAATGGGTTCTTTTTCATCAATTGAGAACCCTTGATTTGATTCATCCCAGCATACACCAGAAAATGATTTCCTTTGAAGGGAGCTAAGCCGCGTCTACCTTTGTTGACGTCAAACTTGTTTCGTACTGATGGAAACCTTTTTGTCTGACTACATAAATATGACAAGAAAATGGGGCGTTGCGGTCAAACTTGAAGAGGAAAATTATTCATTAACCTGTCTATATTCATTGACGTGTCTATATTCATTGACGTGTCTATATTCATTGATCTGTCTATGTTCATTGACCTGTCTATATTCATTGACCTGTCTATAATAATTGACGTGTCTATATTCATTGACCTGTCTATAATAACTGACTTGTCTATATTCATTGAACTGTCTTATCATTAACCAAATATTATCTTATTTTAAATAACCTTATCTGAAAATAAAATTTGCTTGCCCAAAACATTTTGACAGATTCTCTTGACATCCACGTAGCAAATGTTTTGCCCGATTGCCATAAACTTTTGGATAGTTTTCAATGAATAATACAGCTTAGTTATTATTCTAGAATATTTCTTGCCACATTGGTTACTACTTAAATATTTATTGATGTCAATATTGTGCAAGTTAAATATCTAGTGGTTAGTGTATTACCGGTCAAAAATGACAGAAGTTTTCAAAATAAATCCATTTCAGCTGAAATCTATTAATTTTGAAAAAGTACACATCAGAATTTAAAAAAAAAACATACAGAACTTTCATTTATTTTATTTATTTATATTTATATTTACTTATTTATTTCCATATTGAACAGTAAGTTCAAAATGAGTTATTTTTGGTGCAGTCCTTTTTTCCAAGGCTTTTTTTTTTATAAGCGGTGCGCTTCTTTCTAAAATTAGGAGCGAATATACATAGCAAATTTTGTGTATTGATGATATTAATAATGTTCTAGTTTAGCTATTTCCTTGAATGTCTTTACTGGTTCAATAATTTGTGCAGAAACTGTTTCCCCTTGTGATGAAAACAATAAAAAATGAGGTGGTTGAATGACCAAGATGTAGTGGTCACTAATAGCCATTTATGGTATGACATCTACAAAACTGGTTATACTAACACTAACTCAAACCATATTGGTAGCCTTGGTGACAGATCTTGCAAATGTGAATGATGAAATTCTCTAAACCGTGTCACTCTTCTAGAACAACAGAAAAAAAATAATTCATTTATCATATCAGGTGCGCTTCGATAGGATTTTCACAATAAATGTCTCAAGTTTTATGTTGTCCATGAGACGAGGAGTGGTCGAGGAAAAGTTGGTTGCTCGCTGTCCTACTGACCTGGTTCTTTAATTCCACTGACACGACATTTATGCATAGCCTTATAAGATGACTGACCTCAGAAATTAAATTCTAAGGTCTTTTAGGTTTTATTAAAGGATTAAGTAAAAGAATTTACCTACCTGGACCATTCGGTACAAATTAATCCTATGTTGCTGAGCATTTATACAGAAATTAAGTTCAAGATCATCGTCTGAATGTATAGGTGTAGTGCTGTCTACCTGTAGGGCTGTTGGGATGATAGGATGAAGGGCTGTAGGGCTGTTAGGCTGTTGCGCTGATAAGATGTAATGATGTCAAGCTGTAGGGCTGTTGGGCTGTAGGGCTATTGGGCTGTTTGGATGTAGGGCTGTTAGGATATAGGACTGTCAGGCTGAAGTGCTGTTGGGCTGATAAGATGTAGGGATGTCAAGCTGTAGGTCTGTCGGGCTGATAGGATGTAGGGCTGTTTGGTTGTAGGGCTGTTTGGATGAAGGCCTGTTAGGATCTAGTGCTGTCAAGCTGTAGGGCTGTTTGGATGAAGGCCTGTTTGAATGTAGAAATAAAAAGCTGTTTGGCTGTAGGGCCTTCTCGGTGTAGGGCTGTTTGGCTGTAGAGAAGACGGGGACTTAACGGACCCAGTGACGATGGGATCTGTATCTTGAGTTGGGGGGGGGGCTGATATCCAGGCTATTCATCTTTAAAACACTTGGTAAGCGGCAATGTATAACGACAGGGAGGAAGTGGAGAGAAAACACACAATGTGTAGATTATTTCTTCAATCATTTAGTAAAGTAATAACATTCCGCGCCTCAAATGATAATGACGACATAGAAATCAAATCAAACAAGTATTTAGTCTGACGGAACAAACAACTGCTCCCCCCCACACACGTTTTATGAAGTTTACGATTCACGGATTGCTTTTTACCTCTTCCAATCTCACTGTCAAAGCTGTTGATTACACCAACCACCGGAAGGAGATTATGATCACGTGATAGCGATCTCATCCATGGCTAGTTGATGTCTGAGCTCCAATCCGTGGAGACTTCGCAGACGATAAATGAAGGAGATGAAATGACATCATTGTTGCCAGATGACGTCACGTTGGGACTAACCGTCACACTGGGAGACATTAAAACTCTTCAATTTCTTGGATCCAACAACTGACGAATAATGGGCTTCATTACAGTACGCTTTAAGTCAATTTGGTGGTAAAAGTTCATTCTTTGAGTCAAATTGGTGGTAAAAGTTCATTCTTTGAGTCAAATTGGTGGTAAAAGTTCATTCTGTTAATTTGATGGTAAAAGTTCATTCTTTAAGTCAATTTGGTGGTAAACATTCAGTCTGTAATTCTATTTGGTGGTAAAAGTTCAGTCTGTAAGTCAATTTGGTTGTAAAAGTTCAGTCTGTAAGTCAATTTGGTGGTAAAAGTTCAGTCTGTAATTCTATTTGGTGGTAAAAGTTCAGTCTGTAAGTCAATTTGGTGGTAAAAGTTCAGCCTTTAAGTCAATTTGGTGGTAAAGATTCAGTCCGTAATTCAATTTGGTGGTAAAAGTTCAGTCTGAATAAGCAATTTAGGTAACAGTACTTTTCCTAAACAAAACTAAAGTACGTCATTTTGTTGGTTTGTGTTATAGTATTTCTTTATTTTAAAACTACCGGGAGTTTGTGTGTTTGTGTGTATTCGTTTGTGTGTCTGATATTTGACTTTAAAGCATCATCACAGTCTTCTTCTATATATTTAATAGCAAAAAATGGCAGACACATTTCTTAACTTAGAATTGTAGAGGCAGACCTCCCTGGATAGCACTTGTCTTGGCCTGTATCACAAAAATAGAAGTTGGAAAAAAGGGGGTGAGGTTAATTTTTGGGGTGTTCATCCCCAGAGGTATTATTGAAAGTAGGTCATGGTCGGGACCCAATTTTGGCTGGTAATGAAAAGTCCTTAACTATCTTTAAAACGTTGACTATGCCTGCAGGCCCCCTGACATTTTCATCAATTTTCCCACCACCCCTTAAGAAATGATTCCAGAGATGATTCCAGAAATGATTCCAGAAATGATTCCAGAAATGATTCCAGAAATGATTTTCCAAAATAGATCGGCACTGCTCTAAATGTATCTATCTTTGTGGACAAGAATTTTTTTATCCCATTGCTTCATAATTGCAGATTAAGGAGTTATGCTTAGACCATGCTGATAGAAAGACAACATCTTTTTTGTCTTGAAAAATACAAGACGTAAAAAATAAGTTTCGTCAAGATGTCTTCTTTAGCTGACAAAGCCATAGGTTAATTAAGAGACTAAATGACTTCCAAAAACATATGTGACTCAAGTTCTCAATGATCTGAGGGTAGCTCGAGTTTTCAAACAGGATGACGTCTTTGACAGTGTAAGTAATGAAATCTGATTGGTTCAAACAATACCAATAAGCTTCTACTCTCAACACAAAAACAATTTTAAATCAATTGGTGCAATGGTTTAAATAATGATGGTGTATTATTGGTGTTTCCATGTTCACAAGATGTTCATTTGAGATGTCAGGCAAGGGTTCTTTCCCCATTGTCACCAATATCTTTGTTGACCAGCTTCACGGGTTACAGTGAGACTACCACGTAAAGACTTTTTTGGTACAGTTTCACCTGGGGGAATTTAGGCTCTCTAGTTTGAATTTAATAGTAACAAAATTTGCTTTGAATAGTAACAAGTTCTACAAGAAAATGTTAGAATCCGAACGTTTCATGTTTTAAGCTTACAATGACACGCCTCCCCTACCCCCACCCTCCCCGTACCCGTTAATGTTGCTATGGACTGTTTCCACAATTTCTCCATTTTAAGGAATTCATGTTGCATTGGGAGATAAAGGCTCAAAGACAATGAACGCATGTGTGCATGTAATTGAATTGTTTTCTACTAAACATGTTTAGAATGCCACACAAACCTAATGTTAACAAAAAGATAAAAATTCACTTTGTTTCTGTCCAACAGGAGTGGCGGTGGCCACTGGTATCTTCACGCTGACCGCCATGAGTGTTGACAGATACATGTCCATCCAACACCCCTCCCATGCCCACTGGAGCTCCGCCCCCAGCCACGCCCTCGTTCTGACGGCTGTCACCTGGACCACCTCCGGGGTCTTCATGGCCCCTCAGCTCTACGTGAGAACCGTCGACACGCTGACCATGCCGGACCTCCCGTCGATGACGTTTTGCATCGAGCACTGGCCCCAGGACCAGGACAAGCACATCTTCGGACTCCTCCTCCTCCTGGTCCTGTTCGTCATCCCCGTGCTGATCCTCGCCGTCTGCTACGCCAACGTTGGCAAGATGCTCTGCTCCTACAAGCTGTCGAGGGAAGACTCAAACAACAGCAACGTGACCTACATCTTCTGCCGCAAGAGGGCCGCCCGGATCCTCGTCCTGCTGGTGGGTCTGTTCATCTGTTGCTGGCTGCCCTACAACATCATGTCCATAATGATTGACCTCGGTGATTTGAGTGGCCTTGTGCCGTTTTTACCCTTCGCTCTTTGGCTTGGCCACGCCCACAGTGCCGTGAACCCCGTGCTCTACTGGGTGACCAATCGGCGATTCCGAGAAATGGTGGCCAAACTGCGCATGCGCCTGCAAAGACCGTGCATAAGGAAAAAAAGGCGTCCCAGAAGAGTGTAGAAATTTCTCAACTAATTCATAGAGAGGAAAATAACTTATCAGGATGATACAACATCCTTGGGTGAATTTGTTTATAAACGAATAGATTCATAAATTGTAAGGGAAATTTTCATAGTCTGTCCCAGCCTTCAGTCAATAGTCTGTAAAGATCTTTACCTAAACATTCAGAACAAGGTCAGAGATTCTACTAGAGACCTATGGACTCATCAAACAGCTAGACACCAAAGGATTCATCAAACAGCTAGAGACCAAAGGATTCATCAAACAGCTAGAGACCTAAGGATTCAGCAAACAGCTAGAGATCCAGGGAGACACCATCCACCAAGAGTACGGACCTCTTAAGCCATACTTGAGACCAAACAACAGATGTCCAATCACATGACGTCAGAGCTGAAATTTTAGTAGGTTGAAAATCAATATATGAAACCACATATGAAAAGTGGAAAGTGCAATAACCTAACATGTAACCAAACATGAATTATAGAAAACGCATTAATCTAACATGTCATATGTGACATATTAAAAGCGCAATTACCTAACATGTCATATGTGTCATGTTAAAAAACTAAATAACCTAACATTTCACCAACATGAGATAAAGAAAGCTTTAACCTGACATGCAAAAATATGAGATTGAAAGCTCGATAACCTAACATGTCACCAAATATGAGATTGAAAGCTCGATAACCTAACATATCACCAAATATGAAATATTGAAAGCTCAATCTGAACGATAAAACTATATGGTGGACTGAACCAATTGACAACCACAGTGCAGTTCATCACATCTATAAAGCTTGCGGTCTAAATCCTCCTTCAAAAGCTGCTAAGAACACGGGAGAAGAAGAAGAAGATGAAAGGTCAAAAGCCTAACATGCCAAATATGAGATGTAGAAACACTCTAACCTAACATTTCAAATATGAGATATAGAAACATTCACGCTATATAGTCTATTACGCGCCAAATATTTGCACATATGCGGTTTATTCTAAGGAGTTCTGCAATGTATAAGGTTTGATTTTCATTGTAAATTTCCTTTTTTTAAAACTGAACTTGGACTAGCCTTAAACCTTAACGGCTAACTGTCTTGTACTTGGACTAGCCTTAAACCTTAACGGCTAAATGTCTTGTACTTGGACTAGCCTTAAACCTTAACGGCTAACTGTCTTGTACTTGGACTAGCCTTAAACCTTAATGGCTAACTGTCTTGTATTTGGTCTAGTCTTGACCTTAAAAGCTAACTGGCTTGTATTTGGTATAGCCTTGACCTTAACAGCTAACTGTCTTGTATTTGGTCTAGTCTTGACCTTAACAGCTAACTGTCTTGTATTTGGTCTAGTCTTGACCTTAACAGCTAACTGTCTTGTATTTGGTCTAGCCTTGACCTTAACAGCTAACTGTCTTGTACTTGGACTAGCCTTGACCTTAACAGCTAACTGGCTTGCACTTGGGCTAGCCTTGACCTTAACAGCTAACTGTCTTGTACTTGGACTAGCCTTGTCCTTAACAGCTAACTGTCTTGTACTTGGACTAGCCTTGACCTTAACAGCTAACTGTCTTGTACTTGGACTAACCTTGACCTTAACAGCTAACTGTTTTGTCCTTGTACTAGCCTTGACCTTAACAGCTATCCCTTACAAATTTGGATGATATTTTTCGGATTCTTATGGTGATTTTTTTTTAAACTTCAGGGTTCAACGCCTACACACGATTATCTGCCTTGCTAGGCTCTCGATAACTTCCCCTTCAATAAGTTCTCAGAGTGGGGGGACAACTCATGATGAATTAAAGCCATGCATCTAATTGATCAGGAGGCGCTCTAAGATTTCGCGGGGTGGGGTATGGGGGAGGGGTTAAAGTGACTTTATTCGCTCGCATTTTTTTTTCAACATTCTAAGGGGATCTCAAAATAATCTAATAAATTAAATCGGTTAAAAATTAGGTGCGCGAAGATTTCCTTGTTGTTTTTGTCGTTGTTCCTGTTGTTCTGAAGACTTGAATTTGATAAATCAAACATCTTCATCTGGACGCTAACACAGTCTTTAAAATAAAATATTACGAGAAGAGAGTTGCTTACAACACCAAACTTTACAATACGTGAAGTGGAGTATTCACTAAACTCACTTTACAATACGAGTAGGGAGGGACTCACTAAACACACTTTACAATACTAGAAGTGAAGGACTCACTAAACTCACTTTACAATACGAGAAGTGAGGGACTCACTAAACTCACTTTACAATACTAGAAGTGAGGGACTCACTAAACTCACTTTACTATAAGAAAAGTAAGGGACTCACTAAACTCATTTTAATCAACTCTACAAGCCTCAGGATACTAGGAAGTATGACATTATTTATGAGAATCTCACATCATCACATTAATCAACTCGACATCCCTCAGGGCTGTTCCGACAAACCTTGGCTGTTCCGACAAACCTTGGCTGTTCCGACAAACCTTAGCTGTTCCGACAAACCTTGGCTGTTCCGACAAACCTTGGCTGACACATGGTTTGATAATTTATGTCAACTTTAATTAAGCTTGAAAAATATATTGGGCTAANACCTTGGCTGTTCCGACAAACCTTGGCTGTTCCGACAAACCTTGGCTGTTCCGACAAACCTTGGCTGTTCCGACAAACCTTGGCTGTTCCGACAAACCTTGGCTGTTCCGACAAACCTTGGCTGTTCCGACAAACCTTGGCTGTTCCGACAAACCTTGGCTGTTCCGACAAACCTTGGCTGTTCCGACAAACCGTGGCTGTTCCGACTAACCTTGGCTGTTCCGACTAACCTTGGCTGTTCCGACAAACCTTGGCTGTTCCGACAAACCTTGGCTTTTCCAACAAACCTTGGCTGTTCCGACAAACCTTGGCTGTTCCGACAAACCTTGGCTGTTCTGACAAACCTTGGCTGTTCCGACAAACCTTGGCCGACAAACCTTGGCTGTTCTGACAAACCTTGGCTGTTCCGACAAACCTTGGCTGTCTTGACAAACCTTGGCTGTTGTGACAAACCTTGGCTGTTCCGTCAAACCTTGGCTGTCTCTTGAGCCTTTGGTGCCTGCAAGTCATTTAATGATCAACATGCAAGTGTTGATGGCTTTGTGGCAACAGAACAAGTCAGCGTTACGTCAGGGACTCAGTCAGTAGTGAGCTAAATAAGTATGAAAGAAGAGTTTTTTAACAACCAACTAGATCAGGTGATTCTGAGAGAACGGTTTCATGGATTTAAAGCTTTAAATAGATTCTTACAGTAAAATGTTTTGTTGAGTTGCTACAGTGTCTTGTCTTTTTAGATTCTAAAATACCTTTCTGTTTGATGACTTTACGACTGTGATAGAACAATGGTTAGATTCTAACATACATTTCTGTTTGATGACTTTACGACTGTGATAGAACAATGGTTAGATTCTAAAATACCTTTCTGTTTTATGACTTTAGGACTGTAATAGAACATTGCTTAGATTCTAAAATACCTTTCTGTTTGATGACTTTAGGGCTGTAATAGAACAATGGTTAGATTCTAAAATACCTTTCTGTTTGATGATGATGACTTTAGGGCTGTAATAGAACAATGGTTAGATTCTAAAATACCTTTCTGTTTGATGACTTTAGGACTGTAATAGAACAATGGTTAGATTCTAAAATACCTTTCTGTTTGATGACTTTAGGACTGTAATAGAACATTGCTTAGATTCTAACATACCTTTCTGTTTGATGACTTTAGGGCTGTAATAGAACAATGGTTAGATTCTAAAATACCTTTGTGTTTGATGACTTTAGGGCTGTAATAGAACAATGGTTAGATTCTAAAATACCTTTCTGTTTGATGACTTTATGACTGTAATAGAACATTGCTTAGATTCTAACATACCTTTCTGTTTGATGACTTTATGACTGTGATAGAACAATGGTTAGATTCTAAAATACCTTTCTGTTTTATGACTTTATGACTGTAATAGAACATTGCTTAGATTCTAACATACCTTTCTGTTTGATGACTTTATGACTGTAATAGATCAATGGTTAGATTCTAACATACCTTTCTGTTTGATGACTTTAGGACTGTAATAGATCAATGGTTAGATTCTAACATACCTCTGTGTTTGATGACTTTAGGACTGTAATAGATCAATGGTTAGATTCTAACATACCTCTGTGTTTGATGACTTTAGGACTGTAATAGAACTTTGCTTAGATTCTAACAAACTTTTCTGTTTGATGACTTTAGAACTGTAATAGAACAATTGTTAGATTCTAACATAACTGATCCACTCCTAAAACTTAGTTTTCTGAAGACTTCGTTCTTGCCTCCCCCACCCCACAAACTCCCTTATTAGAGTATGTTGACCCATTAAAAGTTAATGCCCCGAAAAGATTTGCTTTGTTGAATACACTTGGTGGCTTGTTGAAAACACTTGGTGGCTTGTTGAATACACTTGGTGGCTTGTTGAAAACACTTGGTGGCTTGTTGAATACACTTGGTGTCTCGTGAACAACGGAGAGTAGAAATGACGTGGATAAATTGTTGGGGTTTTATATTTCATTTTAATTATTGTATTAAAAATGACACCACTTTTTTTAGTTAACACTGTAAATAGTTTCAAAAACCTTTTTTTTTCTTCCTTATTCTAATTTAAATCGATAATTTTTAATTTGAAAGTCAAATTGTGTGTTTGTCATAGCTAAATATGAAACGTTCTTTGCTGTAAATAGTTTTGAGAAATTAGAAATGTCCTAACAGAAGGAGAGATTGTAACAAGATTGACCGATTCATTCATGCCAATGTTGATGGTCTCCACTACCCCTAACAGCATGTAAACAATGTTGGCAGGCAACATGACACTTCCGGTCGGACTTGACCTCCTCACGTGACAACACTTGATTCCATTTTTCCACTTTTGAGTTTTCACACTGACATTAAAATAAAAATGAATGCTGAATAAATATTTTTTTTTTACTTAATAAAACTTCTTTCCTAATTATTAATATGGTTTTACTGCAATAAACATATTTATTTCAAAAATTATAAAAATATAAAAAACCAAACAAATATTAAAAAATAAACCGTTTTCAACATTGTCTAAACGTTAAAAAAAAATCGTAAATAAGACAATCATTGGACAATACGCCAATAACTATGTAGGTACTTTTGGTAGAGCCTAACGACGCTGAAGCACGTGCGTAGGTGGGGGGGGGCAAGGGGGGATTTGAGAAAAATGTCATAAATTTGTTACAATAAAACTGAATTAAGTTCCCTGCAAGTTTAATGCATTGAAGACAGTGTACACATATCAAACATAAAAAAGAATAATATCTGCACGTATAACTGATTACGTTACTGATTTTTCTAAATAAATTTTCTGTAACTTTGTTAGCGAAAATAAGCCAGCATTTATTTTTATGTGTCCATGTAGTTTCACATTTCAAACGAACATTTTGATTTAGTTTTCTTGGCTGATTACTTTCTCGGAAAACACTTTAATTGATTTAATTGTCCTATTGTGTTTCATATAGCATTCACATTATTTAAATCATTCATGGCAAGATTTAGTTTATGTGAACTGCAATGTACAAATGATGCTTTTTGGTATTTTTTCTAATTATTTGTTGGATTCCTCCTTCTTTATCTGCCATGTTAGAACACCAGCGCCCGCAGTATCCTTGACCAAAAAGCTTTGTAATACATAATTCAAATTCTAATGAATTTCAATGAAGGTGTTGGCTAAGCCTTCAGCTGTTCTATCGACAATAGAAATATATTCCAAGAATTCTTGTGTGACCAACATTTTCCCCTTATTTTCTTTGACAATTCTAACACCAAGTAACATCTCTACTCAATGCATGATATCTCAGTTGTCTCGTCGGTAAGTAGAGAAAATGCAACTGAATTATTTCCTTTACGAACAATGTCTTCACACAAGAGAGACCCACAAATTTCGATTCTAGAAATTCGCATGGATTGTCGAGATATACTTGGCACTACAAGAAACAATTGACAAATGATTACCAAGAACTTCATTACCAGATTGCACGAAACTCAAACAGGTCATAAAAATTACCAGAATTTACTTCTACGAAGTGCTAAATCATGCATGCATCAAAATAGGATTGTAGAAATGATGGGACCCAGTTTGTTGCGATTTTTTTGAATTTGTCTTCTAAATGATGAGTCCAACTGCCCATCTACAGAAACTCTTTTGCTTTCAATAATGCAACAAAATTGCTTGCAGTTGTATCTTCATGAGAGCCTTTGTGTCATGTGCTTTGCATGTGGCTACGTGGATCTTTGTTGAAATCTTTATACTGTGTGCATTGTTTGATGACAAATGCCAACTAAACTCCTCGAATTACTCTTTGCGGAAACAACACACAATATTTACAAAAGAGACCTTTTAACATTTGCGAGTATACAAGCCACGGTGAATAGTTTGATAACCATGCGTATCTAAAAACTAAAAACTCTGTTTCCCTCACTGTCAGCTCTAAACTCATACATTTTATCAGGGGTCCAACAATCACGATTCAGCGGCAATTTGAACTCATTTGAAAGGTTGTGTGTCCAGACACACCTTCCAATATCCAATTGAGAAAATTAATAAGTGTCAGTAACAATCAAATTGGAAACCGTTGTCTCATCTACTTTGGCTGTTGACTTGTACTGTTGTCATCAATCCCAATGATAAGTCACAAGCTGCAGACGCCCCAAAATCGTACAAGTATATTATTTTGCAGTAAAATTTAATTTTCATTAAATGCATGAATATATGTTGTATGTTAGCTATTACAGCGCTTTTTTGTGAGTCTTATTAACTTCTAATACTTTTTGAGGCCCTTATGTTATACTTAACTCAAATTTAATTGAAAATTAAACATGTATGCTATAGTCAGTTTGAGGCCGTTCATAAATGATTTCACGTGATTTTGGTTGATTTTTACCCCCCCCCCCCTTTCCGTCACACTTCTTTAAAAAAACCTAGGACCTCCCCCACCCCATAATATGACGTCAAAAAGTTGCGACAACCCACCTTAAGGTGGTATTGTCTATTTGAAAATGAGCATGTTTGAAAACACATTATTATTATTTGAGTATGTATTAAGTGTAAGGCTATACTCTAATATCGTAACACGAGGGAATCCATGCAAAACGTCATAAAATAAATAGTAAGAAATCGAATATTTAAGTGGAACTTTGGCTTAGATTAGCGTGTTTTTAACGTGAAGTCACAATTCGTAATCCCCCTCTCCCTCTCGTCACACATCGTCACAAAGTTGGTTTCCCCCCCCCCCCCCAAAAAAAAATAAATAATTGGTGCGTGACGTCATTTTCGGACGGCCCCTTAAATTTAAAAAAGCGAGATTTTTTGCACCCCCCCCCCTTGAAAAATTACTAGTGACGCCCATGCTCTCAAATGACGTTATATAAGCACAATACTTTATATCTCTCCTTTTAATGGAAACACGAATACTCATCTAACTAAACCTTCCTTCTCAACTGAAAAAAAACTAAATTCCAGGAAAAAAACTTATCTCTACCGCACAATTCGTTCATCATTTAGCTGACAGAAATTGATTCCTCATTCAATCATTGACTTGTACGTTGTCATGTATTCCCCCTTTCCTTTACTGCCTCGTTTGTATTTTTTATGATTCGCGTCGAAGGTAAACATCAATCTATTTTTAATCGATTTATATTGGTTACCATAGATGTTAATAAATGTAAAATAAACATATTCTTGTTGACTTTGAATCGAACTTTTCACAATATGACCCCAATCTTTGCGGCATTTCATTTTTATTTTTATTTTTTACTTCACTGCTGATCCCCGCCCTCCCACTACTCACGATGATCCCCGCCCTCCCACTACTCACGATGATCCCCGCCCTCCCGTTACTCACGATGATCCCCGTCCTCCCACTACTCACGATGATCCCCGTCCTCCCACTACTCACGATGATCCCCGTCCTCCCACTACTCACGATGATCCCCGCCCTCCCACTACTCACGATGATCCCCGCCCTCCCACTACTCACGATGATCCCCGTCCTCCCACTACTCACGATGATCCCCGTCCTCGCACTACTCACGATGATCCCCTCCCTCCCACTACTCACGATGATCCCCGCTTTCCCACTACTCACGATGATCCCCGTCCTCCTGCTATTCACGATGATCCCCGCCCTCCCGCTACTCACGATGATCCCCGCAGTCCCACTACTCACGATGATCCCCGCCCTCCCACTACTCACGATCTATTAACTTTTGAACTCAATTTTGTGTTTCTATGTCTGCCAGAAATATTTGGACCTAAATTAAAAGAAATTTTAAGGAAAAAAAGTAAGATTTGAATCAGAAGTCTTCCAGTTTTACCTGACAGGTGAATATAAAACAAGGGCTGATATCGATTAATTTAAATTTAATCGTTAACTTTTGAAAAATTACCGAATAACTAATCAATAATTTTGAATAAAGCTAAGAATAAACTGATCAAGGGAAGTAAAAAAAAAAATTAAAAAAATAAAAATAGGCAATGGACATTCTTTGATTTAAATTAAATAGAAGTAGTTCATATAATATCAATGAATTTAAATTTTGTTATTGTTAATTAAGTAAACTCAATGTTTAATTTTTTTATATCATTTTCTTATAAAAACTGCTTATTTTAAGGTTTACACTTTCATTTTTTTTTTATGAACAAGATTGTACGTAAAAAAGCTAACTAGTATTAATTAATTATTTATTAATAAATCGTTAAACATGTCTAAAATATCTTCTGTACATTTGATCGTTATTTTATTGATTAAAATAATTTTAATCGATAAAAGTTTTTACAGATTCATCGCAAAATTAATCGTTAATTTCAGCAGCCCTAGTATAAAGCAAACATTGTTCTGACAACTGACAATCGTCAAACAGACCTGTCTTCTGATTGACGGTTTTACATCAACTCAACATTGTCTAGTTATGACGCAATAACCTCTTTCCTAAAACAACTTCCGTTTTAATCAGCGTGCCGACATGATTTTTATCGGCTCGCTGACTGCCAACAATAGAAATCCTTGAGGAGAAAGAAGTCCTTCCACATAAAACATTGTTATTTTAAGCTACAGTGCTAAATAGAAATTAAAACATAAACCACATTTTTTACAGTTATTAATATTTATTTTTAAAGGTTATGATTTTTAATATCTAGCACCATAACATGTTTTTTTAAAAAAATAGTCAACTATTTTTAGTTGGAGCTATTACTGTATATCTATTTATTTTTTTTAAATATCATATTTTTTGCATGTGTCTGCATGTGTGTGGATGTGTGTAGATTTATGAGTGTGGGAGTATGTGCATGTGTGTGGATGTGTGTGGATTTATGTGCATGTGTGTGGATATGTGTAGATGTATGAAAGTCTTATCTTATTTCATTGAAACCAACGTAATATAAAATGTTAAATGAATGGTCCATGGGTTTTAACAATGTATTATTTAAAGAAAATAATAAACCACAAAAAATGTAATCCTTGATTTCTTGTTTGTTTGATGGATACCAGAGACGGAGGATGTCAAGAACATTTGATACAATTATCCTGATGTGGCTCTTAAATTAAACCAAGATCTCATGTAGTTTTTTCAGTTTAATATTTTCTACGCCTTTTCAGTAAAAATAATTTCTCTGGAGTAAAATAAAAATGTTGATTACATTTAAGATGGCTCTTCAGTGGTGTGAGTTATTTTAACTACGTTATATAGTAATATAAACACTCTGTGAATGAATGTTACATCACAGGACCTAACAATGGTACTTCTCAGGACCTAACAATAGTACATCACATGATCTAACAATGGTACATCACATGACCTAACAATGGTACATCCCATGACACAACAATGATACATCACATGACCTCACAAAGGTAAATCACATGACCTAAAAATGGTACATCCAATAACCCAACAAAGGTACATCACAGGACCTAACAATGGTACATCACATGATCTAACAAAGGTACATCACATGACCTAACAATGGTACGTCACGTGATCTAACAATAATACATCACATGACCTAACCATGGTACGTCACATGACCTAACAATAGTACATCATATGACCTAACAATGGTACATCAAGTGACCTACCAATGGTACATCCCATGACCTAACAATGATACATCAAATGACCTAACAGTGGTACGTCCCATGACCTAACAATGATACATCAAATGACCTTACAATGGTATATCACATGACCTAACAATGGTATATCACATGACCTAACAATTGTATTAATTAGATCTCAGCTAGTTTGTAAATATCACGGCACTATATTCATAAACCATAAAAAAATCTTACTAACAGAATCTAACTTGATGGCGTGTGGAAAAATAAAATAAAAATTTAAATGTCACCATTCCGCCATTACAAACTTAGGTAACAAAGACGCATCATAAAATCTTTGTTATTCTCAAACTCGTCTATTTAAAGTTTAACTTAATTGACATTAACGTGAATGTTAAGTTGATTAGCGGGCATGTTTATCGTCTCAACGCCACGAACATTTAAAGCCCTGCACTTGGTGAACATGATGATAGTGTTAAGATATGCAGTCATTCCTACAATCACCTTGGGTACTTGGTTTAAACTCTGTAAGTTTAGGGGACGGGGGGAGTTGGAGGGGTAACATGAATGCAGTCTACACGTATTCAGTTTAGGGGACGGGGGGAGTTGGAGGGGTAACATGAATGCAGTCTACACGTATTCAGTTTTAATAAAATAATTGGGAAAAGAAATAGAGAATATATTTAAATAGATAGATATAATTAATGAGGCGAATTATAATTTAAAGCAGTTTAAAAATTTTATGATCACATTGAAAATCAGACGTAACATCCAGACATCCCCTGGAGGCAACATGACATGGGAGCTGGGGGGAGGGAGTTAATGGCCTTTTATTGAATTTAATGTGAAGAAAATAATAGGCTTAGCATTTAAGAGGATGTTGAATTTGAAATGTTCGCCTTAATCACCTTAAAGTAGAAAGGCATGTGGGTGGGGTTCAAAGCGCGATATATTCTTAAAATATTGGTGGGATAGAGGAGAGGCGCTATTATCTATGGGGGGATGACTGAAAGAAACGAATATTCCGACTCACCAATGTGTGTACACGTGTGTATATCTATTGTTCACTTGTGTACTGCCAGCCATCAACTAGATTCAGTCTACATGCACGACCAGCGTAGCTAAGTGGGGTACGGGGGGTCGCGGGCCGCACCCAGGTGACACCAATCACACACTGATCGGTCTAAGAATAGTAAATGCACTTAACCAATGTCATTTCAATTCCGATTGCTACCAAACTTAATGCGTGTTCTATTAAAAGTTACAGATTGATGCATGCACTCTAGCGATAGGTCGGAAAGCAACGTTTTTCTTACTAGAAGTTTACACTGAATGCGGGTCGAAAATGACAAAATATATATTTATTTAAATTTTAACGAGTATTTTAAAAAACTTGTCTAATACGGTAAAGTTAATGGCAAAAGGAGATAAATGTAGCGGTAGTGTATGTTTAGCGACCTGTCTGAGAGAAGTCGCTCCATATTTTAATGTCATGTGATGGTGGTGAATGTTAGGACACACCTCCTACAAGTGATAATAGGTGTGTAGGCTGATCTCACAATAATAAAGTCATCAGAATTTCTGTAAATCAAGGGAAAAAGTAATCACATTTTTAAAAAAAATTAAACTTGATACTAAACAGATCCTAGTAGGTATTTTACATGTTACTCGTATTAACATAGATAAAAAAAAAAAGAAGCACATTTTTAATCATCTTTATTTCATTTTTAAGTGTATTTTATTTGTTTTTAATAAATTGTGTTTTGATAGTGGATCAGGAGGGGCTGTTCAAGAAAATATTCAAGCACTAGTAAGTAATAAAGTGTTTAGGTGTCTGCATCAAGATTAACCCTCCACTATGAGTTAACTGAAAAAATGAACTATCAAAACTACTATCAAGGTTAAAGCAGCTGATGTCAAATGTCACAATGTCATAGATTGCCAACGTATTTGGTGTTTTCAAGATAGATGAATGGGACTTCCAGGAATCTCTTTTATTACTCACCAAAGTTTTCTGTGATTTCTTACGATCTGTGATTTTATGGTAGCAAAACCAAGTAGTGTCAATAATAATTCACGACCCACCAAGTAGTGTCAATAATAATTTACGACCCACCAAGTAGTGTCAATAACAATTCACGACACACCAATGAGTGTCAATAACAATTCACGACCCACCAATGAGTGTCAATAACAATTCACGACCCACCAATGAGTGTCAATAACAATTCACGACCCATCAAGTAGTGTCAAAAACTATTCACGACCCACCGAGTAGTGTCAATAATAATTCACGACCCACCAATGAGTGTCAATAACAATTCACGACCCACCAATGAGTGTCAATAACAATTCACGACCCACCGAGTAGTGTCAATAATAATTCACGACCCACCAAGTAGTGTCAATAACAATTCACGACACACCAAGTAGTGTCAATAACAATTCACGACCCACCAAGTAGTGTCAATAACAATTCACGACCCACCAAGTAGTGCCAATAACAATTCACGACACACCAAGTAGTGTCAATAACAATTCACGACCCACCAAGTAGTGTCAATAACAATTCACGACCCAC
>MUZC01002868.1:167398-180655 GCA_002072015.1 Radix auricularia
TTCACGACCCACCAATTAGTGTCAATAATAATTCCCGCCCCCCCTCCAAATAGTGTCAATAACAATTCACGACCCACCAAGTAGTGTCAATAACAATTCACGACCCACTAATGAGTGTCAATAACAATTCACGACCAACTAATGAGTGTCAATTACAATTCACGACCAACTAATGAGTGTCAATAAAAATTCTCGAGCCACCAATGAATGTCAATAACAATTCACGACCCACCAAGTAGTGTCAATAACAATGGACCATTTGAAATTAATAAGGTGAAGGATTTTGTTTTTCTGAAGTTAAATGACAGGTTTGCAGCCTTGAAAATCAGAAAAAGTAATATTACAAACTAAATTTAACGTTTCTAAATTAGTTCACCCTTAGACTTTCCATTATTGTTGATGATTTTTAACTGTCATCATTATTGTCCACTAAATCGTATTTCAACAAGGAGGCATCGATTTCAGGTTAGGTGTGTGTGGGGGAGGGGGGCAGGGCGTGTGATTCTACGAGCGCCCGTATCGTCAAATCCCTCATTAATAGGATCCTGCCATGTTGTCAACCAATCACCTGTTACCACGTCATCCGATACGACTTAGGCTGATGAGTTGTGACAGACGTCAGCGTTCGTGCCCTGTCACCGTGACAGATGCCCCGACGATGTTTGGACAATGTTAATGTGACTAGCCATCCGCAGTAGTGCGGACAACGTCAAGTGATGGCATCTCTCTGTTCTTATGTTTATTGGTGGAGACAAGTCACGTGATTGGGGGACATTTTGAACATCTTTCAGTGATAGCACCGTCATGTTTGGCCAACATTGGTACGAGTCCAGCTCTGACATCTGTCAGCACTGAGTGGCATACTATGCCAGATGCTCTGACAGGAGACTGGCCATCTGTCGTGTAATGCAGCACCAGCTGTCTATTCTAAGTTCCTGATGTCAGTTAACCAACGATGAACTCAGATGACACAAGTTTCTGACATTTTAATCCGATTTGTAATGACCTCAAAACCTAAAACATTAAATGTAACCGAATAATGACCGGCATCCTTCCGACTCGAGAGACGATGGTGCGTCCGTCACCTTTGGGTTGTGTAATACGACTTTACATTTTAATCACTAATCATGTTTTCTTGTCGCATCTACAACTTTCATTTTAGATTTTATAACATATTTGTAGTTGCTTCAATGTATCTCCCCCATTATATCTCCCTCTTTTGCTCTCTCTCTCTCTCTCTCTCTCTCTCTCTCTCTCTCTCTCTCTCTCTCTCTCTCTCTCTCTCTCTCTCTCGTTCCTTCATTTTTTTCTCCTAAAGTTCCTTCGTCTCCTCTCGTTGTCTGTCAACTGAAGTCCTTCTATCTATCGAACTTCATTCTTTCTTACATTCTTTCTATATCTAACATTTTCTTTCTTCCTCTGTCGCTCCCATATTTTATCTATTTTTTCTAATAGTCGGTAGATACATAAACCCTTCTCCTAAGTTCTAAATGGATCGCTTAGCACCAAATCTGAGTTCTACGTTCTATCACCAACAATTCTAGAATGAGCCTCTGAGTTCTAAGTTCTATCACCAACAATTCTAGAACGAGCCTCTGAGTTCTAAGTTCTATCACCAACAATTCTAGAACGACCCTCTGAGTTCTAAGTTCTATCACCAACAATTCTAGAACGAGCCTCTGAGTTCTAAGTTCTATCACCAACAACTCTAGAACGAGCCTCTGAGTTCTAAGTTCTATCACCAACAATTCTAGAACGACCCTCTGAGTTCTAAGTTCTATCACCAACAATTCTAGAACGAGCCTCTGAGTCCTAAGTTACTCTATCATCACCAAATTTAACCTAATGTCTCGCCTCTGGCCCGTTTGTTCCACGGTCAAGGGGGAGTGGGTGAGTAGGAGGAGAGCACCACCGGATGGAGTACCCGCTGTGCTCCGTGACCTAGTTAAGATCAGGAACCAGAGAACGTAGAGATGGCAGAGAGTGAGATCGTGCCGGCAGTTAATGGTGGTCAGGGTAAGTCAAGTGTAATCGATGTAATATGTCACACTTACTTTGTGTAATACCTTGTTAAGTCATCGCAGTACATTCTTCCGGTTCACGGCTGTTATGCTACTAGTAAAAACCCTTTTCAATTCACTCGACCAGCTCCTTGTAAAAATGTTATCAATCCTAATGCTATTTCACTCTCAAAACTAAACTCTAATATGTTTGTTTTTTAAGATTACTCCGAGCATCAGCTGTTCTTGTTCCTTGAATAAATGAGAGGTTTCTTTTAATTTTTTTTTTTAAAGATAGCTTAATTTTTGACCCATCGAGAAGTTGCTATTTATAGCAGTCTCAGACTTACCCGTTGACCCGTCGTTCGTCATCACTAGGGATTTTATTGAAAAGCCACTGAAGCAAGGGAAGTAACTCCGTAGCTTTATGTCTGCCATGGATTACTTCCCATTGTTGGGCATTCGTAAAGTGTTTCGCCAGGGGCGCCAAGGACAAGAAAACGAATTAGTTGTGACGTTGTTGATGTTTTTAAAATTGTTTACGGTGTCTACTTCCTGTACACACATTTTGATGTGACCTTTAAGGAAACGAAAGAAAAAAAACTAATAAAGTGGGATTATTATGGTACGCTAAGTTTTTAACGTTACAAAATCGCCCGTAATACTAATACATATTTATGCAGTAATGTGAGGATTGTAAAGGTTGCATATAAAATATTTAGGTCATCTGAAGGGGGCTATGTCTATCTTTTTAATTATCAAAAAGAAAATTAACTTTATTTTTTTTTTTAATTAAATGATTTTTATAATTTTATTTTTCTTGAATTTATATCATTATTTTATTTTTTTAAAATCTGGATGTTATTGCCTGCCAATTTTGTAGATTTTCTGCGCTCTGCTTAATTCCAATATATTCAAGGACATCCAAACAATTATTAAGATGAGGGGTCGTTCATAAATGACGTCATGCACATAAGTGAGGAGGGAGGGGGTCACACATTTGTGGCGATGTATGACGAGGTGAATGAGCGTGTGTAAGAAATGTGACATCACATCAAAATGTGAAACTTAAAATAAAAGCTCAAATTACTACTTTGTTTGCTTTCATTTTATCGTATATAAAAGTTCCTCTCAAATATTTGATTGTTTATAATGTAATTCACGGCGTTTTACATGGCCTCATGCGTGGTACGATATTACAGTGCAGTCTTACTCTAAATACATACTTAGACAATAAAATAACTAATTTGAAAAAAAAGTTCATTTTTAAATAGAAAATAACGCTTTTATGTGTGTGTTAGGGGGGGGGGGTCGGAAAAGCTTTATGACGTCATATTAGAGGGGTTCTAGGTTTTTGTGACGACGTGTGACAAAAAGGGGAGGGAGGTAAAAATCTGTTAAAATCGCATGACGTCATTTATGGAAGACCACTAATTAACAAAAATTAATTAACCTAATAAGACCACTAATTAACAAAAATTAATTAACCTAATAAGACCACTAATTAACAAAAATAAATTAACCTAATAAGACATATAATTAACAAAAATTAATTAACCTAATTAACATGCCTAAAGACTAAGTTACTCCTTTTCCGATTATATCATATACTAGAATATCGCCCGTCAAAAATGACGGAAGTTTTCAAAATAAATATATTTCAGCGGCAATCTATTTATTTGGACAAATGTTCATCTGAAGAAATTTTAATATAACACTTTCTTTTATTTCTTTAATAATTGTTTTATTCATTTTCCCCCCAAATTAACGATCTTATGCGGAAGTTCGAAAAGAATTATTTTTGGTGCGCTGCGTACTAAAATTAATAGCGTCACTGACGGGACATACATTGCAAATTATATATGGGGCCGTCCATAAAGCACGTAACGCTCCAGAGGGAGGAGGGGGTATAAGAAAGTGTGCCAGTTTGTGACAGGGGGGAAGGGGGTGTCCGGTCATGTGTGACGTCACGGTGCTTTAAATTTTAAAAATATTTTTGTTCGAAAGTGTGACGTTCTTGNTTTATATATGGGCCCCCCCCCCATATATAAATGGGCCGTCCATAAAGTACGTCACGCTATTTCTTAATGTAAAAAATGAGGACACTCCTGTTGAGGCACCTCTCAAGTGGGGGCTCGGGTGAACTTTCAAATGTGGACCCTCCTTCTCCTCCCCCTTCCCTAGCTACGCCACTGATAAAGTCGATGTTCAAGACTGAGAAAGTTCGCTGAAAGTGAACAGACCAGTTAATGTTAAGCCTCACATTGGAAGTCAGCATTCGCCACTCACCAGATCATGAATATTCATGTCGCTTCCTCCCTGCCACTATTCAACTGCCTTACATAAGTAGAGATATTTTTACCTTGAATCTCGCCAGGAAATTATTCTGCTCTTTATTTCCACTAACGAAGTTATTGATTGTGGAGATAATGAAATTTAGTCCATAAATTTATCGATGTTACGCGGGCAACAATGCCTGGAGCACTACGGTTTTCCCGCATTATTTCTAAGCCGGCTAAAAGAATTGCGTCACTCCCTCTTGCCAATTCCGGTCTGGTCTGGAGGTAATTTTACGCCTAGACGATCACATCCCTGCTTGGCTGACATTACACGACAGGGTCTGCTTCATCGTTTGTTGTGCATCTATTTCTGTCTGTGGGTAAATAAGAGATGAACTGAGTGGACACTTGACTGGCTGGTGCCAAGAAGGGAGAACATCAAGTCTAATAACCACGGCTACTTACCACGCCAACATATTACATCTAATTGCCCCCCCCCCACACACACACACTTAAATACCTCAACATAACAAGCTCACTTAATTACACCCGATTAATTAGCCCCTTCACCAATTATCGCTTTTTATTACCAACACCTAATTACCCAACAGTTCATTAATTTCCTCCAGAGAGAACAATTCTATGAGCCATTTTGATCAGAGCATTCATCGTGTGTCCTTGAGAAATAGAAGTGACGATATCTCATAGTGCACATGTATATCCATGCTACCTCTCTCACTTTGGGACAAGGACATGTGGACACAGCTATATCCATGCTACCTCTCTCTCATTGTATCCAGACCATGTGGACATAGCTATATCCATGCTACCTCTCTCTCATTGTATCCAGGCCATGTGGCCTATATCCATGCTACCTCTCTCTCACTTTGGGACCAGGCCATGTGGACACAGCTATATCCATGCTACCTCTCTGTCATTGTATCCAGGCCATGTGGCCTATATCCATGCTACCTCTCTCTCACTTTGGGACCAGGTCATGTGGACACAGCTATATCCATGCTACCTCTCTCTCATTGTATCCAGGCCATGTGGACACAGCTATATCCATGCTACCTCTCTCTCACTTTGTATCCACGCCATGTGCACACAGCTATATCCATGTTACCTCTCTCTCTTTGGGACCAGGCCATGTGGACACATCTAAATCCATGCTACCTCTCTCTCTTTGGGACTAGGCCATGTGGACACAGCTACATCAATGCTACCTCTCTCTCTTTGTATCCAGGCCATGTGGACACAGCTATATCCATACTACCTCTCTCTCTTTGGGACCAGGACATGTGGACACAGCTATATCCTTGCTACTTCTCTCTCTTTGGGACCAGGTCATGTGGACACAGCTATATCCATGCTATCTCTCTCACTTTGAGACTACGTCATGTAGACACAGCTATATCCATGCTACCTCTCTCTCACTTTGTATCCAGGCCATGTGGACACAGCTATATCTATGCTACCTCTCTCATTTTGAGACTACGTCATGTAGACACAGCTATATCCATGCTACCTCTCTCTCACTTTGTATCCAGGCCATGTGGACACAGCTATATCCATGCTACCTCTCTCTCTCACTTTGTATCCAGGCCATGTGGACACAGCTATATTCATACTACCTCTCTCTCACTTTGTATCCAGGCCATTTGGACAAAACTATATCCATACTACCTCTCTCTCACTTTGTATCCAGGCCATTTGGACAGAGCTATATCCATGCTACCTCTCTCTCACTTTGTATCCAGGCCATGTGGACACAGCTACATCCATGCTACCTCTCTCTCACTTAGTATCCAGGCCATTTGGACACAGCTATATCCATGCTACCTCTCTCCCACTTTGTATCCAGGCCATGTGGACACAGCTACATCCATGCTACCTCTCTCTCACTTAGTATCCAGGCCATTGGGACACAGCTATATCCATGCTACCTCTCTCCCACTTTGTATCCAGGCCATGTGGACACAGCTATATCCATGCTACCTCTCTCTCACTTTGTATCCAGGCCATTTGGACAGAGCTATATCCATGCTACCTCTCTTCACTTTGTATCCAGGCCATGTGGACACAGCTATATCCATGCTACCTCTCTCCCACTTTGTATCCAGGCCATGTGGACACAGCTATATCCATGCTACCTCTCTCACTTTGTATCCAGGCCATTTGGACACA
Source organism: Radix auricularia (assembly GCA_002072015.1). Lineage (NCBI taxonomy): Eukaryota > Metazoa > Mollusca > Gastropoda > Lymnaeidae > Radix > Radix auricularia. The sequence goes on from MUZC01002868.1 coordinate 173,865, forward strand.
GCTATATCCATGCTACCTCTCTCCCACTTTGTATCCAGGCCATGTGGACAGAGCTACATCCATGCTACCTCTCTCCCACTTTGTATCCAGGCCATTTGGACAGAGTTATATCCATGCTACCTCTCTCACTTTGTATCCAGGCCATTTGGACAGAGCTACATCCATGCGACCTGAAGAACTTTTTTGTGGTCTTTAACAAAAGCATCTTATTTGCCCTCTTTTATTAATGCTTACATAAATATGGCATGGAATGGTAAACATGTTCCACACCTTTTACCTTAAAAATGTACTTCCTTTCAATTACAATTATTTATTATTGTTTGTTAATTTATAAAAACCATCATACGATTGACTTAAGTGGCCGTCCTCAAATGACGTCACGCGATTAAGGCTGATAATTCACCCCCTGGTCACACGTTGTCACAAAAACTTAGACCCCTTCTTCAAAGTGACATCACAAAAATCCCCCCTCTCCCCAAATAAAAGCCGTATTTTCTATTTGAAAAGGAGCATATTTCCAATCAATTTATTGTCATTTAAAAATTTTTTAGTGTAAGGCTGCACCCTAATATCGTAATACGGGTAAAACCATGTACAACTTTAGTAAATAAATTGTCGGTAATCATTTTTTTAAAATATCCCTTAGAGACCATGAAGGTCCATGGGAGCAAGTGAAGTAACGTTCACAAGTTTCATTGACCACTAACGAGCATGGGATTGTGTGGTTAGCACAATGCCCCGGGGGCCTTGCCAGATCCTCGGTTCGAACTCGCGACACGGGTTCTTGCAGCGGTCCGGTAGTCCAGCTCGCTACAACTTAGACCGACGCGCCCCTACTGGTAAATAATATTATCATTAATTAAAAAAGAGTCTCACACATTTCACAATATTGACCAATATACCGTATATACTCGTTCTTTAGCCCGTTAGTTCATATTAAAGCCTATCACCCCCCCCCCACACACACACACACACACTTTTGGAAGAGAATAGTATAAAAAGTATGTCTACCGGTTGCAAACCGACCAAAATGTTAATGTGAAAAAAGTGATATACATTTTTTTTAATTAAATGAAAAACTAAAGTCGGACCTCTCTAAGTCGAACTCAAAGTGACCAGAAAATTTTTTTTTTCAACTTATAAAGAGTTGTCGAGTTTCTTTGCCATGCCGACATATCCTTCCCCGACGTTAATTCCTAACAACACTGTTATTCCATGTACATGCAGAAAGCCCAAGTGTATATAGTACTTACTGTATAACACGAACAACGGTAATCATAGATCTATATTTAAGTGGAAATTGTATTTAAATTTGCGCGTTTTGATGTGACTTCCAAGGTGTGACACCCTCTCCCCCGTCATGTGTGACGCCATTTGTGGACTCCCCTAAAAGGGTGGCAAATTGGAGACCGCCCCGGGCGGCAAAAGCTCTAGCTACGCCTCTGCATTTATTATATCTATCTATCTATCCATCTATCTATCTATCTATCTGTCTATCTATCTATCTATCTATCTATCTATCTATCTATCTATCTATCTATCTATCTATCTGTCTATCTATCTATCTGTTTGAGCAGCTCTCTATTTCCAATAAGATTACCGTATTGAGAGATTAACTTAGTATCAAATTTTCGTCTTCAGAAAACTTTTGTTGGCTTCGGCGACCGAGAACTTTGTCCTGGCTAGCGGCAATCTTGCTGTTGATCTGTGTCCTTCAACTTGCCTGGATCATTGGCATCTATTTAAAACAGGAGGTCAAGGTCAAAGTCTGTGGAGATGACAAGACTGGCCAATCGGGTTCTGATGGTGTCTTCGGTACTGCCCAGTGGCTATTTTTTTTAAAAATACTTTCTAGATAATAACGGATGGCTTTCTATTTCTTTGTGTAAAAATTCAGTATAAATTTAACTTTTTAAATATTTAAATATTTTTCAACAACACTTAGTATTATTGTATCTAATATCCACGTTCACATGTTATTTCAAGTATTCCTCACTACCATCCTGTTATATCAAGTCCTCACTACCACCCCAATGTTATATCAAGTTCTCACTACAATCCCAATGTTATATCAAGTTCTCATTACCATCCTGTTTATCAAGTTCTCACTACCATCCCAATGTTTTATCAAGTTCTCACTACAATCTCAATGTTATATCAAGTTCTCACTACCACCCCAGTGTTATATCAAGTTCTCACTACCACCCCAATGTTATATCAAGTTCTCACTACCATCCCAATGTTATATCAAGTCCTCACTACCACCCCAATGTTATATCAAGTTCTCACTACCATCCCAATGTTTTATCAAGTTCTCACTACCATCTCAATGTTATACCAAGTTCTCTCTACCATCCCAATGTTATATCAAGTTCTCACTACCATCCTGATCATTTAGATCTCACTACCATCCCAATGTTTTATCAAGTTCTCACTACCATCCCAATGTTATATCAAGTTCTCACTACCATCCCAATGTTATATCAAGTTCTCACTACCATCCAATTGTTATATCAAGTTCTCACTACCACCCCAATGTTATATCAAGTTCTCACTACCATCCCAATATTTTATCAAGTTCTCACTATCATCCCAATGTTATATCAAGTTCTCACTACCATCACATTGTTGTATCACTATTCGCTACAATCTTAATGATGTATCACTATTCGCTACCATCTTACTGTTGTATCACTATTCGCTACCATCTTAATATTGTATCACTATTCGCTACCATCTTAATGTTGTATCACTATTCGCTACCATCTTAATGTTGTATCACTATTCGCTACCATCTTAATGATGTATCACTATTCTCTACCATCTTACTGTTGTATCACTATTCTCTACCATCTCAATGTTGTATCACTATTCTCTACCATCTCAATGTTGTGCAACTGATGACTCTTTCCTCTCGTGTAGATGAACCAACTGACCCAGGGCCATTCCACGACCTGACGGTTACAGAAATAAAACACGTTCGCAGTTTCCTTGAAAGAACCGTCGGAGTTGTCAAACCTGAGAAGGCGAGACTAAACGAGCCTCATATTTTCATCATGGACTTGGTGGTAAGTCAAGTTGACTTATAACTTTTGATATGTTGATTTATAGTCTTCTTGATGCGGCCCGCGGCTTAGCATACACCACAGACTTGCTCATTATTAGTGCGAAGAAGTTAGAGGTGCTGGGGGGGGGGAACAGACAAAAACTACATCTCGAAGAAATCAGAACAACGCGAATGAAGAGCCGTGTTGCGAAGTCATGTTCGAAAAGAAAGTGGGAAATGGTCGGGCACAAAGACAAACATTTTTTTTAATTAAAAAAGTAATGTCTTAGCTGGGGCTTAAACCTACGACCTTCCGCGTGTTAGGCGAATGTAATAACCTCTACACTACGAAATACGTGATATTCTGTTGTTCTGAAAGAATGTAGTAATTGACCTCAATTGAATGCATTGTTGATCTCAATAACCCTTCACCCTCTGCACTACCTTTTCTTGCCAGCTGATTGGTCGGTGGGGTTACACAGCTTGCTTGGTCGCCGGCATGGTTGAATCATGAGGAAAAGTATTTTATATATAAGGTATGGGATGCCTTACGCGAGTCAATATTTTCGTACACCAACATACAAATCTCAAGTTCATATTTTAAATAAATATCATAATAATGAGAACATAGACGATTTAATTGATGTAGTTTGTAGGTATTCCGATATTGTCATCGTTCAATTTGCTCATCGGTGTCCAAATATTCTTTATTGCGAATAGTTCATATCACAATGTGATTAGTTATTTCATCATTGTGATTAGTTCATACATCAATACAATACTATGTGATTAGAATGTGATTAGTTCATACATCAATACAATACTATGTGATTAGTTCATATATCAATGTGATTAGTTCATTCATCAATGTGATTAGTTCATATATCAATGTGATTAGTTCATATATCAATGCGATTAGTTCATATATCAATGTGATTAGTTTATTCATCAATGTGATTAGTTTATTCATCAATGTGATTAGTTCATATATCAATGTGATTAGTTCATATATCAATGTGATTAGTTCATATATCAATGTGATTAGTTCATATATCTGATTAGTTCATATATCAATGTGATTAGTTCATATATCAATGTGATTAGTTCATATATCAATGTGATTCGTTCATATATCAATGTGATTAGTTCATATATCAATGTGATTAGTTCATATATCAATGTGATTAGTTCATATATCAATGCGATTACTTCATATATCAATGTGATTAGTTTATTCATCAATGTGATTAGTTTATTCATCAATGTCATTAGTTCATTCATCAATGTGATTAGTTCATATATCAATGTGATTAGTTCATATATCAATGCGATTACTTCATATATAAATGTGATTAGTTAATTCATCAATGTGATTAGTTCATTCATGAATGTGATTAGTTCATATATCAATGTGATTAGTTCATATATCAATGTGATTAGTTCATTCATCAATGTGATTAGTTCATTCATCAATGTGATTAGTTCATTCATCAATGTGATTAGTTCATTCATGAATGTGATCAGTTCATTCATGAATGTGATCAGTTCATTCATCAATGCGATTAGTTCATATATCAATGTGAATAGTTCATATATCAATGTGATTAGTTCATATATCAATGTGATTAGTTCATTCATCAATGTGATTAGTTCATTCATCAATGTGATTAGTTCATATATCAATATGATTAGTTCATATATCAATGTGATCAGTTCATTCATGAATGTGATCAGTTCATTCATCAATGTGATTAGTTCATATATCAATGTGATTAGTTCATTCATCAATGTGATTAGTTCATATATCAATGTGATCAGTTCATTCATCAATGTGATCAGTTCATTCATCAATGTGATTAGTCATTCACTTTTTTGTGCTGCCTAACAATGGAATTCTCTACCATTATAAATCCGTAGTAATTTAACAACTAAGTCCCTCAAGACTGCACTTAAGACACATCTTTTCTAATTTATTTTCAGAATTGATGAAAAATTTATTTTAATTATTAACGTAGCTGATGTATAACGTATTCTCATGTATGTAGTTTGTATTATATGAATGTTTATTTTAAAATATATATGTTATTATCTCCATGTAAAGCGCTGTGAGCCCGGATACTTGCTGGGATACAACACTAAATAAATCGTTATTATTATTATTATTATTATTATTATTCGTCCAGCCCCCGGACAAAGTTCAAGTTTTGGCTCATCTTGACCAAAAGGCTCCTGCCCCACCACGATATGCCAAGGTCATCTTGTTCAGAGGAGACTTACAACCACCTGTTGTAGAGGGTAGGTAGGGGATGATATAGGATAGACACATCTGTTGTAGCGGGTAGGTAGGGGAGGATATAGGATAGACACACCTGTCTCACCTTTGGTAGAGGGTAGGTAGGGTAAAACACAATCTTATATATATGGCATCCATTCGTCCACAAGAGATGATGGTCTTGACTTCTGCTCCTCTTCGTGGCTTGAGATCATGAAATAATTTAACAAACTTTAAACTAATCATAAATGTAAATTTTATTCTGTTTAAAAGATATTAAATACAATAGAACAGAGACAATAAACAACCACATACCATCTCTCTCCCTGTCTCTGTACAGAGGTAATAAACAACCACATCCCATCTCTCTCTCTGTGTGTCTCTGTACAGAGGTAATAAACAACCACATCCCATCCCTCTCTGTGTCTCTGTACAGAGGTAATAAACAACCACATCCCATCCCTCTCTGTGTATCTGTACAGAGGTAATAAACAACCACATCCCATCTCTCTCTGTGTCTCTGTACAGAGGTAATAAACAACCACATCCCATCTCTCTATGTGTCTCTGTACAGAGGTAATAAACAACCACATCCCATCTCTCTCTGTGTCTCTGTACAGAGGTAATAAACAACCACATCCCATCTCTCTCTCTCTCTGTGTCTCTGTACAGAGGCAATAAACAACCACATCCTACTTCTCTCCATGTCTCCCTACAGAGCTCCACTGTGGACCATTGAAGAACGTCACTTCCTGTAAGTCCGTGACCACAATACCATTCGCCCAGCGACCCATTGAGTACAGAGAGTATGACATGTTCAACGAACATCTCATCAAGGACGTTCAGCAAATGTTCGGACACATTTTAAGGGAGAGTTACGGCGCCACAATGGACTAGTAGGTTAAGCTATAAATAGTATATGTAGTCATCTTTGTGGTGAAGGTTTCTTTAGAAAATAAACGTAAATTAGTGTCAAGCACATGTATACATGTAGATTAGTGTCAAGCACATGTATACATGTAGATTAGTGTCAAGCACATGTATACATATAGATTAGTGTCAAGCACATGTATATATGTTTTTAGTGTCAAGCACATATATACATGTAGATTAGTATCAAGCACATGTATTTATGTTATTAGTGTCAAGCACATGTATATATGTTATTAGTGTCAAGCACATGTATATATGTTATTAGTGTCAAGCACATGTATATATGTTTTTTAGTGTCAAGCACATATATACATGTAGATTAGTGTCAAGCACATGTATTTATGTTATTAGTGTCAAGCACATGTATATATGTTATTAGTGTAAAGTACATGTATATATGTTATAAGTGTCAAACAAATGTATATATGTTATTAGTGTCAAGCACATGCATGCATGTAGATTAGTGTCAAGCACATGTATATATGTTATTAGTGTCAAGCACATGTATATATGTTATTATTGTCAAGCACATGTATATAT
>MUZC01002868.1:194841-210922 GCA_002072015.1 Radix auricularia
CCCAAGGGATCACAGAGAGCTATGTCGAATGAGAATTCAAGACTGAATTAAATCTATAGCCATCCTTGTCGTGAGAGAGCCGGCACCGTTACCCGTTAGCCAGAATCTATGTAAGTTGAACTCTAACTTGATTCCCTCGTATTTATAAGCATATTTCACGCTGGTATTTAAATATTATTCTTCGTGCAATGTCATATTGAAATTGTAGAGACATGTTGACCCCGTTACTCCATGCGCGGCCACGTGCGACATTGTATTTCTCCTTTCATAACTAAATGTGATAACACGCGATCCATCAGGTAGATGGATCGAATTATATTGGTGTAACCAATAATATTATTGTATTTATTCCACCATCCACTTTCAAGATGGTAACGAAATATTATTTCAATTTCATGTTATATATATATAAACATATATAAATATATAAATATATATATTAAATAACCATGTGTTTAAGATAATGTATTTTGATCCCCTTTTGGCACCCTGCTCTGAAGGCTCTGCAGCCGAAAGGGTGGATCAGACAGACGAGTATAGAAACTACCCATATGTGTATTCTTTCTATCTGAGTCTGGCTTCTAGTCACCCGCCTGTACTGAGAGGTAACACGAACTCCGGACAGCAACCACCCAACGAAGTGTCGACATACCTGGAGCAAGAGCTGGACTCACCGCTATCCACGCGACTTGTATCCGACACCTACCCACGTCTTTGGACCAAGAGCTGGACTCACCGCTATCCACGCGACTTGTATCCGACCTCTACCTCACCCCTGCACCGATCGACAGGACCAGAGGAGAACAACTCATCATTACCAGCCTTACTCTAAACGTAACGCTGAAGCCAACCGCACTGGTTGATGCCTACACCATACACGTGTAGAAGCCGGTTATTCACACTTCCGTGATCACCGAAGTCACCTGGAACCATAGGTGAAGCAGCCCACAGGACAGAAGTGCAGAACCAATCGTTCATGAAGCGGGGCGCTACATCCTTAAATTTAAGTATTAACCATATAACCATTATATTGATTGGCTTAAGCCTAATGATGAATTTAGGCCATAACGGAACTAGTTTCCGCTTATTGTAATTATTGTATAATAAATTATTGTTACATTTTCACCATCTTGTTTGTTGATCATCGTTTGTGAGAGATCACTAAAGTATGCGCGTGTAGGCAGAGAGAGGATTAAATATTACACCCCTAGACGACTTGTCAAACAATATTCACATCTTTCTCGCCACACGTGTATAAATGGGGGCCCGTCCGGGATTGATTTTGTAAAATTGTACTAGTGATCTCACGCATTCGATAGATTAACCCAAGTAGATCCTATAAACCATCATTAGTTTGCCTTAACCCATATTTATTAATATATTAATTACTTAAATTAGCAACTGATTTGTATTAAGATTTGTAATTAACCTAGTATTAGCAACACCTGATTGCAATACCAGGGTACATAGTTAGAGTTCAATTACACGGTAGTATGGCAGAGTTTGTCAAGGCCAAGGCTGAGGTCAAGGCCGAAGCACGCGGGGAAGGCGAATCTCTCGGGCTACAAGGAGCTGAACTGTTACAGCACATCAACAGGGAAGTGGATCTATGTATAGAAATGTCCAAGGAGAGAGAAGAACGAGAGATGGCCAGGGAGAGAGAAGAACGAGCGATGGCCAAGGAGAGAGAAGAACGAGAGATGGCCAGGGCCAAGGAAGAAGCAGACAGAGCACACGCCCTTAGGCTAATAGAGTTGGAGATAGAGAAGGAGAACATGAACGTCCCACTAAGCAATCTTGTTATAGATTCCAGGACGGGCCAGATTCGCCAATCGCTGCTGTTCCCCTTGGACCCATTTGATGAAAAGGTAGAGTCGATTGAGGTGTACCTCGATCGATTCGAGCAACTCGCTTGTATGTATGAACTCCCAGAGGATAGGTGGAATTTACGCTTATCTCACGCCCTGAAGGGAAGAGCGTATGAAGTTTATTCCAAATTGTCGGAGGAAGACTCCAAGAGTTTCGCAGCCTTACGATCAGCGCTTCTCACGAGATATGAACTGACGGCATCCACGTACAGGAAGAAGTTCAGGACTGCTCGACTGGAGAAGGCGGAGACGTATAGCCAGCTACTGGTGCGGCTAACAAAGTATTTTGATAAGTGGCGCACCCTGGGAAAGTATCCCGAAACTTACCAGGGCGTCGTGGAGATGGTTCTAATTAAACAACTAAAGGAGTGCATGACCCCTGACCTCCGCATCTTTGTGGAGGAAAATGGAGCCACCCGCATGGACAGAGTGAAAGAGTTGGCGGATAGGTATATGACGGCCCACCGAGAGGGAAAGGAACCGTTCAAACCAAAACCTACCAGCTATCCCAGAAATGACCAAGTAAGGAGGGAAGAAAGGGGCACAGGACAAAGTCCCCCGAACAATTACAAGGGATCGGGGAATTATAGAAATGGAACATTCACCAAATCCGCATCGCCGCCTATGAGAAACCGCACTTGGTGCGAGTTTCATGGAACATCCTCTCACTCCAGCGAAGACTGCAAGAGGAGGAATACCCAGACACCTAACCCACTGACCAACCCACCCAAGCCATCTCGGCACGTGATTGGGGCAGTATTAGATAACCGCATGCCTGATAGCACTATTACTTTCACTTCACCCGCATGTGAAAGAGTCCTAGTAAATGGAAACCCAGCCACATGCCTGAATGACACTGGATGCTCATACGACGCCATTGTCAACACATCCTTAGTAAAGCCAGAAGACATGACAGGCGAAACGGTTGAAATCCGGACAATTGGATGGAACAGCCCTCCAAGAACTCTACCCGTAGCCCGTATCCACGTGGAAACAAGCTACGTAAAGGGAAAAATCCGAGCAGCTGTAATGGATGATTCCATATACGACCTTGTCTTAGGTTGTAGATATGTATACTTAGGAAAGCCGAAGTACCCAATCACCATAGCTCCTGTCATCACCAGAGCTAGGGCTAAAGAAACGGAAGAGAAAGACAAGTCCATCAGCACACCCCAGGAAATGAAAGAGGCGCAAAGACGGGACCCATCCCTCTCCAAATTGATTACTCTTGCAGAAGGGGGAAAACCTCAAAAGGGGAAACGTGAAGTATTTCTGAAGAATGGCTTGTTATATCGCCGACCCAAAGGGGGAGATATCAGGAAAAGTCAATTCATAGTCCCAGTGGAGCACCGGAATGAAGTGCTAAAGATCGGTCATGACGCCACCATGAGCGGCCATCAAGGTCAGAGTGCTACTATGCACCGAATTTGCCACTATTATAATTGGCCCGGAATAACTCAAGATATCAAAAGATATGTTGCCTCTTGCCCCGAGTGCCAGAAGAGGTCACCCAAGAGTCAGGTGCCACCTGTGCCTCTAGGCAAGACAGCTTTAATTGATACGCCATTCAAGCATGTATCTGTAGATATCTTAGGACCTCTCCCAAGGACTAAGAAAGAAAGTGATGAGGAAGTTGAGGCAGTTCAACCGCCAAAGAAAAAAACAAAACAGGAAGCAGGAGCTAAAGGAAAACAAAATCAGGTTGCTCAAAATAAGTCACCAGTAAAAGCAGAAACACAAAAATATGATAGAGATGCTGCAAGAAAAAATGATAGGGATGCAAAGACACTGTTCATTAAAAATCTACCTGGAAATGGCTCAGTAAAGGAAATAAAAGCTCTTTCTAATGATATCAAGCAGGTCAGACGGAAGATTGACACTAAAGTATATGTCAAGAATGGTAGAACTAGACATGCGTATGTCGAGTTGGACAGTAAAGCAGGAGCAGATAAAAACTTTCCAATCCTAAGTGAAGCCATCATTAAGGATAACAAGTTATAGGTTGATTATGTTGGAGCCAAAAGTATGAACTTTAAGGGACACAAGTCAGTCACCGAGGAAGGAAAAGATCCCTTAAGGCTGTATTTAGCTGGATTACCCTGTTCGTAAATTATTCCCCCAAGCAAAAGAAATTATTCTACCAATTAGGAAGAACAGGAAATCATTTGGTTATGGTTTTGTCACATTTAGTTCCCCTGAACTTGCCAAGCAGTCTCATGATAAGTCACAAGGCATAAAAATGGAAGAAGGAAACCTAGTAGTCTTGTATGCAAAAGTAAAGAAAGAACAACCTCAAGCTATACCACGGCACCCTTGTCGTTCTTGTCCTCATCGAAGAAATTGAACGCCAGGCTGATGAGGTGGTCACTACTCCTCCAACCCTACACTTTTAGGATTGAATACATCCCTGGAAGGGATAACCATGGTCCTGACTACTTGAGTCGACACCCACCCGACTCAGAGTCAGAAGAAACGCCTATGTCAAATATGTAAAGGTGTTAATCGAGGAAAGTTAGATATTCAACTTCACGTAGGAATTTTGCATCAACGGAAGCCCGCAATGACTCGTGCAAATAACTACACTCCTTCTCTAGATGATTCATCAAGATGAATCCTCTCAAAAAAAGGGCGTATGTGACGAAATTTATTAGCCCACTGTGATTTGCACGAGAATAACATCAAAACAAAAGGGGAAGTCACTATTGACGAAACACTTGACGGATCAAGGTCGCTAATTAAATATGCGGCGGAGTACATGACCGGTCAAGGTTGCCCGGTAGTGAGGCTATCCAATCAGGAAGAGCTGCATAAAATTACACACGTGTATAAAAGTTGATACTCCGGCACGACACTTTCTTTTCCTCCCAAGGGATCACAGAGAGCTATGTCGAATGAGAATTCAAGACTGAATTAAATCTATAGCCATCCTTGTCGTGAGAGAGCCGGCACCATTACCCGTTAGCCAGAATCTATGTAAGTTGAACTCTAACTTGATTCCCTCGTATTTATAAGCATATTTCACACTGATATTTAAATATTAATCTTCGTGCAATGTCATATTGAAATTGTAGAGACATGTTGACATTATTGTATAATAAATTATTGTTACATTTTCACCATCTTGTTTGTTGATCATCGTTTGTGAGAGATCACTAAAGTAATCGCGTGTAGGCAGAGAGAGGATAAATTAAATATTACACCCCTAGACGACTTATCAAACAATATTCACATCTTTCTCGCCACACAGATGATGGTGTTGTGTTTGGTGTTGTGGTGGGTGTTGTGGTGGGTGATGTGGTGGGTGATGTGGTGGGTGATGTGGTGGGTGATGTGTAGGATGATGTGGTGAGTGATACACGCGATAATGGGCTATGAATGAGTCAGCTTCCAAAAATTGGAAAACAAAACATGATTTTGATTGGCTATTAGATAAAACAAAAAATCATTAAGATTTCACATTCATTTTTGGTTAAGGTTGTTGGCCTTTATATAAAATTGAATTTTTTTTCCCAGCAACAAGCCTTTTATGTGGACTCTACAGTGCTGACCGGAAGTAGATCCAAGACACTTATAGCCGGCTCAGACTGTCCGACGTCTGCAACATTTCTGCCATTTGTTGTGTCGTCACAGGGTCAAGAGGAGCCAGCAGTCTTCCCACAATCCATTTGTATTTTTGAAAACAATTTAGGTCAGTAGGTCAATGTGTATCTTTTGTGTATCCATTTGTATCTTTGAAAACAATCTAGGTCATATGTGTCCATTCATAACTTTGAAATTAATCTTTGTCATTCTCTTCCATTTGTATCTTTATCTATGTATATATAAACGCGGAGTGTTTACTTCACTGTTTAAAGTTCAACTCGCAAGGGATGAGATAGTATTAACATAATTAACCAGTCCAGCAAGGACGGCCGGCAAGGTATGACGTGAGTCACTGTCCAACATGCAGCAGTGTCCAGATAATCCTATGAGTAGGGATACGTCTTTGATTAATATATAGTATAATATAGTATAGCTTAAATTCTTTGCTGCGACAAAATTGACAAAATAGACTTCAATGTTATTAGTGTCACGGTGCGGTTATCAAATCTTTATTTCAAGTGCAATAAGATAATTTTTAGAAAGAAAATTGAAAGGTTCTGCTAATGAGTGAAAGAATTACTAACGAGTAAAAGAATTACTAACGAGTAAAAGAATTACTAACGAGTAAAAGAATTACTAACGAGTAAAAGAATTACTAACGAGGAAAAGAATTACTAACGAGTAAAAGAATTACTAACGAGTAAAAGAATTACTAACGAGTAAAAGAACTACTAACGAGTAAAAGAATTACTAACGAGTAAAAGAATTACTAACGAGTAAAAGAATTACTAACGAGTAAAAGAATTACTAACGAGTAAAAGAATTACAAACTCAGAAAACACAATGTTAGGTTGCTAGATATGGAAACTGAATTTTGCGTGTATATTTCTTTTGAATGTTTTTTTACGGTAATTTATAAAATATTTGTAACATTTTGTGTGGTAACTAATTCATTCTGCCATGTAACTACGGACACCCCCTCAGTTAGTTTTAGTTATCCATGGGGAAACTTCACAATAACTCGTGACTGCCAGCTCAATGGAAATGGTGGTCGAGTGGCATGGTCACGGGTTCGAATCCATGCAAAGGCAAGGATTTCTTTCCTGAATAGTCTGTGGACGCTATACTTTTCTGTTTAGAAGGAGCGTCTGTATAGACAAGACAAAGTAGTTACACGACAGATAAGATTTTTCGTCTTCCAACGAAGAGCGGTAACTGTAAATTGAATCGAAAATTAAGCCGTCTGAATCCATTCAAAATTACCAGAAATTTTTTTTTTAATAATAAAATTACAATTTTCACACGTTTTCATTCCTATGTTGGATAAAGTCTATTTGGCGAAATTTCAAATCAAATTCAAATTTCAAATGCAGCGAAAATTGGAAAAAAAAAATTGTGACGTTACATAGAACCGAAAAACTTTGACAAGCACCGCTAGCTTCCTTCTCCAAAACAATGATTTAACGCTTGAACTCTCTAAACAGATGAGTTGCGGAAAATGTCAAGGAGTTCTTGTTCTTTGTGGGTGACCTAGTGACCTAGTGCATTGCAACACCAGGTCCAATTCCTTTCATTAATGGACGCTGTGGTGTCATCATGACATTGTCCAAGGTGGCAGTTCATGAGGTGAATTATGTCATTACGCCCCGTGGAATGACATGAAACCCTACAATGGTGAAGGTGAAATAAACCAACTGGTGATAGCAGATGTAGTCGTTCACGTTTATTCTGCTCTCTATTTTATCTCTGTCTGGGTTTTTTTTTTAAGCTTCCAGCCAGAGTTAATAGTTAATGTTGTGTTGTTATTGATAGTGTGCCATTTCCTGGGGATAACGTGTTTTATTGACTTTATAGTTAAACCTCAGTGTCAATGGTTCCATGTGAAAATCGTCATTTTTATCTGATTGTATCTATTATTTATAATACGGACAATGCTATACAAAAGTTTATTGCGTCTTACGCTTATCCGCGGTTCATTCTTCCCGTTTGGTATATCATGTATGGGTTTTCACAGAACCAGGGGGTAAAAAATCAAATAAAATGAAACACTGGATATAAACGATGGCTAGGCATAGGACGCATTAATCCTCAATAAACGGTCTGTACTAAATAACAGAAGCCGTGTACTACATTTGTAGGGTAGCGTCATCAAGGTTTTATAACCCCTTTAAGGCCAGTACTACATTTGTAGTATAACGTTGTCAAGGTTTTATAACACCTTTAAGCCCAGTACTACATTTGTAGTATAACGTTATCAAGATTTTATAACCCCTTTAAGCCCAGTACTACATTTGTAGTATAACTAAGGAATCTCTAAGCCAATATTACATTCAACAATCTTGAACCAACATAAAGCTGTTGTTGCTGTTGTTGTTGTTGCTGTTGCTGTTGTTGTTGTTGTTGTTGCTATCTGTGAACCAAAAATTCTCCTCCCAATGACGTCATCTCATGTGTTCCAGGAGGTCCCCTCAGACGTCATCACAGCTACTCTAAAGACGACGGAGGATTTTACGGAGGTAAACATTGCAATACTATTTTGTGTTCATTCACAGAAGATCAAACGTCCTCTGATTGGTTCTATTGGTCATGTGGCTTATAATTAAAGCCCTGATGTTTTCTTCCTACTATTGGCATCGTCCATGTAATCAGTTTGTCTTTAGGTCAACTTTCTAGTCGTCTAACCCCAGTCTATTGAGTTCATCACAACCGTAATAGGAGATTTTATTTTTAAAAATTAGATTCTTTACAATTTTGCTTTGAATATTTACATTAGAGAAGACTTATTTTAGCTCTAGCGGATACGTGTAAAGTCAAGTATTAAATGGTGAAGCTTTTTTTAAAACTCGTGTTAGAGCCTCCCTGTTACAAACCATTCTGTCCTTTTATTCCTCCACTCTTCCCAGCCACTATCAGATCTTTCTCTTTCATTCCTCATTCAATCTTTTTACTCCTCCACTCTTCCGTGCCACTATCAGATCTTTCTCTTTCATTCCACAGTCAATCTTTTTACTCCTCCACTCTTCCCAGCCACTATCAGATCTGTCTCTTTCATTCCACAGTCAATCTTTTAACTCCTTCACTCTTCCGTGCCACTATCAGATCTTTCTCTTTCATTCCATAGTCAATCTTTTTACTCCTCCACTCTTCCCAGCCACTATCAGATCTTTCTCTTTCATTCCACAGTCAATCTTTTAACTCCTCCACTCTTCCCAGCCACTATCAGATCTTTCTCTTTCATTCCATAGTCAATCTTTTTACTCCTCCACTCTTCCAAGCCACTATCAGATCTTTCTCTTTCATCCCACAGTCAATCCTTTTTACTCCTCCAATCCTCCCTATGCATTCCCCATCATTCCCCTGTACTCCAGCACACATGTTGGGTCTCTAGATTGACACTAGTCCTACTTAAACACCTGGAAGAATCAGCCTGACTATCATTCATCTCAAAGAACCAAACTCGTGATTGTTCGATGACAGTAAATTACTTTACTATTTGAAAGTAACACACATACGTACTAGCCAAAGACACAAATAATCACGTATTCTATATCCAATGACATTGACATAATAAAATACTTACACTAACAATCGATTATATAAGACATATGTGTCTCTTTTATCCGGGTTCTCAGTCCTGACGGTTCGCTTCTACTGTCACACACACACAGTGGCGTAACTAGAGTTTTTGCCGCCCGGGGCGGTCCCCAATATGCCTCCCTTTTAGGGGCCACCCATAAATGACGTCACGCACCGGGGGGGGGGATCACACATTTGATGTCATTCAAAATGCGCAATTTTAAATAAAAGCGACACTGAAATATATGATTACCCAAACTTTATTCAATGACGATTTACATGGTTTCACGCGTGTTACGATATTAGAGTGCAGTCTTAAACTAAAACATATTTAAATGACCAAACAAAAAAAATGATTTTAAACATGCTCATTTTCAAATACAAAATACCGCTTGTATGTGGGGACTTTGTAACGTCACATTGAGGAATGGGTCTAAATTTTCGTTTCGTGACACTGTTTGACGAGGGGGCAGGGGTTGAAAAATCAGCCGAAATCACGGGACGTCATATATATGATATGTTTTTAATAAATTAATAAGCATGAATAAATAATTGTAATTGAAACGAAGTACATTGTAAAAGGTGGGGAACAATTTTACCATTGCATGCCCTATTTATGTAAGCAGTAATAAAAGAGGCCGCATAAGAGGATAAATCTATAAATACACATCATAAAAATACAAGATAATTGTTTTGAAGGTAACAATAAAGTTATAGAGTCACATGTCCCCACCCCACCTCAAATGAGACAAAAGATATTCCTAATTTACACCCAAACACATTAACAATTAATATGCTTTCATTTTTATTTACAAATATATGATTTTTTAAATAAAAAAAGAAATTGTATGCATCAGTATGTAAACATTTTTAAAAATATATTTATAAATTTACTTACCTAACTTTCATACTCGAAAAATCGCTTATTACCTTTTCAAAATTTATTATTACTTGTAATATCATGTTCTATGGACAATATTGCAAGATTTTTTAGTCTTAAATCACTTATTTTGGAGGGAAATTTTTTTTTCAACTTCAGTTTGGAGAAGTTCCTTTCACAACTAGATACACTGATAGCAATTGTTTTTAAAAATTCTGAGCAAAATTGTAATGTTGGATAAAGAATTTTCCAATATTTACTGTTAAATATATTTTAATAGATCAAGGGGGTATTTCCTCTCTGTTTTTTAAAAAACATAATGCCTCTTCTTGTAGTTTAGGTACAGCCAGGGCTGGTCTTAGGCTCCTGTAACCTATGCGGTCGCAGTGGGCCCAGCGCTTTCATAGGCCCAACCTATCTTAATTTTCATTTATTATCCTCATTAATACCTTATCCCTACCCAAACTAGAGCCCACGCAATCAGTTTTACATACTAAGCTTCATACGGGCCCGCAATAGCTAAGATCGGCCCCGTGTACTGCCATAAAAACCTGGATCCTTTCTCTTCCAATCTCTAACATTTCTTTATCGATGTAAATAAAGAAATTTAATTGATGTTCAAATTCTTCATTTAGAATCCTAGATGGTATACACGAATATTTTCTTGCAAGGGCATGTAACTCATCACCTCGTTATTTTATTTTCTTTTATAATTACATCTATGGATAAAAACATTTCTCGATGTACTTCTTGTTCTTAAGATAGAACCACGTCTTCTGAATTTTCCTCACTCATATTTTCTCCCTTTAACTTGGTATCTAGTCGATATCTCCAACTCTCTGTAACAGCGTTCTGCATTAGCACATATCTTTGTTTCGTCAAATGGTTTTGTATAGTTTGCATTAGTTTAAAAAAGACGGGTTCCCATAAATTTAGACACCACAGAAAAGTAAAAGATTGCCATGAACTGAGTAAAACTCCAGCATCTGATCTCGTTTTACTAGTTACTTCAAAAGCCAATTTTCCAAGACGCTTGAAATTTTAAAGTATGTCTTTTTCGGAATTATTTATGTTATTGTGGTGTTTATTAATGGAGAAATGAATAATCGTTCATTTTTAATGAATAACCATATATTAATGAAAAATACAAGCTATATGTGTTACTTTGATGCAATAAAAACAAAGTAAATGTAATTTTTAGTAAGTTACCTTACAATAATTTTATAAAACCTGAAACAGTAATATAATTTACTACTTGCAATTTAAACACAATATTTGAACCACTATGTCATGTAGGTACTTGTAAGCGCATCATTCTGCGAATGTCGAAATTTCACGCTAAAATTGTCGTGCGATATTAATACTACATATATTCGGACCAGCAGTGATGTGTTGTTTTTTTTGTACAGTTTTATTATAAAAGCGCTATCTGTGACGTACACCGCTTAATTTTCCAAACAAATCGTTACTTTTTGAGCGATTTTAAATTTTTAAACTGTCCTGCGTTAGTTATAGCAACAAATATGTAATGAAACAAATGTTGCACGAATCCGTTAATTTAAACACAAAATTGAGATTATTTTTGTTTCACTATGGTTTTCCTCCTTCAAAAGAAAATGGGGGGTTTTCGGAAATGCCTGGGTTAATTTTTCAAATACCCACAAATGCCGCCCTTTGAATGAGTGCCGCCCGGGGTGGACCGCCCCCTCCGCCCCCCCAGCTACGCCACTGCACACACACACACGTTATGTTAATCCCATCTTTTCAAACAACAACATAACTATCTCAGGTTGTTTTTACATTAACCCCAACTATAGACAGCAAGGGCTCTCAAACCGTTGATAATTCTTGCGGCGACGTGATTCAGCATCCCAACTCTTTATCCACCCATGTCCAACTTCTCCCATCACCCCCACTATTGATCCGTCCATGTCCAACTTCTCCCACCAGGTCTCATGGACTCCGCCCTTGTGGTCCGCTCCATCCACACAGTGGACAACTATGACTACATCATTGATTTCATCTTCCACCAGAACGGGGCGTTGGGAGTGACCGTTGGTCAGACTGGTTATCTCTTGACCAACTGGTTTGCTTCCGAGGACAGACCGTATGGTGTGAGACTCACTGAGCTAATCACTGGGGCGGTTCACCTACACGCTGCTCATTTTAAGGTAACACGCCCCCACTCCCCCTCCCTATTCTAGCGCCTGGACTTTCTGACCAATGCACTCTCAATGGGGTGGGATGAGGTAGGTGAATGGCTCTTTAAAGATTCTAATCTGTGGCTGTTAAATATCTGAAGTATCCCTTACAGACCATGATGGTCCATGGGAGCAAGTGAAGTAGCGTTCACAAGTTTCATTGACCACTAACGAGCATGGAATTGTGTAGTTGGCACAATGCCCCGGGGGCCTTGCCAGTACCGCGACTCGAACTCGCGACACGGGTTCTAGTAGCGGTTCGATAGTAGAACCCTTTAATATTTATTTCTTTTAGAAACATTCCAGGATAATTAACAATGAATATCTCAGTGTTCAAATATTCTCTTTGAAATAAAAACAATTTAGTTGTTGTGTGTTCTCAGGTTGATGTGGATGTCAACGGTACATCCAACAGATATGAAACACTGGACATCCAGGAAGAGATAGTCCAACTAAGACAGGTCAGTATTACTTGCGTGGACGTTGTGTAGGAAGGGGGCGAAAAAGAAACGAAACAAATGAGAGTTCAGACAATTGAAGTCTTACTGGCCAGGTATCAACTCTCAAGACAATTGAAGTCTTACTGGCCAGGTATCAACTCTCAAGAGAATTGAAGTCTTACTGGTCAGGTATTAACTTTCAGGCTAAGTCTTGAACGTATCTACATGTGAATATCTGCAAAGATTTGAAAATTTTTATACAACTTTTAAGTAAAAATGTTAATACCAAACTTAAGTTCTAATACCAAACTTAAGTTCTAATACCAAACTTAAGTTCCTTACATTAAAAAATTGTTTATTATTTAATTTATCATTTCATGTGATTGTGACTTGATAAGCACGAATTTGTCAAACTTATACTCTATGCTACGTCTTAAACACAGCAAGCTACATCTTACACACGTCAACTGACCGTTAAGCTACAATTTACATACCAAGCTTTAATTTACATTTGTGAGCTGTAATTTATAAGCCCCCAAAATAGACAAACAAATCAAAATTTTAAATAATCTGTCCTTACACGCAGCTCTGGTACCTGTGAAAATATGCATTTATCTTTTGAAATGGTCTTTTGTTCTGGTATCATGATCAGGCCTTCAGACCAGAGTATTCTCAAACTAAGTTTTCCTACACCCTGAAGACATCTGAAAAACAAGCTGCTTACCAACATGACTTCGAGAAGCCCATGTATCACATTTTCCACAACGAGGCAAAGAAAAATGCATACGGAGAGAAAAGAGCGTACAGGTAATGAGGGCTCGGTCACTAACTTATAAGGTCAGTAGAGGTCTGTGGGCAAACATCAGGTAATGGAGGCTTGCTCACTAACTTATAAGGTCAGTAGAGGTCTGTGGGCAAACATCAGGTAATGGCGGCTTGCTCACTAACCGGCTTGCTCACTAACCGGTTTGCTCACTAACCGGCTCGCTCACTAACCGGCTTGCTCACTAACTTATAAGGTCAGTAGAGATCTGTGAGCAAACATCAGGTATTGGCGGCTTGCTCACTAAATTATAAGGTCAGTAGAGGTCTGTGGGCAAACATCAGGTAACAAAGTGACGACTCTATACTGTACATACTGACATTAAATGCCGACGAACTAGGGCGATTGATAGGTTCACGTTCAGAGAGTCTCGGGATGTTCAATGAAAAGTAGTGTTGTTTTAGTCCCAGGTCCTATTTTAGTTTCAGTTTTTATTTCGTTTTTTCTGTAATAATTTTAGTTTTAGTTTAGTTTTAGTTTTAGGCCCAATTTTAGTTTTCGTTTTAGTTTTCGTCGACTAAAACTAAAACACCAGAGTTTTAGTTTTCGTCTTATTCATTTTAGTTTCACTTTTAGTTTTAGTCTTGTAAACACCAATAACTAATAACATCATTTTTCATGACTAATTGATGAAACAGATTGAAGCCTAATAATAGTAGTCACAGAGATGACAGCTCAGTGTACTGAGNAACCAACACACCAACCAACACACAAACCAACACACCAACCAACACACAAACACAAAATAACACCAACAATCAATGAAAGGTGAAAGAAACAGGAAATTTTTAAATATTTTTTTGGGGTATGTTTTCTTCTTCAGTTATTGATTTAAAATATTAGAATAAAATATATTTTATATTAAGATAAAAAACGATAAAGAGACGATGTTTTTTGTAATTATATAACTATAATTTTCAACCAACAACGCAATAACAAGAGACAAGGTCAACTAACATGGAAACTGAAGCCACTAATTGTGGAAGATACCATTGCTGTCATGTAACTGAGTTCATCAACACTGGCGACTAGAGGGGAAACTAATGAAACCTTCCAATACATCCGCTCTAGTGTTGAGTCTTTTCGTTGTAAACATCTCCAGAACAGGATTAAGACCCACCAACTGTCATTGCTTTTAACACATACTCTGGCTTATTTAATGACATTGGGCTGCACATGTTCTGATGTCAAATGACATTAGACTGATAATGTTTTGATGTCAATTGATATTACACTGATACTGTTCTGATGTCATAATTGTATTAACATTTTTTCCTTCCATTTTGTGTTAAGATCGGCCTCGATTTCCTCGCTGGCATGAACCGTCAGTGTTGCGAAGTCTTAGTGCCAGATTTTCCCAGGCAGGAGTAAAAAAATTCCCATATTGGGCTAAAAATAGTGTTGTTTTAGTCCCAGGTCCTATTTAAGTTTCAGTTTTTATTTCGTTTTTTTCTGTAATAATTTTAGTTTTAGTTTAGTTTTAGTTTTAGGCCCAATTTTAGTTTTCGTTTTAGTTTTCGTCGACTAAAACTAAAACACCAGAGTTTTAGTTTTCGTCTTATTCATTTTAGTTTCACTTTTAGTTTTAGTCTTGTAAACACCAATAACTAATAACATCATTGTTCATGACTAATTGATGAAACAGATTGAAGCCTAATAATAGTAGTCACAGAGATGACAGCTCAGTGTACTGAGTCCATTCACTCCATTGTCACATAAGTCACACTATCACATTATGTCTTATGTTATGTGCCGATGCAATGACTCAATTTTTGACTATGCTGTAGACAAGCAGACTTGCAGTGAATGTACAAAAAAATTAACTAAAAACGTAATAACAATAAGAAACCAAAAACGTAAGTCAAAATTAAAACAAACGTATTTTCACTCTAACACCTAGAACTCTGACCTAACTAAACTAAGTAACAACAGTTCACTTGAAGACTGAACGTCAAAACAAATGACTTTTCAGCTTGAGAAAGACTCGTTTTTCAAGACTTTGATTAGTCCTGTTTCTTTTCCCAGTTGTCAAATCACCACAAAGAGAAAAAATTCTCTCCACGTAAGCCTCCGAAGCTGGTGCATTCAATATATCTAAAATCTAAAGCCAATGGTGCAATCAACGGAAACGTTTTTTGAACGTTCTGTGATTGCCAATAGCTTAAACCATTGCCATCCTCACTGACTGCTGTGGCAGCTTCTTGATAGTGCAACAAATAATCTGCCAGTTCGTCTTCAGGCCCACGAACTGCAGATATAATATTAGTGATGGGTGTGGTGTTCGCAATGTGTTGCGTCAGGGATTTGAAGCGCTTAAGAGGAGGTCCAGATGTAGACAGGCCTGTTGAACTAACGCAATTGCAGTGATATTTTGTTTAAGAATAGGCTGACCAGCAGCTGAAATCACTTGACCAAGCTGTGCACTTACTGTGGATGCTGCTGCTGAAGCAGTTTCTTCTTGCAACACAAACTGTTTTGCTGCATTTAGAAAATGCTCTTTTCCTTAAATGAACAGTGCTGGAACAGTTGTAGGATCAAGCAGACAAGCTGCAGAAGGTATAGGTTCAAAAATATTAGACTCTGGTACCAACGCAAACTCAAATCGTCGCCTCAAGCCATCCAAAAAGGTGACTGCTAGCTCTTTTAGTGATGCGTCCAGAGCTTGATCGGACTGTTCCTCAAGAAGATGATATTCTATGTCCATAAGTGCT
>MUZC01002868.1:215136-244465 GCA_002072015.1 Radix auricularia
ACTGTGAGTACAGCTTTATGACTGTGAGTACAGTTTTATGACTGTGAGTACAGCTTTATTACTGTGAGTACAGCTTTATGACTGTGAGTACAGCTTTATCACTGTCGTTACACCTTTAGCACTGATGGTACACTTTAAGCACTGATGGTACACTTTAAGCACTGATGGTACACTTTAAGCACTGTTGGTACACTTTTAGCACATTCATTACACCTTTAGCGCTGTCGGTACACCTTTATTATAGCTGGTGCGCATGCCATAGTGATTACATTAATTAGCACTCTCAGGACACTTGAACTAAAATATACATTATTTATTAGTACTGTCAGAACACTTGAACTAAAATATACATTGTTTATTAGCACTGTCAGGACACTGACTAAAATATACATTGTTTATTAGCACTGCAAGGACATATACACCAAGGGTAATGTTGCCTTACACTGTGAGAGTACGAATTACCCATCATGCAAAAGACAAGGCTCCATTTCTTTCAGTTTCAGAGACTCGGTGATAATGGTATAGACCAGAGGTGGTCTTCCTCTGGTGTGATGTAGAAATATTGACTTGATGGGGTGTTCAGAAGGGATTGTTTGGAGCAGCACCGGCTACTTGGGATTTTTGATAAACTTAATTAGTATTTTAAAATAGTTCTGTTAAACTATCATTTAAAGAACTCTTCAATTGCATTGACCTCAGATTTCTCTGCTTTTAACAATTTAAAATGTTCTTAGCGAAGGGGAGATATAACTCAACATAAGGGAGATTATTCGACATTATTTAAATGACTTTCTCCACAACACTATTGAGCAACAGTTTGATGAGAATAAACAATGGCAGGCTACAGTGAACTTTGTACTGACAGCGGCAAAATAACTTAGAGACAAATCGAAGCACAGCAATCAAAACTTATTATGTACTAGTAACAAAGCCCGTCCAATGACGGTAATAAGAGTTGGGTGAGATGGTAGGAAACTACAGAGAGAATGGTGTGGTAGGAGCAGTTTCATCCGGGGGTTCTTAGTTACTAAACAATTTACTTCAAATATGAACGTTTTTATTCAGATAACAGTAACACTACATCAACATCGACTGACACCAAAATGAAAATGTAACGTCACAGGTCTGTCGGTGTACTTGCTTACGATAAATGTCAGAAGTGACCGTAAAGCTGTTGCTTAACAATTGGACGATCTATTTTAGTCGTTGTGCAGAAGCGTTTGGAGGACATTGGCGTCACAAGGCAAGGGTTATGGACCCGCGTTTTGCTTTTTGGCCCACTTTGCCTTCGATTATCCCTGGTGTGCATGGCAGTGTATATAATTCACTGAAAATATCAAGAATTTCGTTGAAGAAGACATTTTTGTGAAGCATGCATCGCTACCATTGACTAAGTTGCCTTGGTCCTTCCCGCTGAGAGCTTTTACAGCAACGTCAGATAAAGTACGGACGCGTGAAAAAGCAACGTACAGTTGTCCATGAGTGAAGACTGGTTCTGGCAAATTTATGCCGACTTTATGAACAGTTTGTACTTGAGACTTGTTGATGGTAATGGCGAAAGCCAGTTTGATTGGGAACTGTCGTCTCCGTAAAAAATGAAAGGTAGATCTGTGTTTGAAGGGACTAAGTCAATTCTTGAAATAAAAAAAAATGGCCTGTGAGTATTTTGGCAAGGATGATGTGTTGTTTTAACAATTGTACCCCTAATCGGGTAACATTACGAAGTCCTCGCTTTTTGTTCAAATTGCATAGTAGAAGGAAAAATTGCTTTAACTTTTTATATTTAAGATATTTAGAGACATCCTGATGGTGAAAGTCCACTTAAGAACTCGACAGGGTAATGGTTAGCATCTTCAGGAATGGCAATTACATCCTGGTAGTGTTGAGCCATATTTCTGGGGCTCCCTTGAAAATATGAAGGAAGAATAACCGGTTTTTTTCCGGACGAATAACGTCATAGGCTGCTGTAGTCATAATGTTATTCATTAAACCGTTATATTTTGCACTCTCAAATTTGTTTGGTTTTGTCGAATGTAATAAAGCCTGTTGCCTTTAGTTTTGAGGTTTGCATCTACGAAGTATTGCTGAGTCAGTTTTTCGGCACTTATGAATCAGGTTAAAATCCATCTCTGATAGAAAAAAAAATCGGTGACTGTAGTATTGCAATTGTGTTATGCTTGTCCTATGATTTAGATCTACGGCTGGGGGAATGGTAGAATGTTTTGTAATGTTGCAGGGTGGTAGTTCATTAACTTTAAATCCGAAGTCCTATTTTGTTCGCCGAAAAAGAAATAGTAAAGGATATACCATTGGTTCAAGGTTGGGGTCAAGAATGTTAATCCTTTCAGTCCTTCTGTCCTTTTTTTAGAGACCTGTAATGTATTAAAATGTTGTGCGCCCATGGAAGCAAATGCCAAAGCACTGTTAATTGAACGGATGTTTTGAAAGATGTTTTAGTGATGCTAATGGTGAACGTCTGTCGTGAGACTCTCAATTAAATGAGAGGCACGGATTGGCTGTAACTAGACTTTGTTTTTCGAGCAGCAATCACTAAATTTTTTTGTCCTTGGACCTTTCGGCAAGGAAGTGTTTAGCATTGCAATTTTGGCAGCGTATATTGATATCACAGCAACTGTGTGGTATGTGTAATTTTTCGTCAAACCTGTTCATGTCCTCAACGACGGTGTTGCTGCGAGAGGCTTTTGCTTCTTTGTTGATCTGTTAGTGCAGCACGGGCCATGCGTTGACGCTGTGCGTCTATTTCACGTTGATGAGCGGTGTAGCCCTGTGACCTGTTGCGACACAGTTCTCGGCGCCTTTCATTAATACGCCGCGTAGCTTCTTCAATATCGACGACGAAACGCTGTCGTTGCGGTGGCATATTGAAAAGGAGTAACAGTAGTGATTAGCAGGACTGACACAATTCAAGATGGCAACACAGTACGAATGATATAAAACAAAACAACACCAAATAGAACTGGTTTTGAACGTCCACGTAAATCTATTTATTGAAACACTTCAAAATGAGAACATAATACTAAATGATGAACAAAAACAACTGCACCAAACATAACTTGTTTTGAATGTCCGCGTAAATGTATTCAATTAGTCAATGCGATTATTTTTTTCTGATTGGCTGTGGCAGTCTTTAGGAGTTTGTGGGACCAATCGCTATCGTTGACCGCACAGAAATTAGCCTTTTAATATATAAGGAAAGGATGGTAGAGGAACTGAAATATTAATAAATTGTCTCGTAAAAACATTTTTAATATAATGCGCACCGATCGTGAAAACCGTATATGCCGCGTATAAGACGACCCCTAACTTTTACACTGAATATATAGGTTTATGGGTATACTGCCGTATAAGTCTACCCCTTTTTTATTTCTCATACAATTCGGGGATGGAAGGATATTAAATAATGTCATTTCGAAGATATTTTCGAGTGTGATTATAATGAATTGCAGTACGTGCAAGAATAAAAATGAGGAAGAGATTCACTAAAGAATTTACTGTTACATTTAGGTGTAATTACTGTAATATCAGTAAATGGGGATACAAGGCAGCTGCTGAGTATAGAAGGCAATGATTTGGGCGTACCGGCACTGCAGCGCCCGCCATACCCGGCGTAGGAGACGACCCCCCGCTCTAGAAAAAAGAAATCTCCAGGGCTCAAAAAAAGTCGTCTTATACGCCGGTATATACGGTATATTTTTTTAAAGTATTGTCAATGTAATGCGCACCTTATTGCGCGAGAGGACAGGTTGTTAAACAGAATACGCACCACGTGATACTTAGAGATAAATAAAATAATTAAAAAACTGAATAATTCAATTACAGCACAGTCAATTTATTTGAAAGTTAGATACCTAATTTTTATCATCGGCTTGAGTCTGTCTGCAAAATTTCAGCTCACTACCTTACGAGAAAATGGTTAAAATTGATCCAAAGTATTTTCGGCACGCACGCACACTTCAGAAACCACAAGTTAATATGAAGGATTTAAAAATAGACAAACAGTGTAATATATTTTTATTTATTTCAAGACATAAAGACATAATTTCATTTTATTGACTTCTTTCCGTTATCTTTAAAAATAATTTAAAATCATATTATTTGACAAGTCAGCTTAGTAAAAAAAGATATCACAATATACTTCACCACCGTAAACATTATAAAAAGTAACAAATCATTTCAACAAAGTTCACACGCTCAGAAGAAAATTAGTTATTCAAGCGAAATTTATGGTAAAAACATATATTAAAAAGAAATGATTTTTTTTTCGCTATGCTTTATAATCCTTTTTTTTCTTTTAAAAAGGGAATTTCAATGTAAAAGTACCTCAATAAGTAACAATAAGCTGTTTTTGTACAAATGCCGTAACAAATTAACAGGGAAAAGACATTTATTTTTCTTTTTATATGTTTCGTGGTTCTTGTGTGTAAGATTGCCACGTGCTTTTTAAATTATTTGTTCCTTGTAGGTCCAGACGAAATCACTGTTTCGATAAATAGGTCAAAATGTGATACAATAAATGATAAAGTGTTTATATAAATTGTTCAAATTGTGATACGATAAATGACCTACTATTTAGATAAATTGTTCAAATTGTGATACAATCAATGACAAAGTATTTGGTTAAATTGTTCAAATTGTGATAAAAGTGACTCAGTGATTTATTCCTTGGAGCGCCTGGCCATGACATAGAGAGCGATGATTGACAGGAGCCGGAAGGCCACCTGCAGTGCCACCAGCATACCAACATCAAACAAAACGTTATCCTGTAGGATAGAGTTCATAGAGTCACAGAGTCAAGCCAACTCATAGCAATAGTTAGAACAACGTCAAACAAAACATTGTCCTGTAGGATAGAGGCACAGAGTCAGGGTAATACATAGCAATAGTTAGAACAACGTCAAACAAAAATTTATCCTGTAGGATAGAGTTAATAGAGTCACAGAGTCAAGCCAACTCATAGCAATAGTTAGAACAACGTCAAACAAAACATTGTCCTGTAGGATAGAGGCACAGAGTCAGGGTAATACATAGCAATAGTTAGAACAACGTCAAACAAAACATTATCCTGTAGGATAGAGTTGATAGAGTCACAGAGTCAAGCCAACTCATAGCAATAGTTAGAACAACGTCAAATAAAACATTGTCCTGTAGGATAGAGTTGATAGAGTCACAG
This sequence comes from Radix auricularia, assembly GCA_002072015.1. Taxonomy (NCBI): domain Eukaryota; kingdom Metazoa; phylum Mollusca; class Gastropoda; family Lymnaeidae; genus Radix; species Radix auricularia. The sequence continues at coordinate 220,328 of MUZC01002868.1, forward strand.
AGTCACAGAGTCAGGGTAACTCATAGCAATAGTTAGAACAACTATAAGGATTTATATGGGTGAAACATTCCTTTTACACAGATAAAGTCAAACGTACTCAAATATATGAGGTTAATTTCTAATACAGTCGCATTGATACAAAATTGAATACATAGTTAAATACTTTGTCAGATTCGTAGAAATAGTTGTAGATATAGTCGTAAACAATGTTTATGTAACCATAAAAAGTGTGTTCAAATCAACAAATTCCCATTCATATAGTCAGCACAAATATTTATTACAGACAATCCTATACATTGCGTTATGGTCAGAGTTATTTAGATGTAATAACAAGAAAGTCAAGGGACACAGTAGTTTAAATGACATTTTGTCAGAACTCACCAAATAGAGTAGAGAAGCAGGTATAACAGATTAAATTTGGTCATAGTCATACATCTTATAATCCAGCAGTCACAGTTTTATCCGCTTTAGTTATTAATTAAAATAATTATCAAATATTGATTATATTGCCATGGAGTTGGGCCTATAAAAGATGATCATTTAGTTGTTCTAAATACAAGGTCGCTCAAGTTCAAGAGTCGGGATAGTTTTACGACAGTACGAAATGTATGTCTGTAGATGGCGTTCAATGTAACTGCATGACGTAATGCACCTCAATTTATGAACATTTATTAAAAGTTCACACCTTTACAACTTATACAAAATAGTCCATTTTAACTATTTTGAAATTTTTAACCTAATTTATGGCTGTTCATTTACCCCAACATTTTATTTGCTCCTTCCACTAATGATGACAAGAAAGTGTATGTAATGAAACCATAAAACGGCGATATAGTTAACGGACAATCTATTAAATAATTGGAATGAAGCGACCTACAATAATACATGAAGCACGCCCAAGTAAGGGTTCCTATATCCATTTAAATTTATGGCGGCATTAATAAAAGAAACTTCTCCCGTGTTATTGTGAACGAATAGATAAAACTCCAATAAAGGAAATTAATCCAGGAATACAGTCATTAAACGTAAGGCAGCAAGAGAAGACGACAGATGTTACCTCTGAGAAGCTGGTGTACTCCAACACGTCACTTCCGGACCGGTACAAGCAAGGTGATGGGGTGGGCGGCGGTGTTGTCATGTTCAGAGGTGTGGTGATGTTGGGGCAGGCTGCATGGGAGGACGTGGTAATAAGAATACACTGTTAAGAGCAGAAATATAAACAAACATAGCATCGACACTTTGTTGTTTATGAATATAATTTTATTATAAAATTACATTTGAAAAACAAAAACAAAGAGATGTTAGTGGAAATGTTCCCTTCAACGTTCATTGGTCCCAAACGATCATTGGTCCCAAACGATCATTGGTCCCAAACGATCATTGGTCCCAAACGATCATTGGTCCCAAACGATCCCAAACGATCATTGGTCCCAAACGATCATTGGTCCCAAACGATCATTGGTCCCAAACGATCATTGGTCCCAAACGATCATTGATCACAGTACAAACTAAAAAATAAGCACGTGTGCTAAGTAGCAGAACACCCATTATTTGTGCAATATCTTACAAATTTTGCTGAGCAGTAATTCTAAACTGCTGCTCGGCGTCCGTCAGATATCTGTGACCGCGCAGCTTAAAGAGAACATTCGTTATAGGGTTACTCACGAATGTGGTCAAAGTTTCTCCATTGGTTGACCATGAGGACTTCATTGGCAAATTTAAACCAGGACAAATATTCTAACCATACAAAGTAGACGGGGACATTCCTGGAATATTTGAGATATTAACTTGTTAGACTTGGTTGTAGAGTCATACTTATATTAAACTTGGTTGTAGAGTCATACTTAAATAAGAATTGGTTGTAGAGTCATACTTATATTAGACTTCGTTGTAAAGTTATACTTATATTAGACTTGGTTGTAGAGTCATACTTAAATACGAATTGGCTGTAGAGTCATACTTATATTAGACTTGGTTAAAGAGTCATACTTATATTGGACTTGGTTGTAGAGCCATACTTATATTAGACTTATATTATAATTGGTTGTAGAGTCATAATTATATTAGACTTGGTTATAGAGTCATAATTATTTTAGACTTGGTTATAGAGTCATACTTATATTAGACTTGGTTATAGAGTCATACTTATATTAGACTTGGTTATAGAGTCATAATTATTTTAGACTTGGTTATAGAGTCATACTTATATTAGACTTTGTTGTAGAGTCATACTTATATTAGACTTATATTAGCATTGGTTGAAGAGTCATACTTTAATAAGAATTAGTTGTAGAGTCATACTTAAATAAGAATTGGTTGTAGACTCATACTTATATTAGACTTGGTTATAGAGTCATACTTATATTAGACTTGGTTATAGAGTCATACTTATATTAGACTTGGTTATAGAGTCATAATTATATTAGACTTGGTTGTAGAGTCATACTTATATTAGACTTGATTATAGAGTCATACTTATATTAGACTTGATTATAGAGTCATACTTATATTAGACTTGGTTGTAGAGTCATACTTATATTAGACTTGGTTATAGAGTCATACTTATATTAGAATTGGTTATAGAGTCATACTTATATTAGACTTGGTTATAGAGTCATACTTATATTAGACTTATATTAGAATTGGTTATAGAGTCATACTTATATTAGACTTGGTTATAGAGTCATACTTATATTAGACTTGGTTATAGAGTCATACTTATATTAGACTTGGTTATAGAGTCATACTTATATTAGAATTAATTGTAGAGCCATACTTGTATAAGACGAAGTTGTAGAGTCATAAAATACTTTAGTAAGTTGACATGTAGTTAACCTTACAACTCAAAGGATGCATGAATTTATTCCATTCATCCTTGAGTCGAGAGATTGTTTTTAGCGCATTTTCGAGAAGTCGAATGCGCTATTGCACCCGTTTTGTCCGTCCGTCCGTCCGTCATCACCCTTGATCTCAGCATCCATAAGTCCTAGACCCATGAGGTATATATGTTTTTTGTATGTCCTGACCTGCCATTTGTGCATCAACACTTAGTTACTCGATCCGTTAAAAAACCCCGTTAAAACTACCAAAAAATATTTCGAATCGAGAGGTAACACTAGCGCAGGGAACGGCCGCCATTGCCGGAAGTTAGATACGCAGTTTCTCCAGCATTCAAGAGTGGTGCGAAAGCGTGCAAAAGAATTAGTTGTTTTTTTTTTAGTTGACGTCATTAGAATATGTGTAAAAGTTTAGAGAGTTTTACGTCCACATTTGTGGTGACTTGTAGTTGGATTAAAGAGAAAATAAATTTTTTTAAAATGTAAAGAAATGACTTTTTAATTAAAAAAATGTCAGGTATATTCATTACACAAGAAAATTCATAAAAATATGTCTAAAATCTAAACACAATTACTGATAACTACATAATGCTGATATCTAACATAAGTACTGATACATAATACGAAAATGCGCTAACACGTCCTGAGTTCCAATAGGGACCAGGCTTTACATGATTTTTTTCCTTTTGCAAGGAGATTTAATTATACACCTTGAAATTTCTAAGATCTTTGGTGACGTTGGTGCCTGCGCCTTAGCATTACCATGACATCACACGGCTAGATTGTAATACTAATTTGTTATCGATTGCTCTCTATAAGCTTAAAGAAGCCAAATTACAGCTCCGTGCTAACCTCCGATCCATATCTAATTTTTAAAAAGTCACTGAAAAGATTAGCGTGACCTTCAGTTTTCCGGTGGTTTGCATTATCGGCTACATTGGCCTTTGATTGGTGAAAAGTATTGTTTTAGGAGAAGAAACATTGGGATAATATCATCAAATTGTGTTACACGGTCTCTTGGTGACACTAGGTCAGCGCTTTAACACCACAACAGTGGCACATTGGTGGCATATTTGTGGCACATTGGTAGCAATAAGTATACAATGGAATGGCACTATACATTTCTGCAGACCAACACAGATCGGTCAAAGACATTATCTGCTTACAAACTTTTAAAAATCTTATCTTTAATCGGAACACGTCTTCCTTTGCAACACACAGTCCCTGCCTGGCCAAAATACTATTTCTATTATATGGTTTTCTATATTAAATCAGATGTGATTTCTATTATGTAGTAAAATGTCTTTTAAAACATGATTACTACTGGATAAAACTACAAATACCGGTGTTTGGAAAATTGAAATATTTTCTGGCCAGTGTTTTATAAACAATGTAGACAACAATATTTGAGATTTTGTCACGATACCAAAGATAACTTTTCCCTTTCACAAGTGAACAATCACGTGATTCTTGCAGTTTGTCTCTCTATGGCTCATTAGAGCGTTCCCCATTCAGCCTGAATAGAAGCAGCTAACAGACCCCAAGTGCCACTTCAAATACAATTCTCAAGGAATGCGCATGTCTCACACACTGAAGAGTTACACAATTGCATCAATTCTCGTCGTTGAACCAAAGGATCTAAAGCTTTAAAGGGTATAAATTGTTCAATAAATAAAAGATTGTATCAAATATACTGACTGATATTTTCTGTTTTCTTGTCTTTGCAATATTAAACCATTATAATTTATAATAACGTTCATAGATTTAATTATAATTTTCCTTTCATTTGATTTATTTTCCCTTTTCGTTAGAACTCCTTAAGTCACGGGAATCAAGTCAAGTCACAGGACTCAAGTCAAGTCACAGCACTCAAGTCAAGTCCCGGGTCAAGTCAAGTCACAGGACTCAAATAAAGTCCCGGTTCAGGTCAAATCACAAGACTCAAGTTAAGTCACAGGACTCAAGTCAAGTCCCGGGTCAAGTTAAATTACAGGACTTAAGTCAAGTCCCGGGTCAACTCAAATTACAGGACTCAAGTCAAGTCACAGGGCTCAAGTCAAGTCCCGGGTCAAGTCAAGTCACAGGACTCAAGTCAAGTCAAGTCACAGGGCTCAAGTCAAGTCCCGGGTCAAGTCAAGTCACAGGACTCAAGTCAAGTCACAGGACTCAAATTAAGTCCTGGGTAAGGTCAAGTCACAGGGCTCAAGTCAAGTCCCGGGTCAAGTCAAGTCACAGGACTCAAGTCAAGTCACAGGACTCAAGTCAAGTCACAGGACTCAAGTCAAGTCAAGTCACAGGATCCAAGTCAAGTCACAGGACTCAAGTCAAGGCACAGGACTCAAGTCAAGTAACAGGACTCAAATTAAGTCCTGGGTAAGGTCAAGTCACAGGGCTCAAGTCAAGTCCCGGGTCAAGTCAAGTCACAGGACTCAAGTCAAGTCACAGGACTCAAGTCAAGTCATAGGACTTAAGTCAAGTCACAGGACTCAAGTCAAGTCACAGGACTCAAGTCAAGTCACAGGACTCAAGTCAAGTCACAGGACTCAAGTCAAGTCAAAGGATCCAAGTCAAGTTCCGGGTCAAGTCAAGTCACAGGACTCAAGTCAAGTCACAGGATTCAAGTGAAGTCAAGGGGCCAAGTCAAGTCGCTGGACTTAGGTCAACTCTGAAGTAGCCTATTGGCCACCAAGAAATGGTGACCGCAGCTTTTGAATAGAGTCAACTAATCAATACGGTTGTCAACATGTTGTTAACACTCCGGTACTTAAATTATGCTAGAAAGGGAGATAGTTTTAGGGATCGTGAAATTGGATTAGGTTGCGGGCCTTGATGGTTGAAGGTGCTTTGTTTGGTCGCAACGGTGATGTCTCTTTAATTAAAAGAAAAATTAATTAAAAACGTGTAAAGCCCCAATCACTACAGTAAAATTTAAAGTTTGCTATTTACTTTTTAAAATAATATTTTGTATTTTGAGAAAGCAATTTAGACATGATATCGTGAGCATTGTTTGGTAGTCTTTACAAAAATGGCAAATGAAAAAAATAAAAGAAAGATGTTGGGGGAAGTGTACAACGAACATGACAAATTTTTATGTTTCATACAGATGTTACGTAGCGATACTACAATAATTATAACGTTTATATGGCAACTGTATGTTTCCCTGTAACCAGAAGTAGCCCCCAAACACTGGACTACATCATTAAATGTACTCAACATTTTGAACGGCTCTAAGTAACCATGGAAACAAAGAGAAATGAGACTCCAACTTAATGCATTATGAGAATCTTCGGTTACCATGGTTACATTGTTAGTAACCAAATAGCGTAGGGAGTTCCGTGTTGTTTTTTTAACTTCAATTTTGAGAGATTTCGATTTTTTAGACCTAGGAATTAGGTCAAGACTAAATTCCTCTTGGTAAATGGGGTATGACAGTGATAGAGTTGGGGTTACATCAGACCATAATACAATGATACATAGCCTCATACATCAGACAATGATACAATGATACATAGCCTCATACATTAGACCATAATACAATGATACATAGCCTCATACATTAGACCATGATACAATGATACATAGCCTCATACATTAGACCATAATACAATGATACATAGCCTCATACATTAGACCATAATACAATGATACATAGCCTCATACATTAGACCATGATACAATGATACATAACCTCATACATTAGACCATGATACAATGATACATTGCCTCACACATCAGACCATGATACAATGATACATAGCCTCATACATTAGACCATGATACAATGATACATAGCCTCATACATTAGACCATAATACAATGATACATAACCTCATACATTAGACCATAATACAATGATACATTGCCTCATACATCAGACCATGATACAATGATACATAGCCTCATACATCAGACCATGATACAATGATACATAGCTACAGCTGTCAAATGAACTTAACGTTTTGTCGTGGGAATATACGTAGTGGACGGATGGGGGGGTGGAGGAATAAATGATTGACGTTAAGGCTGCGGGGGCGGTGCCATGTAGTATTTGGTGGTTTACTTACCCATTATTGACAAACATCCCACCAAAGAGCATGATGGGAATCAGCAGGGGCGGCGCTACAGCCAGAGACAAGGTCACAGATCCACACAATGTTGAAATCAGATAAGCTGTGTAAACAAAGAACAAGGGAAGCGTCACATTAGCAAGTACAAACATAATTTTACTTTTTAAAAATGGAGGCCGAACTTTTTCCGACGAGTTCCTTGCATCAGAAGATATGACCCATTGTACCAAGATTATAATGATATGATTACTCTCCAACACTATGTTATACAGATAGCGATTATTAATTTTTTCTGATTTCCGTCACATCAATGTTTGTTTACTCTCTTAACGTCTCGTAAACAACTGTCATACTTTGACATACCCGCCCCACACCATAGACTGTTGACGTCATTAACTGAACCCCACCCCTCAGCGCTCCCTTCCCCAGCAGTTCGGTGTTTTGAGAGATTGATAACATAATTAGAATTTGTCGAGGCACTTTTCTTGGCCGTTAAATTCTATCTTCCAGAATTCTATGTCCACCACATATTGATTATATCTAAGAAAATGATCTAAGTAAACATATCTTTTAAAACACACAATGTTTATATTGTGACAAATAATAAAACATCTTTATCTTGGTTACAATTGCTAGTGCTTTATGTTTAGTAAAAGTAATCAATTTTTTAAAATCAGTAAGCTTATAGAGCAAATAATTCGATTACAACCTGGCAATTGCCACCATGTCCTGGCCAGACAGATAATTATCTATTATTTAGGTCCCCCCCCCCCTCTTTTTTTTCTAAACAATTTCCTGTTTTCCTATATATCCGTCCTATTCAATATGAACTGTCAATAAAACTGTCTGGTCAGACTAGCCTATTACTTGACACACATATGGTCGACTTTCTATACAATTCCTCCAGGGTGCTTGGTAATTGAAATCTCCAAGCGCAATTATTTGAGTCGCGGTTTTCAATTATGTATTCTCTAAATCACTGGTGAGGAAATGTGTTTTTTCCTCCTGTTTTTGGAGGCCGATTTTAATAATTTTATGCGATCATATTTTTGACAAAGTTTTATTCAATGCCATGCTAAAAAACATAAATAAATTGAACGTTTTAACTAAAACAGGCAGAAAATAATACATGTTTCCAGTGTAAAGCAATTACGCTATGAGTATTAACATAAACATATTAAAAAAGAATAAATTCACATAAACAAGATCAATTAGATAAGACAAAGTAATGAACGAATAGTAGGAACAGATAACTAGGGGGGAAAATGAGTGTAAAAAAACACAAATAATAAAATTATGAACAAATATGGCGAAAAATCATAAAGAAAAAAATCATCAATAAATATTACAAACTATATCATGACCAATTGTCTGCGAAAGTTTCATGCAATTATCATTATTAATATCATCAGAATTATTAAGATTTTTTTTTCATAAGCGATAACTTGAATTGAATTGCTGTAAAGCAGGGTTCTTCTCCTAACTACGGCCCGCGGGTCAGATCGGCCCGAGAGGACCTCTCATCCGGCCCCCGTAGACCTTTTAACCTAACAATAAAAGAGACTATTTTACTAGTATTTTACCACAAAACTGTGTTTAGTCGCCCCCCCCCCAATGTTGTTTGACAGTTAATGCGGCAATGTGGCTGAAAAGTATGGAGACCTCTGCTCTAGAGTCGAGACTTAAGTTTTTATCTTCTTCTCTTCAAAATAAGCCCTCTCTCTCTCAAACACACATACACAGCATTAAACACACACGTTTTTATTGATTCATCCACGATACTAAAATTTCAACACTAAATCAGCTTTATTCTTCGAACTACTTGCATGGCATACTATCAATAATAATTCAAGGAAAGATAGTAAAATGTTTTAAGAAAAAATAAATGGGCAAGGTTTTTACGATTATTATTTTAGAACCACTGTACTCTAAAGCAGTTACCACCGGAAGCTGTAGTCACGCGAAGTCTGCGAGATATCACAGAGAGAGATGGTAAAAAATATTTTTTAAACTCAACCTCTGACTGTTAAACACTATCGTTAGGAATCTCGGCTAGATTCGATTGTGTTTATCAATGATGTATTTTTTGTATGGGGTCTTGCCTATTCTTACAATATGTACGTGAGAAAAAAGCAAAAGAGGGCAAGAAAGGGAAGAAAAAAGATGCAAGAGAGCAAGAAGAGCAGACTTTAAAAAAAAGAAAATAGTGGAGTCCAAGAAAGCTAAGAAGTATCCAGTAACAGAGCTATCTGATAGCAGCAGTGAGGACTCACAGTTGATTTAAAAAAATGAAGTTTGACATGGATACAGATGACGATATTTTAGATGTAGAAGAGAATCTCTTGTTGGCAGAAATGCGTCAAGGGTACAAAAAAGTGGGAGGACAGAGGTTTGGGTCCAATGTGATGTGTGTGATGGCTGGTGGCATGCACAGTGCATGAAAAATTGTGTATCTTTGAAACAAAGAACTTTTGTGTGCACTGTTAGCTGCCCTGACCAGTGACTGTAGACTATGTTACTTTATGTTTTATGTTATTGTATTTCTGAACGTATTTCATATTGTACCATATTTCTAAACTCGTATATGTAATTAGAGGCTATAGATCTGCCTATAGTATTATTTTTTATATCCTAAAATTTTATACTGATACTTTCTGTATACTATGTTGTGCTTTGTTTATGTGTGACGTTTTTAAATGTACATATCATACAGATCTAAGTTATTCGGGCTCTGATTTCTTAATAAACGTTTATTACATTTTTATTGACATCTCTATTGTTATTTGTTGACCCCATTAACTAAACATTGATTCTTTGGTGATTTCGGTTATGTGTCTGCTTTGAGGTCAAAGTGTCTGCTTTGAGGTCAAAGTGTCTGCTTTGAACTAACTTAAGCAAAAAAGTGTTGGCAGGCGGTAGCTAATTGGGTCAGCTAAAATTGCTTTTACACTCTAACCTCGCGTAGTAATACAAGAATGCAGTCTTATTATAGTAGCCTTGTGGTCATACTACTTGTAGGTGCTTTCGTTTTCACCCCCTGTCGAACGTTTTAGAAACTAAGTAATGAAAGCAAAAAATTGTGCTATTTTTAGCGTATGGCGTTCACTAGGTGGTAAATTACTCTATGCCTGAAAATAGTTCACAAAGTAGCTCCGTGATAACTGATTCCATTCTCAGCATCAAGATAACAAAAACCAACATTTAATAATAACAATAATAAATTAATACTTTATAAAGTGCTTTTTTGGTACAGCGAGGAGCCGGGCTCACAGCGCTTTAAATGGAGATAATAATGAACATTTATATGCAAATTACCACATAAATTGTCTTAAATGACAATACGTAATACATCAGCTACATTAATAATTAAAATGAAATGTCGTTTCATTAATTGAGAAAATAAATTTCCAAAAGATACGTCTCAAATGCAGACGTAAAGGACTTAGTAGTAGAAATACTACGGATGTGTAACGGTAGAGAGTTCCATTGTTTGGCTGCACAAAAAGAGAATGACCTTTTGCCAAATGTTTTAGTTCGTGTCTTAGGAACACAGACTAAACATATATTAAAATAGCATTCTAAACATATATTCAAATATCTCACTAAACATATATTCAAATATCTCACTAAACATATATCCAAATGTGTACTCAAAAAATTTCCAAACTTTCATGCACCTACCTACACGGGAAATAGGAAAATTATTGATTTTCAATTTTTATAAAGCCCACTTAGGGGAAAAATGTTTTTGGGCCCCCGGCCCCACATGAGCGAGATTTTTAAAATTCTTTTTTGCCAATTTTCGTCGTGAGAGGGTACCCAACAACTTCTCAAACTTTCGTGCTTCTACCTATACGGGAAGTTGGAGAATTAGTGATGAATCAGTGAGTGAGTGAGTGAGGGCTTTCCCTTTTTTTAGTATAGATAAAACAAGAACGGGTCGGGTGCTAACAAGTATGACGAATGCCCGCGCCGGGGTCGACCAATCACAGTTTATGGTTGGCAGTTATGGTGTTGAAGGCTAGGAGCGGAAGTGGACAGGCAGGTAACAACAATCACAGCGCACATACCTGGACACGAACGATGCGTGGGCGATTCCCCATCCCCTCTCCGACATTCACTAGCATTATTTTTATTTATTCGTGCTGGTTTTGTGTCCTTTCTTTCACACACCCCACTCGTTCTTTGGGGCCGTCCATAAATGACGTCACGCGATTTTGGCCGATTTTTTACCCCCTTCCCCCCTACGTCACGCGTCGTCACAAAATCGTAGACCCCCCCTCCAAAAGTACGTCACAAAACTTTGACCCCCCCCCTTTCCAAAAAAACAAAACAAACTATTTTCTAATTGAAAATAAGCATGTTTCAAACCACTTTTTTGTCATTTAAGTATTTATTTAGTGCCGGTTTACATTTTAATATTGTAAAACGCGTGAAGCTATGTAAAAGACATTAAATAAATTGTAAGCCAGTGATTCTCAAACTTTTTCGTATCAGACGACCGGCAAGAATTTTTCCTTTTCATTAGGCATTAGGTACCATTGCATTCTTTTCCCGTTTTGACATGATTTTCTCGGTACAGATGTTAGCAAAATAAGCCCCTACACAGCTCAAAGCCCTATAAGATTAAGTATGAATTCGGCTTGTTTTATATATTACATTTTTTTAATTTTAAAAATATATTTAGTTGCCATGGCATAGCAAGACAGCTAATGAACAATGCAGCGGTGATGTCAAAAACCATTTGATGTGATTAAACTTTGCGATTAAGATCGCTAATGTGATTATTGATATTACAAGGCTCATTGCATTGTTGATAGACCTAGAATATTTAGATACAAGACAATTCCTCAAATTAATTTCGATATTCTAATGACAGTTTTCAAAGGTATTTGATCTAAAATTATCACATTGATATCACATCTCATGTTTTCTAAAAAAATATTAGGTATCCGGGTATGCGCTGGAAGAGGAAAATGGCCAATACTGTACGAACCCCACATTTGTGCAGGAAAGTAGGGTGTCATCTTGTGCGTCGCAAAATACAGTAATTCCTGCAAGTTGGGGACTGAAAAAATACTATGACATTATTAAAATATCCAATATTATCATTTTTTACTCCGAAGCAGACACGTTTTTTTTTTTCAATTCTTATTTGAAAATAATATGTTTTAAATGTATTTTAAAAAAATCCCTCAATTGACTGACAGGCATCCCGAAAGAAAGAGGTCGGCGAACAGGGGTAAATCACCTCGTATGTGGTCAAAAGGGTATTTTTGGGGGTAATGCAGACTCATCTAGGACATATAACATCCACTGCACTGCACTAGATATATTCTAAATCGTCATGTGTACGTGTACGCTTGGAACATATGCCCACAATTGAACCGGTTCTTTCCAGAAAATGCATTTGTTAAATTTGTCATCTATTTAGATTTCTTATTTACGTACTATACGAAGACACCTAAACCCAACCTACTTTCATTTATATTGACACGAGTGTCAATAATCCTAATCTGACTGTATCAAGTATCCTATCTGTCATATTTAAAACCAATACCTTAGAAACTGAGTTCAAAAGAAAGTTTTTTTGTGCTCCTCTCGAATTGCGATGTAGAGAATTTGATGCATTCAATAAAGTTAATGAATACATTTGACTAATTTTAAATGGACACATTTATCATTATATTTAGAATGGCCAGAGGTGTTTGACCAAAAATCAATCGAAAAATTACATCAAACTTAAAACGTTTATAATTATATCAAATATATTCCCCCCCCCCCCAAACCATCCCCCAAATGGATATTCCATGTCGTTTTGACTTAAAATATCTGCATATAATCCTATTTAGATCCTTTTAGACACTTGTCCTGTTTGTAAAACTCACCAGTTGCAGTTTCGGGGGGGGGGGGGGGAGGATAACTGACAAAAAACAACTTCGCAGACTCCTGCCGCGAGTGAACCAAAGATGCGGTTACATCACAAACGCTTTGATGTCAACATCAAACGACGAAGGGTAACACTTTCGTATGTTCACTTGTGGGTTCTCAAACTTAAGAATTATAATTAAATTTAATTTTCGTGTCTTGATAACTTACGCCAACCGTCGTCTGATCGACCGGCACTTTGAGAAGCACTGAATAAAAAAAAAGTAATTAAATAAATTTTAAGTGACCAAATATTTCGGTGGAAGTTTTATTTAAAGTTACCCTTTCAATGTGACGTCACATTTCTTCAACCCCCCTCCCTCCCCCACGTCACGCATCGTCACAAAAGTGAGACCCCCTCCCCCCTAGGAGCGTGACGTCATTTATGGACGGCCCCTTTGCACTGTTTATGCGTCGTATGCTACGCCACGAGTCGTATCTAGTACAAGTTGTTTACTATTTTTTTTAAAACAAAACTAAATTATAAATGATTCACTCAGCATAAAAAAATATTGATCATCATATTTGCCTGAGTTCAGCGGCCAATTATTCTTAAAATGACTTCATGACAGCTATTTATACGGTATTATGTTCTGTTTGTTTCTGTCGCTCAGCACAGCTCCTATAAAAACAAAATGAAGTTCAGGATGGTTGGGGGGTGGGGGATGAATGAGTTTGAAATAAAAAGAAAAGCAATTTTAACGGCGTCATGTGAGTCGATTTTGTCTATTTTAAATATATTTAGATTTAATCTTTTTTTTAGTAGTATAAGCCTGATTGCAGTCCTACCCCTCATTTTGTTTTAGTAGTATATAGATTTTAGAAGGGATTATTCACGAATATAGTAAAATTTTGACATTTTTTTGAGGTTTGCGTGACTTCATTTAATTTAGCTTCCGTCTTAACATAATTGAAGTCACGAAATTCAAGGGGAACAATATGAAAAGGGTGATTACTCGTAGTTGACGATTTAGTATAAAAATCTTGGCGTGCATTCTGATGCTCGGTTTAGGGGCCGGCGAGGGGGGTGGGGATGGGAGGAAGCTGGTCGAAAATAGGCCAAGGCAGCCTAAGATTCCCCGGGTACCCGTTCGAAACGCGCCATGGATCGTTTTAAAGGCAATGCAACTTAGCCACCATCCAATGGATGGCATTCATGCATCTCAGTTCACACAATGGCCAATGGCATGCTTCCAATAACATACTATTGTGAACTTTAATGCACAACAAACTTTTATTCCTGCTGTATATGCATTCGCCATTCTAAAACGAGGTTAAACTAAAAATTCAAACAAAATGTCAACAACAATGACGTATTTTTCAGTCAGGTCATATTATCCCAGCTGCTTGAATGTTAATGTCCGCTAGGCGGCGGAGTAACTATTTACTAACAAATCAATAATCACTCCCTTCAACTTTTAAAGTTTACGTCAAGCCCAATTTATTCTCAATCTTTCGTTTATGTCCAGACCTTAATTTAAAAAAAAAAAGATCTTTTATATTTGTTATTTCAGTGAAAATCATTGACCTACAAATATATAGTTAAAATCCCATTAATAGATAAGGTGTTTTTTTAATGAACAACCTCGGCTCGTCCCATATGGTAACTCAATGTGGTAGGTGTATTTCAAAGCCTAGTGAGGTATGGTATTGCTAATTACTCAAAACATCGCTTTTTTCCCTTTCCAGCGATGCGGTCGTGTTTACATTAATTCACTGAAATAACAAAACAAAAAAAACAAACAAATAACAAAACAAAAAAAACAAAAAACAAAAAAAACAAAAAAACCATTTTAAGAGATTTTTGTTTCTTGTTAAGAAAGACGAATCAATAAACTTTGCCGTTTGCCTGGACCTTATTTTATTTCCCGTCGACAGATATTTCTTCCCAAGAGTTTGTGTAATTAACGTGTTTCAATAGAAGCATATATTTCAAATGGTACAGAGTAGTATAGATGTTGCGGCTACATTTTCACGCATTTGAACTAAGGAACCGTCCATAAAGTACGTAACGTTATTTTTGACAATTTTACCCCCCTCCCCCTGTGACAAATCTCAGACCCCCCCNCCCCCCCCCCTCCTTAAGTATGTCACACTTTAGTAAAAAAATATTTTTTATTTAAAAAAATGATTAAAATTTAACATAAAACACCGTGACGTCAAACTTGTCCGGAACCCCCTCCCCCTGTCACAAACTGTCACAATTTCTTACACCCCTCCCCCCTCTAGAGCGTGACGTACTTTATAGATGACCCCTAACCGGGTTGTTGCACGGCAACGGGTTTCCGGGTTCCCGTTGACAGGCCAACCGACTGGTGAACTCTTCAAAACATATCGGTAAAAACAAGGCGGAAAATTATTTTTTTTCTTTTGTTGAAAATTTTACTAAATTTATATGTTCGAAAATCAACGTGTCAATTTTTTTTACTTTATACAATGTTTAGCAAATCATCAACTCCACACTAGGATACTTAGAAATCACGTCAAATCTATTAGAAAAAAAAATTTTTAAGGCAAAAGGTTAAAAAAAAATATTGGTCCTTCCTGTATTATCATGCTACAATATTGGACTTGTTACTGTGTGCATGTTGTCATTATTTTTAATGACCATTCCCATTGTCAATAAATTATTATGTAAACAATACTTCCGTTACGTAACATATGTGAGTCTGTCTTTTGTCTGGGACAGAGATTTCAGACTTTATGTTTGTAACGCACTCTGTAGGCAATAGTAAGTGACATGATAACAAAATGTAACTTAAAGACGCGAGCAAAGTTAAACTTGTTAAACGAAATCTCTTAAAGCTGTATACTCAGACACTTGAGCATAATGTTCGTTGGTTCATGTACAAAGTTAAGAAGTATTAAGAACGTCATTTTTTGTGCAATATTTAGCCAAATTTGTTGAGCTATAATTCTGAAATGGTGCGCGGCGTCGGACAGATATCTGCACGGCCGCGCAGCTGAAGGGAAACATTTATGGCGTATACACTGTGACATACGGATTTAATTCTATGGCAACTTTTTCTATAACCTGTCTCATAACTCCACTATGTAAACAACACCATACAATGTGTGCTGTCAACTGTCTTATAACTTCACTATATAAACTGCATCAAACTCTACTGACAAGATAAATCCATTGACTCACACATCTGTGACTCAGTGTGGCGTCAGGATAAATTGACATGACGTCATGTAAGAAACATCTCCAAAAAAAAAGTTAATCACGAAAGTAAATCTAAAAAATGGTAAGATAAATGTGTATACTCTATTTTGGCGGTCTAGCTTTAGACTCAGTTATGGTGGTGTTAAGCTGAAAGCGTTTCTAGTCTGTTCTACATACTATATAATATTTATCTAGCTAAAAGCTTCAACTTTACCATCTGCCAAACAGACTTATCCAGCGAGATGGCAGCATTACCCACCACCACAAGTATATAAACAGCTATCGGCATCTGCCACACAGACTTACCCAGAGAGATGGCAACATTACCCACCACCAACAGTATCCCAACAGCTATCGGTATCTCACACACACACTTACCCAGAGAGATGGCAACATTAGCCACTAACAACAGTATCCCAACAGCTATCGGCGTCTGCCACACAGACTTACCCAGCGAGATGGCAAAATTAGCCACAAACAACAGCTATCAGAATCTTCCACACACTTACCCAGAGAGATGGCAACATTAGCCACTAACAAGAGTATCCCAACAGCTATCAGGTACGCTTGCCAGGAGTTGTACAGACCTGAGCCAAGATAGAAACGAATTTCCTTTAGTCAAAGCATTTAATGAGTTGTAACCATACTGATCTATTATATCAGGGGTCTTCAAACTACAGCCCGCGGGCCAGATGCGGCCTGCGCGGTGCTCTCATTCGACCCTTGGAGACAAAGATTCTTTTTTTACCTGTAGTATACCACAAAACATAGTAGTTGGGCGTTAGTCGTCGGCCCCCAAACTGCTGTTTTGACAGCTTACGGGGCCCTTTTGCAGAAAAGTTTGGAGACCCCTGTATCAAATGATACACATTTATTTACACATTTTTGTCAGAAAAATTCTTATGATTCTTCTTTTAGCTCCTCTGCCTCTGTGGCCATGGCGAACGTTGTTTATGAGTTGCTGGTAAAAACCCTATATAGACAACTTGTTGGAAAACAGGTCAAACTAGCGCAGAAAAATTGAGGGGTTAATTATTTCAATACAGCAGAGTCAATGGGTCAATGTTATACCAATTGGTTGATCTGATACAGGAGAGTCAATGGCTCAAATTTAGGTAAAAAAACTGCTGAAGATATTACAGTTGTACAGTAGGTAAACGCAATGGAAAAAAGCCATAGATCCAGTGGCGTAGCTAGAGCTTTTGCCGCCCGGGGCGGTCTCCATTGTGCCGCCTTTTTAGGGGACGTCCATAAATGACGTCACACATGTGGGGGGGGAGAGGTGTCACACATTTGAAGTCACATCAAAACGCGCAACTTTAAATAAAAGCTCCACTTAAAAATATAATTACCGAAACTTTATTTAATGAAGTTTTACATGGTTCACGGGTTTTACGATATTAGAGTGCAGCCTTAAAACAAAAATATTTAAATGACAAAAAATTGATGGGAAACATGCTCATTTTCAAATAAAAAATACGGCTTTTATCGGGGGGGGGGGGGGGGTGAGTTTTGTGATGTCACATTGAAGAAGGAGTCTATGTTTTTGTGATGACGTGTATTATGTTATCAAACTTTAAATTATGTGTAACATCTTGTTCTATGGACAATATTGCAAGATTTTGTAGTCTTAAATCACTCATTGCAGAACGAAGATATTTATTATCAGCTTCAGTTTGGAGAAATTCCTTTCACAGCTAGATACACTCATAGCAATTGTTGAAAAAATTCTTAGCAAAAGTATAATGTTGGGTAAAGAATTTTCCTATCTATACTGTTGAATATATTTGATAGATCAAGGGGGCATTACCCCACCCACCCCCCGTTTTTCTAACACAATGCCTCTTCTTGTAGTGTAGGTAAAGCCAGGGCTGGTCTTAAGTCGATGCCACCTATGCGGCCGCAATGGGTTTCCGCTTTCATAGATATTCATGTTTATTTATTTATAAAAACCATCATACGGTTGATTTAAGTGGCCGTCCTTAAATGACGTCACGCGATTTTGACTGATTTTTTACCCCTTGCCCCCTGGTCACACGTCATCACTAAAACTTAGACCCTTTCTTCTATGTGACATCACAAAGGTTCCATCCCCAATAAGAGACGCATTTTCTATTTGAAAATGAGCAGGTTTCCAATCAATTCTTTTGTCATTTAAATATTTTTAGTGTAAGGCTTCACTCTAAGCCCTAAAGATAAAACCCCGTCTCCTGAATTTTCTCCACTCAGACTTTTTCTCCTTATAACTCGGCTTTCAGATGATATCTCCAACTCCCTATAATCTATAAAAGCATTCTGTATTTGCACATAGCTTTGTTCCATAAAATGGGTTTGAATTATTATTTTTTAAACAGTTTTCCATAAATTGAGATTTTATAGTAAATAAAAAATATTGCATTGATATGAGTAAAGTTCCAGCATCTGATCTCGTTTTAATAGTTACTTTTTCAGATGTCAAATTTTCCAAAACGCTTCAAATTTTTAAGTATTATGTATTTATGTTATTTCGATGTTTGTTAACGGAGAAATTTGAATATTTTCATGCTCTTAAGCTAAATCTTTAAAATTTCCCATAAAATAGACGAATTCAAATTATTTACACTTTACTTTAATTTGATAGAAGTAGCATTTTTTAAGAATAATCAAATTTTAATGAAAAACACATATTATGCATGCTACTTTAAAGCAATAAAAACAAAGTACATTTAATTTTTAGTAAATTACTTTAAAATAATTTTCTTAAACTGAAACAGTAATATAAATTACACAATATTGGAACCACCATATCATGTGGGTATTTGTTAGCGCATCATTCTACGCTTGTCTAAATTCCACGCAAAAACTGTCATAGTTATATTAATAGTACATATTATGCGGCCCAGCGGTGATGTGTTGTTTTTTTGTGCAGTTTTCTTATAAAAGCGCCATTTGTGACAATACTCATACAGCTTAATTTTCCAAACAAATCAATACTTTTTTTAGCCACTTTTAATTTGTGAAATGTTGCGTGAATCCATCAATAAACACTCGAAATTAATAATACTTTTTTTTCACCTTGATGTTCCCCATTCAAAAAAGTTGGCGGCTGTCGGAAAGGGCTTTATTTTTTCAAATGCCCACCAGTGCCGCCCTTTAGATGAGTGCCGCCCGGGGCGGACCGCCCCCACCGCCCCCCCCCTAGCTACGCCACTGCATAGATCTACTGAGTACACACATCAAATCAAATAACTCACCCACCATCCAATAAGTTACTGTGGTAAAGATGATGCTGATGGCCACAAATAATGGAACCTGGAACAAGAAATTAAAGATAAAGCAATGGAGTTAGGATTGTTTAGAACGAATAAATATTATTAAATATACGGACTTCAAAATTTCATAATTTAACATGACGGGTTGAACGTCTTTAGCGCCGTAAGGGACAACCTTACCCGATAGAATAAACTAACGCCTTTTGTTTCGTATTTATGTTATCTGTTGCATACACTTCTTCTATGCAGAGGATTATAGTGCCATGCGCTTACCCAAGGCTTATGGCTAGTCTTGCTTTAAAAAAAAATTTTTTTAATGCTGACAGTGTGTTGTTGTAATTATTTTTTTAATATTATTTTTGTTGTTGTTTTTTTAGCTTATTCCAGACGAAAGGAAGGAGTGTTTCTTTGTTTTCGTTCTTGTGAATGAAGAATAAGAATATTTCATTAGATCGTTATGCCTATCGGAGTGTATCATTGTATTGTATCTAAGGCACTTGAAATGATTAGAATAAGCAAAAGTTAAGTTGGTTTTTAGAATTAAGGTCCGATATTTGGACATACATTTCGGTCGAATATTGCTCTCTTTAGCATACAACACTGCCTAGACCCAAACATAAGATGCAAAGAGTCAAACAATACCAGAGAAATCTTGTATACAAAATTAAGTAATATAAAAGCACATTGAAGAGTGCTTCCAATAAAAAGTGACAGAAAGAAATTGTTGACATTTTGACTACGTTAGAGTTACAACAGCCTTTAATATTTCAACAATATACATATATGACAAGAAAAGAAATATTAGGATACTTAGTAAAGAAAAACACTTTGTATAGAGTACAACCCCCTTCTCCATGCATAAACCCGACCGCTCTCTCTCCTTCACCTAAAAATAAACCAAAAACAGAGCATGACAGAAATCTCAATCAGTATGATCATCATCAGCAAAAATCATCAACATCAGCAAACATAAAAGAAAAAAAATAACAAAAGATGTCTACGATAATATTCTGGAGCGAGGAGTGTAAACTTTTAATTAAATTAATAAACAAAATCCCAGAATGCAATAACGTAAAAGGAATAAATTGTGAATGTGACAGGATGTTCTATACAGCTGTTTCGTTAACCCAGTTCCGGTCATTGTCTTATACCCAACATCAATAAAGGTCGACACTTTTTCTTTGAATGCCGCAGGCCAAGACACAACTTTATTAGAAACACGTTTCGCCTTCCTTCTGATGCCGAGCTCAGGACCGTCTTAACGCATGGGCACATTGGGCATTTGCCCAGGGGCCCACGAGCAAAGGGTCCCCATGTGAAATATGTTTATTTACATATGAAATTTAAATATTTTTTTTATTCGTGTGGGGGGCGCACTCTTTCATTGCCCAGGGACAAAACACTCTTTCTCTGCCCGGGGGCCCAACACTATTTCTTGGCTCGGGGGCTCAACACTATTCTTGGCTCAGGGGCTCAACACTATTCTTGGCTCGGGGGCTCAAAACTATTCTTGGCTCGGAGGCTCAACACTATTCTTGGCTCGGGGGCTCAACACTATTATTGACTCGGGTGCTAAACACTATTCTTGGCTCGGGGGCTCAACACTATTCTTGGCTCGGAGGCTCAACACTATTCTTGACTCGGGGGCCCACAATGGTTTACAGACGGCTTTGGCCAAGCTCAACTTCAAAGCACAACATTCTACGATGTAACTGATTGAGATACGATTAGGTTACGTAGACGGTTACCCTGGTTACATTTGTTGTCATATAGACCACTACCTTGAATTTATTTAGTCGATCAGTCATTTACCTCAGCTAGTGTTTTAGTCAGATAGTTACCTCAGCTAGTGTTTTAGTCAGATAGTTACCTCACCTATTG
Organism: Radix auricularia; assembly: GCA_002072015.1. Lineage (NCBI taxonomy): Eukaryota > Metazoa > Mollusca > Gastropoda > Lymnaeidae > Radix > Radix auricularia. Next base: position 241,461 of record MUZC01002868.1, read on the forward strand.
TTTTAGTCAGATAGTTACCTCAGCTAGTCTTTTAGTCAGATAGTTACCTCAACTAGTGTTTTAGTCAGATAGTTACCTCACCTATTGTTTTAGTCAGATAGTTACCTCAGTTAGTGTTTTAGTCAGGTAATTACCTCAGCTAGTGTTTTAGTCAGATATTTACCTCACCTATTGTTTTAGTCAGATAGTTACCTCAGCTATTGTTTTAGTCAGATAGTTACCTCAGCTATTGTTTTAGTAAATAGTTACCTCAGCTATTGTTTTAGTCAGATAGTTACCTCAGCTAGTGTTTTAGTCAGATAGTTATCTCACATATCGTTTTAGTCAGATAGTTACCTCAGCTAGTGTTTTGGTCAGATAGTTACCTCAGCTAGTGTTTAGTCAGATAGTTACCTCACCTAGTGTTTTAGTCAGATAGTTACATCAACTAGTGTTTTAGTCAGATAGGTACCTCAGCTAGTGTTTTAGTCAGATAGTTACCTCAGCTAGTGTTTTAGTCAGATAGTTACCTCAACTATTGTTTTAGTCAGATAGTTACCTCAGCTAGTGTTTTCGTCAGATAGTTACCTCAGCTAGTGTTTTAGTCAGATAGTTACCTCACATATTCTTTTAGTCCGATAGTTACCTCAGCTAGTGTTTTAGTCAGATAGTTACCTCAGCTAGTGTTTTAGTCAGATAGTTACCCCAGCTAGTGTTTAGTCAGATAGTTACCTCAGCTAGTGTTTTACTCAGATAGTTACGTCAGCTAGTGTTTTAGTCAGATAGTTATCTCACATATCGTTTTAGTCAGATAGTTACCTCAGCTAGTGTTTTAGTCAGATAGTTACCTCAGCTAGTGTTTTAGTCAGATAGTTACCTCAGCTAGTGTTTTACTCATATAGTTACCTCAGCTAGTGTTTTACTCATATATTTACCTCAGCTAGTATTTTAGTCAGATAGTTACCTCAGCTAGTGTTTTAGTCAGATAGTTACCCCAGCTAGTGTTTTAGTTAGATAGTTACCTCACATATTGTTTTACTCTGATAGTTACCTCAGCTAGTGTTTTACTGAGATAGTTATCTCAGCTAGTGTTTTAGTCAGATAGTTACCTCAGCTAGTGTTTTACTCAGATAGTTACCTCAGCTAGTGTTTTACTCAGATAGTTATCTCAGCTAGTGTTTTACTCAGATAGTTACGTCAGCTAGTGTTTTAGTCAGATAGTTACCTCACATATTGTTTTACTCAGATAGTTACCTCAGCTAGTATTTTACTCAGATAGTTACCTCAGCTAGTGTTTTACTCAGATAGTTACCTCAGTTAGTGTTTTAGTCAGATAGTTATCTCACATATCGTTTTAGTCAGATAGTTACCTCAGCTAGTGTTTTAGTCAGATAGTTACCTCAACTAGTGTGTAAGTCAGATATTTACCTCAGCTAGTGTTTTAGTCAGATAGTTACCTCAACTAGTGTTTTAGTCAGATAGTTACCTCACATATTGTTTCAGTCAGATAGTTACCTCAACTAGTGTTTTAGTCAGATAGTTACCTCACATATCGTTTTAGTCAGATAGTTATCTCACATATCGTTTTAGTCAGATAGTTACCTCAGCTAGTGTTTTAGTCAGATAGTTACCTCAGCTAGCGTTTTAGTCAGATAGTTACCTCAGCTAGTGTTTTACTCATATAGTTACCTCAGCTAGTGTTTTACTCAGATAGTTACCTCAGCTAGTGTTTTAGTCAGATAGTTACCTCAGCTAGTGTTTTACTCAGATAGTTACCTCAGCTAGTGTTTTACTCAGATAGTTATCTAAGCTAGTGTTTTACTCAGATAGTTACCTCAGCAAGAGTTTTACTCAGATAGTTACCTCAGCTAGTGTTTTACTCGGATAGTTACCTCAGCTAGTGTTTTAGTCAGATAGTTATCTCACATATCGTTTTAGTCAGATAGTTACCTCAGCTAGTGTTTTAGTCAGATAGTTACCTCAGCTAGTGTTTTACTCATATAGTTACCTCAGCTAGTGTTTTACTCAGATATTTACCTCAGCTAGTATTTTAGTCAGATAGTTACCTCAGCTAGTGTTTTAGTCAGATAGTTACCTCAGCTAGTGTTTTAGTTAGATAGTTACCTCACATATTGTTTTACTCTGATAGTACATCAGCTAGTGTTTTACTCAGATAGTTATCTCAGCTAGTGTTTTAGTCAGATAGTTACCTCAGCTAGTGTTTTACTCAGATAGTTACCTCAGCTAGTGTTTTACTCAGATAGTTACCTCAGCTAGTGTTTTAGTTAGATAATTACCTCACATATTGTTTTACTCAGATAGTTACCTCAGCTAGTGTTTTAGTCAGATAGTTACCTCACATATTGTTTTACTCAGATAGTTACCTCAGCTAGTGTTTTACTCAGATAGTTACCTCAGCTAGTGTTTTAGTCAGATAGTTACCTCAGTTAATGTTTTAGTCAGATAGTTACCTCACATATTGTTTTAGTCAGATAGTTACCTCAGCTAGTGTTTTAGTCAGATAGTTACCTCAACTAGTGTTTAAGTCAGATATTTACCTCAGCTAGTGTTTTAGTCAGATAGTTACCTCAACTAGTGTTTTAGTCAGATAGTTACCTCACATATCGTTTTAGTCAGATAGTTACCTCACATATCGTTTTAATCAGATAGTTACCTCAACTAGTGTTTTAGTCAGATAGTTACCTCACATATCGTTTTAGTCACATAGTTACATCAACTAGTGTTTTAGTCAGATAGTTACCTCAACTAGTGTTTTAGTCAGATATTTACCTCAGCTAGTGTTTTAGTCAGATAGTTACCTCAGTTAGTGTTTTAGTCAGATAGTTACCTCACATATTGTTTTAGTCAGATAGTTACCTCAGCTAGTGTTTTAGTCAGATAGTTACCTCAACTAGTGTTTAAGTCAGATATTTACCTCAGCTAGTGTTTTAGTCAGATAGTTACCTCAACTAGTGTTTTAGTCAGATAGTAACCTCACATATTGTTTTAGTCAGATAGTTACCTCA
>MUZC01002868.1:251326-264369 GCA_002072015.1 Radix auricularia
TTCCCCCCCCCCCCATTCCTTCCCGCGATGGTAAGATTAAATCACCTCTCACTAGGGTGACGATTGTCGAAATATAGGTTTTTTCACCAATGTGAGGTTTATAAAAAAGACGCATCTTTAAATCTCCAAGTTCTTGTGTACGTAGGAGCCTGAATTGTTGAAGTTAATATATTTAGTATATCCATCTTCATTCAGATTAAACTCAAATGGTGTTTTTAATTAGTGTTACGCGGGTTCGCAATGCTAGCTGAAACCCTAATTTCCGCAGCAAAGCGCGGGTAAATTGCTAGTATATTAATAAAAGAAACATTCATTTCATACTAACTACATAAATGACAATACGTTATACATCAGCTACGTTTTTCTTGAAAAGGAATGTTGTTTCTTTAATTTTGATTTAAACAATTTGAAAAGATGTGTCTTAAGTGTAGTCTTGAAATACTATTAATTTATAATATACATTTTAAAAAGTGTACAACTGTTACGTCGTTGTCTAGGTAATTGTAATGACCACAAGGACAGGCTAATGACCACAATGACAGGCTAATGACCACAAGGACAGACTAATGACCACAAGGACAGGCTAATGACCACAATGACAGGCTAATGACCACAAGGTCAGGCTAATGACCACAATGACAGGCTAATGACCACAATGACAGGCTAATGACCACAAGGTCAGGCTAATGACCACAATGACAGGCTAATGACCACAATGCCAGGCTAATGACCAAATGCCAGGCTAATGACCACAATGCCAGTCTAATGACCACAATGCCAGGCTAATGACGACAATGACAGGCTAATGACCACAAGGACAGGCTAATGACCACAAGGACAGGCTAACTCAAAATAAATCCAACATTGTCACAGCGTTGATAAATTTAATAACATGAAAATACAAAGTCCTCATCAACATTACAGCAACTCTCTCACTCTTATTAACTGCCACCATACGCTACGTCACGTTCACTATCTTACGTCATTATGTTCAATACAGTGCGCATCGCGCCAAAAGACAAGTATAAACGTTTATATATCGGGAAAACCCCATTACCCTATAGTTTCCCTGACAACGACCTACGAGAATCGTGCTTTAACGTACACTTTTGTTATTTGTGGTACCTAATTTTAAGTCCCTGTTTATGTTAGCGACATAATTGTGGTATCTAAATTCTAAATCCTTGTTTATGTTTGCGACATAATTGTGGTATCTAAATTTTCAGTCCCTGTTTATGTTAACAACTGCTGACTTACTGGTCAAACATTGAGAATAGTTCTGAGGATGGTTGGTGAATGGTGCACAATATCACCCGTCCCTTTGACGCCATTTTCTGGTGAGAAACATCGTGAACAATTTATGTAACCATCAACCTTCTACTGCATTATGTTACTCTCACGCATTTTACTTATGTGATATTTGTAAACATAAAGACCGGATTGTTTCATTTTACATAGTAACTCTACTGGTAACATTGTAAAATAGGGATACGAACTTGAAGGAGAAAAGAAGCAGAACGGGTTGTTGTACTTAGTTTCAACTTGTATATCAGAATATGTTTTTAGTTATTGGCTCATTAAATATGGATTTGATGCTCTGAGGCTTTAGTGAGTCTCTTATTAGTGGTGTGTACACAGTGACGTAAAGGTGTTCACTTACCTGTAGTGTGGACACAATAACATGAAGGTGTTCACTTACCTGTAGTGTGGACACAATGACATGAAGGTGTTCACTTACCTGTAGTGTGGACACAATGACATGAAGGTGTTCACTTACCTGTAGTATGGACATAATGCCATCAAGGTGACAACTTACCTGTAGTGTGGACACAATGACATGAAGGTGTTCACTTACCTGTAGTGTGGACACAATGCCATCAAGGTGTCAACTTACCTGTAGTGTGGACACAATGACATGAAGGTGTTCACTTACCTGTAGTATGGACATAATGCCATCAAGGTGTCAACTTACCTGTAGTGTGGACACAATGACATGAAGGTGTTCACTTACCTGTGGTGTGGACACAATGACATGAAGGTGTTCACTTACCTGTAGTGTGGACACAATGACATGAAGGTGTTCACTTACCTGTAGGGTGGACATAATGCTATCAAGGTGTCAACTTACCTGTAGTGTGGACACAATGCTTTGAGCCATGAAGGTGTCTAGACCAGACGTCGGCTCATCACAAAAGAAGATCGGTGGGTTGGTCAACGCCTCAGATGCAAATGAAAGCCTCTTCCTTTCACCACCTGAAATTCCCTTCTTACCGCCTCCCGCCTCTCCAATTCTGTTGTTAGCACAGCCGGACAATCCCATCTTAAAACAGAAATTGATAGTCATTAGCACAGCTGGACAGTCCCATCTTAAAACAGAAATTGATAGTCATTAGCACAGCCGGACAGTCCCATCTTAAAACAGAAATTGACAGTCGTTAGCACAGCCAGACAGTCCCATCTTAAAACAGAAATTGACAGTCGTTAGCATAGCCGGACAGTCCCATCTTAAAACAGAAATTGACAGTCGTTAGCACAGCCGGACAATCCCATCTTAAAACAGAAATTGACAGTCGTTAGCACAGCCGGACAGTCCCATCTTAAAACAGAAATTGACAGTCGTTAGCACAGCCGGACAATCCCATCTTAAAACAGAAATTAACAGTCGTTAGCACAGCCGGACAGTCCCATCTTAAAACAGAAATTGATAGTCATTAGCACAGCCGGACAGTCCCATCTTAAAACAGAAATTGATAGTCATTAGCACAGCTGGACAGTCCCATCTTAAAACAGAAATTGATAGTCATTAGCACAGCCGGACAGTCCCATCTTAAAACAGAAATTGTCAGTCGTTAGCACAGGTCTCACTAACACAGTCATTAGCACGTCTCACTGACCACAAAATTTAATAACCGAATTCATTGGCAAAATTTATATTCGCACTTTTTGTCACATGTTTTAATTAGCATACTTATTTTTATTAGTCTTTTAACAATCAGGTTATAGAAAGAAGAAGGTACTTTCTTTAACAAGAACAATTCTATAATATGGCTGGGACAAATGTTTGATTATGCCAAGTATATTAGTGATTGATACACGTAAAATATGTTGAACGCTCTTGACTCAGTTGCTGTAAAGCTGTATAAATGGAGGCGTAGTAAGATGTTGCCCATACCTCTGCTATAACAGCCTCAACTCTTGAAAGTCTGGCAGATTTGTCCAACTTTTTGTCCATACGGAGCAATGCCTGGTAACACATGAGGTCAGATATCAATGTTTATCAGTGTCGGTAATATTAAAGTCCTTAATTCTATAAGTATAAAATCACATATCAGAAATAATTCTTAAATGACCTCACATAATCAAATTAGTCACCTCGTCTAAACCTGCTCTATGCCGATGGTGATCTGCGACATTTACGAAACATGCCTACTAGAGGGTGGCCGGATATGGTTTTTTACTATTTGCCTGAACCGAATAATTTTGCTTTAATATTTGTCGGATCCAGTTTCCAGATATCTCCACATTTACCTAAGTGTAAGAGCTAAAGAGGTGTATTTTACTACTTTCTATTTAGTATATATTACTATTTATTCAAATATTTATTATCCAACAGAGGGAGAGTATCTGCTATCCATAATGACAGTCTGTGACACTGTCAACTTCAACCATGAACATTTGACAATGAATAGAGCGAACGAACGTGAACGACGTTCAACGAACTGTGTAGTGTGTACCAAGCGAAGTGTTGTACTGAGTGTGTAGTGTGTACCAAGCGAAGTGTTGTACTGAGTGTGTAGTTTGTACCAAGCGGAGTGTTGTATTGAGTGTGTAGTGTGTACCAAGCGAAGTGTTGTACTGAGTGTGTAGTGTGTACCAAGCGGAGTGTTGTACTGAGTGTGTAGTGTGTACCAAGCGAAGTGTTGTACTGAGTGTGTAGTGTGTACCAAGCGAAGTGTTGTACTGAGTGTGTAGTGTGTACCAAGCGAAGTGTTTTACTGAGTGTGTAGTGTGTACCAACTGAACAGTGTTGTACTGAGTGTATAGTGTGTACCAAGTGATTAGTGTTGTACTGAGAAGTAGTGTGTACCAAGTGAACAGTGTTGTTCTAAGTGTGTACCAAATGAACAGAGTTGTATTGAGTGTGTAGTGTGGTGTACAAGAAGTAGGGATCAAGAACCAAAATAAAAACTGTTCTTTTATTCAGACGATTAAAGTTTAATGTGCTATTTGGATAGCTGACCTTGTTATCGTAAGTAGTAAAGTTATATCTATACTTGTAAGTGTAAAAATTCATTGTTTTTTTCTCATGTTGAATTTTATAATTGTAATATATTTTCCACGGATTTGAATGATTTCATGATCAACTCTTTATGATATATATTAATAATTTGATATATAACTTTAATTTTGTGACTTAACTTATTTGTATAATTGTACTATTCCCAATAGAATCGACATTACAAATTATAAGACTGAATAGTATATAACACGCAAGACAAGCACATTTTTATTTATAACTTCGCAAATCAAATCACAATTGATATCCGGTTGCTACCCGGATCTGCCATTTGCAAATCCGGATAGTGGCGGAAAACCCGATATCCGGCCCGAATATCCGGCCACCCCCTAACGCCACCCCACCCCCGGTACGCATATTTTGAATTTCTCCTGCTCCACAGCAACCATTTTAAGACGCACATTTTTACTGCCCCGGTGTTTGAACTATATGAATCTTTGGATGTATTTATAACATAGTCCCTGACATTTGAACGATATGTGATGTAACATAGTCCCTGACATATTGTTTCAATGACTCACCCTAAACTGTAGCTGTTCTCTGACGGTCAGTGTACTTATGAAGAGGTCATCTTGTTGCACATAAGCAGATATACCTTTTATGCATTGGCCTATCTGAAACATACATTGATCACTAACTTACAACACATCTGAAACATACATTGATCACTAACTTACAACACATCTGAAACATACATTGTACATTGATCACTAACTTACAACACATCTGAAACATACATTGATCACTAACTTACAACACATCTGAAACATACATTGATCACTACCTTACAACACATCTGAAACATACATTGATCACTAACTTACAACACATCTGAAACATTCATTACCAGTTAAATTACAACATATACGTAACATTAATTTGCAGTTAACTTAAAACATAACTTAAACAAAATTTATTGTTCCCAAAAGGCCTTAAACCTGACTTAAAACATGTCCCCCTATGACATTGTTTAGCAAAATTTCTGTTAACTAAATGGGGAAAAATGATAATTTTTGATGGAGAATTGAAGAAAATTATCTAATTTATGTGAAATTATATTCCTTAAGCCTTAGGTTTCAGCTGTTAATGATTAATGTCAAAGAAGTTCCATATTCTAAATCCCAATTGAATTTGAAATGTTATTACAATACGAACAGTTATTTTTAAGGGGTAACCCTAGGTTTCTTTTCAACTCACATGAACAAAATATGATACGTCATCAAAAGCCGTCGAAGATTAACACTAGGGACGCACCTGATAATATCACATCCCTTTGATCAAATAGACAATAAATAAATAAATATAAAATATATTGTCTGTCCCATTAACATTCCCCATACAACCACATGAAAGCCCTTCCAATGAACATACTCTATACATATAAAAACGACTTTCCGTCCACTCACATGCCATCCATTGATCCTGATGTCTCCTGTATAAATGTAGTTTTTGATGTTTCTGTTTGTTAAGATGTTTAACAACGTCGACTTGCCGGCACCACTGGGTGGAAACAAAGTAATACATCTTAATTCATCAATAATACATCCTAATACATCAATAATACATCCTAATACATCAATAATGCATCTTAATACATCAATAATGCATCTTAATGCATCAATAATACATCTTAATACATCAATAATGCATCTTAATGCATCAATAATACATCCTAATACATCAATAATACATCTTAATACATCAATTATTCATCCTAATACATCAATAATACATCTTAATACATCAATAATTCATCCTAATACATCAATAATACATCTTAATACATCAATAATGCATCTTAATACATCAATAATGCATCTTAATAAATCAATAATACATCTAACTACATCATTATTACATCTTAATACATCAATAATACATCTTAATATCTTAATACATCAATAACTCATCCTAATACATCAATAATACATCTTAATACATCAATAATTCATCCTAATACATCAATAATACATCTTAATACATCAATAATGCATCTTAATACATCAATAATGCATCTTAATACATCAATAATACATCTAACTACATCAATAATACATCTAACTACATCAATAATACATCTTAATACATCAATAATACATTTTAGTACATCAATAGTACATCTTAGTACATCAATAATACATCTTAATACATCAATAGTACATATAAGTACATCAATAGTAAATCTAAGTACATCAATAGTACCTATAAGATCATTTATAGTACATATAAGTACATCAATAGTGTCACGTGATAATTTGCATATGAGTAGCCAGACGGATTATATTAGTGTATAAAGTGTACATATTTCGTTTGGATTAAAGTTATTAAATTATCAAAGTCTGGTGTGTTATTAATATAAGTTGTCACTCGTCTGTACACGCCTGCATAAGTGGAGAAGGCCTAATGAGTAATATTAGATAAAGACAAACAGTTACAAATAGTACATCTAAATACATCAATAGTACATCTAAGTACAACAAATTCAAATTTCCAACCAGTAGGTTCATATACCAAATATGTGTGTGCATTTATGTGATATCTATATTTGTGTGGGATATGTGTGTTTGAGATGGTAGTATGTCAGGTGTGTGTATTAGAAATATGTGTGTAATATATATCTGTGTGTGTGGTTATGTTAGTGTGAAGGTGTGTGTGGTTGTGTGTGTGTGGTTGTGTGTTTGGTTGTGTGTGTGTGGTTGTGTACGTGTGGTTGTGTGTGTGGTTGTGTGTATGTGTGGTTGTGTGTGTATGTGGTTGTGTGTGTGGGAATGTGTGTGTGGTTGTGTGTATGTGGTTGTGTGTGTGGGAATGTGTGTGTGGTTGTGTGTGTGTGTGGTTTTGTGTGTGGTTGTGTGTGTGGGAATGTGTGTGTGGTTGTGGTTGTGTGTGTGAATGTGTATGTGGTTGTGTATGTGGTCGTGTGCGGGTGTGGGTGTGATTGTGTGTGTGTGTGTGAAAGGCAGGCAGGGTGGGGTTCTAATCTGGTAAACCCAATGTTAAGTGTTAACATACGAGCTCTTAAATTGAAACTAGAGGAGGGATCATGACAACAGGTGACTCACCTTGCCCCCATGATAGCCACCAGTGTCCCAGGCTGTACTACGCCGCTGACTAGAAGAACGAGGAAACAGACTGATTATGTCATTTGATTTATTTAACAAACTTTTTGTTTTGCTTTATTTTAAAATTTCATAATAACTTCAGAGCTCAGAATCCTATCAAATTGAAATATTTTTACTAAATATCGCGACACACCTGGACATCTCTCACGACACACTAATGTGTCGGGACAAACAGTTTGAGAAACGCTGGTCTATGCATTGAGACTATCTCACCAGGTTTGTACGATCTATTCAATGTGTTTGATGCGGTATTACAACAATCAAAATAATGCTATTGGCAGAAACTGCTTGAATATCAAAATGTGGATTTTTAATTTGAAGAATAAGAAGCCAATCTGAAACATAACCTTAGGAAGATTATTTGTGAAAAGTTCGATCCTAATTCTACATATAGATACATAATTACATGAAAGGATTGATAGAACACTTTACCATCATTGGTGCAATGTAAACACTTACCATCATTGGTGCAATGAGAACACTTACGATCATAGGTTCAATGTAAACACTTACCATCATTGGTGCAATGTAAACACTTACCATCATTGGTGCAATGTAAACACCATCATTGGTGCAATGTAAACACCATCATTAGTGCAATGTAAACACTTACCATCATTGGTGCAATGTAAACACCATCATTGGTGCAATGTAAACACTTACCATCATTGGTGCAATGTAAACACCATCATTGGTGCAATGAGAACACTTACCATCATTGGTGCAATGTAAACACTTACCATCATTGGTGCAATGTAAACACTTACCATCATTGGTGCAATATAAACACATACCATCATGGTGCAATGACAAAACTTACCATCATTGGGGCAATGTAAACACTTACCATCATTGGTTCAATGTAAACACTTATTATCATTGGTGCAATGTAAACACTTACCATCATTGGTGTAATGTAACCAATTAACCATCATTATTGCCATGGTAACACTTACCATCTTTCAGAATGTGTTTTTCCCGAGCAGGCGCACTCTCCCCTCCACACGGAGATTTCTTTGCTGGGACCTTGACCGAGACGTTGACATTCCTCCAGCTCAAGGCCACGGGATATGAATTTTCTATAACACTGTAGTACCTCTCTATACGAATGGTCGGTATACTACCACGGGACGAACGTACCTGTTGAAAGGATATACTAGTGACTAGTGTATGAACACACAAGTGAACGAATACACCATTGGATTATAGGACTTTTCTATAACACTGTAGTACCTCTCTATACGGTGACTATACGTATGTACTATGGTCGGGATACTACCACGGACGAACGTACCTGTTGAATGGATATACTAGTGAATGAACACTCAAGTGAACGAATACACCATTGAATTTTAGGATATTTTTATATAAAACTGTAGTAACTCACTGTACGTATTGTGGGTATACTCCTTCAAGTACACATTAGCAACCCATTTAACATATTCTCATCAAATATCTAGCACAATTGTCAGGAAACCATGGCTCGCGAGCCATATATGGAACTTCTGATTGCTGCATCTGGCTCGCAAAAAAAGGTTCATTATAAAAATAATGTTTTCTTAGACTCCTTTGACCTAAATAATTTTTGGGAAAAATCCTTTTTTTAAAATGTACAATTTTAAAAACAAAACAAACAAACAACAAACAAACGAACCAAAAACTTGTCATAAGTCAATAACGTTATTATTCTTTTTTTGTTGCTATTTTTATTAAATCCTTTATATTAACTTTTTAATTTTAAAAAATGTTTGTGTTTGTGCCCGTCCATTTCGCACTTTCTTTGCGAACATGACTTCGCAACGCGGCTTTAAGCTCTGTTTCGTGCCCTTTACCTTTACGCGCAGACAATTCCCTGTTAGATTAGCCTTTGCCATGACAATAAATAAAGCACAGGGCCAAACGTTCAAAAAGATCTGTATATTCTGTATCTTCCAAAACCTGTTTTCAGTCATGGACAATTGTATCTTGCTCTCTCCTGAGTTCCTTCTTTTCATTCACTCACAGTAATTTGCCCAAACCCAGCCCAATTTGGAAAACTGTGTTTTTCAGGAAGTCCTCACCCGTCACTAAATCATTAGCTACGACGCGGGTCGGCTTGTATCCTAAATTAATCCACTTTAAAAAAAAAAAGATGAAGCTTTTATACTCTGACATCTGACAGCACGTGAAAGTTCAAGCCATAATTATTTTGTTTTTTTTTTTAATAGAAAAATTGGGTTTTCCCCCGTTCAATTAAGTCATAAAACATTTTCAAACTTGTATTGTAATAATCCATGTATATAAAAACGAGCAAAATACCCGTGCTACGCTACGGGGTAGGCACAATAAGAATAACTTTGTTAGGTTTTGGGTCTCAAATTCTCCTTAAAAATGAATGTAAACGCATCTTGAAATTAGGGTAGTGATAAATCAAACACCTTCTTAATAAAAACAACGATATGTGTGTCGAGAAAAATAAAAATATTATTAATTTAAATATTAGCCATCAATTTTGGTATTTCTGCTTTAATATAGCATCATCATTAAAATCCTTGGCTCTACAGCCCATGTAGGGCCCTGGCTTGCTCAACCTCATCCTTCCAGCTACATCCCATGTACTCATCCTTCCATTCAGATCGATTGGTGGCTTTCTTTCGCCATGCTCGAACCCCTATAATAACGCTTGCTATATACTCTACCAGACTAACAAATGTCGTTAACAGTTAAAAAATTCTAACGGGCAAGGCTCACTTTCTTTTCACGTGAATCAAAACAGGAAAACAATATCTTTCCACATGATTCCTTTGGTTCTTAGAAAACACTCATTTCATTTATAGTCTAAGCATGAAATTAGTTCAAGACGAATAGGATATTTTTAGCCAGATAATATTTGTGAATATTTTGGCTTGGGGAGAGAGGAAAATATGGTTTATTTGTTATCAAGGCACATGTTCCTTTAACGTGAATAAAAACATAAGAACAATGCTGCTTTTTAAGAAAATGGTGAGAAATTGATCTCCTTATAAATGTTATGTCAATCATTATATATTCCCGCACATTTTTTCTAATAGTAACAATTCACTTTATATCAATCTTTATTCCCGTTGAATACTATTCAACTAATAAACTCAAAACAGCTTGGCACAAAATGAGTTGTTGTCAGTGTATTTTTTCGACATAACACGCACTTTCTTATGCTAGATCTTATTTATAAGTCGTATTACCCGTGATATTTTTTTACACTTGATATATTTACACCTTAAAGAACAGTTTTTACGCAAAGCGTATGTCATGCAAGTTTTTCAAAATTGATGTTTCATCATTCGTTAGTTCTTAGAGTAAAATACATGTTTTAATATTACTTTTTTCATGGGAAAAGCTCTCCAAAACATTATTTCTATTTCTAGGCTAAGCATGGCTTTAGTCAAATGAATAGGATTTTTTTTTTATAAGGGCCAGATATTAATTATGTGAATATTGATGCTAAATATATGAGTTAATGTATGAGTTAATGTATGAGTTAATGTATGAGTTAATGTATGAGTTAATGTATGAGTTAATGTATGAGTTAATGTATGAGTTAATTTGTTTTAAAGAAACACCTTAAATCGATCGCAAGGTTTGAGCTGAAAATGTACCCTGCTGTTTACTTTAGTTATGCAAAAAGTATTTTCTATTTGGTGGTTGGACACTTCGACCCCGGACGATTCGACCCCGGACGGTTCGACCCTGGCAGTTCGACCACAGGACGTTTTGTCCCCAAGTCGTTTCGACTCTGGTCGGTTCGACCACGGAAGGTTCGACTCCGGTCGATTCGACCCCGGGGTGATTCGATCCCGGACAGTTCCACCAAGGGACTTTTCGACCCTAAGGCGTTTCCACCCCATACGTTTCGACCCCTTTCTATCTACACCGTAGAAATTTATTATTATTTTTGTTTGTATATATACTTTTTAAAATACTGGTTGTCATGTTAGAGGCGCAACATTAGCAGACATAGAAATAACCAAATCACACACACATACGGACATCGCCCCTCCCCTCCACACACACACACACACACAAACTTGCACCAATAGACAACTCTACAGTTTTAACCATAGCACGTACCATAATATTGCATTATCCTAGCAATAAGTCTTTTTTTACGTAAGCTTTTTCATTCATCTACCAATTGATCCACACCATCCATTCCTTTACATTTTATGCATGATCTTTATTTAGGACAAATTAGATTTATTTCTATTGAGCTGTTTAATACTTATGTGATTGGGATGTGTAGGGTTGGGGAGATTTTTTGTATTGTCTATTTGTTTTAAAAAAACACACGTTGAATCGCAAGGTTTGGGCTTAAAATTTTACACTGCTGGTTTTCTTAATCTTTGCAAAAAGGATATTATCAGTGGCTAAGAAATAGTGCCACTCAGGGCTCGGCGATATTATAAACTCATGACCCAAGAAATGAAATAGTTCAAATAGTTCACAAAGTTGCCCCTCTTTANATTACAATTCCGCTATTTAACCCCACTCTTACAACAGTGTATAAATGCTTATACACTTACCATTTTATTATTTAAAATCCCTGAGCGTTTACTTTCCATTCGAATTTCCTTAATGTCAGTTTATAATGAAATCGATCCAAAACACTTACTTGTATTAAGTAAGCACCTAAGAGAAATACATCTTACTCCTAACAAATATTTGCAATTGTTTTTATGCTAAATCACTCGTTGAATGCTTCAAAAGCGGTTCCGTGTTAATTTTTCTATTTTAAGAAATTTCATTTTCTGTAATTTTGATTTGTTATAAGCCCGTATAAAATTTGCCTCCATCCGATTATATACGTAGATGTATAAAAGCTTATATTAAAATGTAAAATTGATATGTCGTCTGCACTTAAATAATTTCTTCACATTTATTTCTATAGTAATTTAACAGTGACTTCGAGCCATCTTCGTGTGATTTTTTTATTGCAAAATACAATTTTAAAGTTTAGAAAGGTTCCATTTTCTTTAAAAGTAAATATGCGCCAATTAGCCTCAATCTTACCCAATTACATATTATAACTATAAATAATGCTATTTCAATAGCCACTATAAGTTCTTTTCACTGTTTATTTTCCATTGTGGCAATTCATGCGAGTAATCGTCCAACTAATGCGCAAGGTCTCATTTTTTCTAAAATGAAACATAAAGTAAAACAATCTCTGAAAAAATCGTTGGAGATTGATCTTTTCATTAACAGTTTTTTAAGTCACATTCGATGACTTCCCGTTATCTTTTATTCAAGCACCCACGAAGATCGCATCGGCAGAAGCTTGTGTTCATAAAATTAAAGGAATTTTTCATAATCTAGTGCTTTAACTATACATAAACCATTACCTGGTAACGTCTTTTCAATATTAATTTCACTTTTAGAAATCTATGAATTAAATCGTTATTTCACAACTAATACAAACACACAATCACACGCACACAAAGCCGCACACACACACACATATGAACACACTCGCACACATGCTTATTCACACACTCGGATTATCAACATAAAAAGTAACATCAAATAAATTAATATAATAAAAGCTTCATGACGCCACTTAATTTTTTTTACGGCGCGCAAAACCATACGCTCTGTTAATCTCAAAA
>MUZC01002868.1:283859-294076 GCA_002072015.1 Radix auricularia
AACACACTGACAACAACTCATTTTGTGCCAAGCTGTTTTGAGTTTATTAGTTGAATAGTATACAACGGGAATAAAGATTGATATAAAGTGAATTGTTACTATTAGAAAAAATGTGCGGAAATATATAATGATTGACATAACATTTATAAGGAGATCAATTTCTCACCATTTTCTTAAAAAGCAGCATTGTTGTTATGTTTTTATTCACGTTAAAGGAACATGTGCCTTGATAACAAATAAAGCATATTTTCCACTCTCCACAAGCCACAATATTCACAAATATTATCTGGCTAAAAATATCCTAATCGTCTTGAACTAATTTCATGCTTAAACTATAAATTAAATGAGTGTTTTCTAAGAACCAAAGGAATCATGTGGAAAGATATTGTTTTCATGTTTTGATTCACGTGAAAAGAAAGTGAGCCTTGCCCGTTAGAATTTTTTAACTGTTAACGACGTTTGTTATTCTGGTAGAGAATATACCATGCGTTATTAAAGGTGTTCGAGCATGGTGAAAGAAAGCCATCAATCGATCTGAATGGAAGGATGTGGTTGAGCAAGCCAGGGCCCTACATGGGCTTTAGAGCCAAGGATTTTAATGATAATGCTATATTAAAGCAGAAATACCAACATTGATGGCTAATATTTAAATTAATAATATTTTTATTTTTTCTCGATACACATATCGTTTTTATTAAGAAGGTGTTTGATTTATCACTACCCTAATTTCCAGATGCGTTTACATTCATTTTCAAGGAGAATTTGAGACCCAAAACCAAACAAAGGTATTCTTATTGTGCCTACCCCGTAGCGTAGCACGGGTATTTTGCTCGTTTATAATATCCATACTGAATTGTTTAAAGATGCTTACATTCATGTGATGTAATGACAAACATTGTAATAACAAGTATTACATTGGAGCAAACCTCACCCTTTAAATAAGTTTGTGGGCGCCGATATGACGTTGGAACGTAAAGATTATCAAGTGATTATTGCCAAGGAACGTGTAATAAACAATCGCTATTTTTATCTGGCTTTTAAGTTAACGATTTTAAAGACATTAATGGTACGTGCTATTGTTAGCCCCGCATTCACTTAATAATCTTGCTATCTGCAGATATAACATTTGTGCTCGGTTATCTAATCTGTCATAGAGTTATCTGACCAGCAAATAAAATAGCGACGTCACTTTTAAGATACGATACGAATTCTTTCGTTGGTTGGTCTCAATCAAATTTGTTGAGCTTGTTTTTAATTAGTATCAAACTTTGAATAGGCCGTTTATTTATGTTTTATTTTAATCTATACTAATGAAAGCCAAAGCCCTTACTCACTGACTGACTCATCTCTCATTCTCCATTTTCCCGTATAGGTTGAAGCATGAAACTTTGGGAAGTTGTTGGGTACCCTCTCTCGATGAAAATTGGCTTAAAGGATTTTTGAAATTCACACTCATGGGGGTTGGGTCTCCAAAGATGTGTTTTTTTCCCCTTATATGTGCTATATTAAAAATTGAAAGTAACTAAATATCCAATTTCCCTAGTGATAAGCGGATGAAACGGTAGTGGGTTGTTAGATACACTTCTACGATGGTAGCAGGTGAAATAACATTTAAAATATCCCTTACTAGGGACCGGGGTCTGAATGTAACGTTTTCTCACTCACTCACTCAATCACTGAACACTAATTCTCCAGTTTCCCGTGTAGGAA
Source organism: Radix auricularia (assembly GCA_002072015.1). Classification (NCBI taxonomy): domain Eukaryota; kingdom Metazoa; phylum Mollusca; class Gastropoda; family Lymnaeidae; genus Radix; species Radix auricularia. The sequence goes on from MUZC01002868.1 coordinate 285,570, forward strand.
GGAGAAGAAAACTTTGGGAAGTTGTTGAGTACCCTCCCGCAAAAGTTAAAAGACAAAAAAAATATTTAAAAATTATTTAAATTATCAGCTCGATAGGATAATTATGTAATTTTTAACCTGTTGTTTTTGTTTTTCTGTGGGCCATGACAGACAGACAATATGGTTTAAGTTAATACATTTAGTATATCCATCATGGTTCAGGTTAAAATCAATTAGGGCTGTTATCGATTACTTTAAATTTAATCGTTAACTTTTGAAAAATTACCGAATAATTAATCGATAATTTTGATTCAAGCTGAAAATAAGATGCATGACGTCATTCAATTGAAAATTGTATACATTGCCCATAACTTTAGCTTACAATTTTTAAAAAAAATATTTTTAGGAGATATATTTAAATATAAGTAGTTCAATTTAATGTCAATGAATTTTAATTTTATTATTGTTAATTAAGTAAAATGAAGGTTTATTTTTTAAAGCATTTTCCTCATAAAAACTGCATATTTTAAAGCTTATACTTTAAAAATCTTTTTTTTTAAATGGACAAGTTTGCACGTAAAAATACCAACAACTATTATTAATTATTAATCACTAATTATTGATTAATAAATAGAAAACAAATTTTATTTTTAAAAAAAACTTAATTTCAATAGCTATTTTATCAATTAAAATAATTTTAATCGATAAAAACTTTTACCGATTAATCGAGAAATTAATCGATAATTTCCGCTGCCCTAAGATCAATGTGTGTTTTCAATTGGTGTTACGCGGCTTCTCAACGCTAACTAAAAGACTAATTTACCACGGCAAAGCGCGAGAAAATTGCTAGTTACAAAAATAAGACAGACTCATTTTTCAATTTTTGTATGAAATTTAAACAGAAGATGATGGTAAAAAAAAAAAGATACAATTTTGACTCGTTTTTTAAAATATCGTAATGTAGTAATTACTTTGTACTTTATAAATCATGATATAAATGTACGTATAAAGGATTAGTGACTGATTAGTCTAATGCTTGATCTAAAAAATATATCTTCTAATATAGAGCATATTTAAAGCGACGCATTTTTGGCCTAAAAACTGTGTACAACAACATTTCTGTGTTGTCTAGAGAAAGTGTTTACATTTAATGACATATTTAGTTTATGTGGGTGAACAGATCATGACTTAGAACTTGGTTGAAACATTTCTTGGATTTCTGATTGGTCAAGAGTAGTGGCGTCTTTTATAGTACTATCATGGTCAGATCTGGTCATGGTACAGCTGGACTATCATGGTCAGATCTGGTTATGGTACAGCTGGACTATCATGGTCAGATCTGGTCATCAAAGATCTGGACTATCATGGTCAGATCTGGTTATGGTACAGCTGGACTATCATGGTCAGATCTGGTTATGGTACAGCTGGACTATCATGGTCAGATCTGGTCATGGTACAGCTGGACTATCATGGTCAGATCTGGTTATGGTACAGCTGGACAATCATGGCTAGATCTGGTTATGGTACAGCTGGACTATCATGGTCAGATCTGGTTATGGTACAGCTGGACTATCATGGTCAGATCTGGTTATGGTACAGCTGAACTATCATGGCTAGATCTGGTTATGGTACAGCTGGACTATCATGGTCAGATCTGGTCATCAAAGATCTGGACTATCATGGTCAGATCTGGTCATGGTACAGCTGGACCATCATGTTCAGATCTGGTCATCGAACAGCCGGACTATCATGGTCAGATCTGGTCATCAAAGATCTGGACTATCATGGTCAGATCTGGTCATGGTACAGCTGGACTATCATGGTCAGATCTGGTCATCAAACAGCTGGACTATCATAGTCAGATCTGGTCATGGTACAGCTGCTGCATTATTCTCTTGATTTCCTGGCCCTGATGACTAGACATACAAGTGACAGCATGTAAACACCAAATGTGATGGCTCCCAGGATTCCTGTGTCTTCACCAATGTTATCCTAGTGGATGAGAGAAATGGTCAGTGTTTAAGTGAAGTGGTCAGTGTTTAAATGAAGTGGTCACTGTTTAAGTGAAGTGGTCAGTGTTTAAGTGAAGTGATCACTGTTTAAGTGAAGTTGTCAGTTTTTTTGGGGATGTGAGGTGATCAGTGTTTAAATGAAGTGGTCAGTGTTTAAGTGAAGTGTTCAGTGTTTAAGTGAAGTGTTCAGTACACAATTGAGTTTTGGGTGACCTATCAATTTGTTGTCAACGTCAAGTTTTGGGATAAAATTAACCTTTTAATTAAATAATCAGTGGTATTAGAGATAGTGCAATATTTTACTGTATTAAAAGACTAACATAAAGGATAAACCTTATCTAAACTGTTGTAATCGAGGATTGCCTTCCCACTCTTATACAGGCAGTTCTGAGACGGACACGAATACGGTAGACTCGAGTTGATCTTCACTGTTGAGTTCTCACAGGCTGGTACGTGAATACAAGGAATAGAAATCGATTACACCATCAGGATGAAGCATTCATTTTGTGTTAATATCGTCCTAACAAAACACAGACTTTAATCATGAGAATGTTTATAAGGATCATCAATTCTTTCATTATTAGTTCAATATAATGTCTTAATATCTCTAAACTTCAGGCTTTTAAAAAAATCATAATGAGACGTAATCTTTTTATTTCATGTCTAAAAGTATCTTAAATCTTAACGTTGCTATAACAACAACGTACGTATGACGTCATAGTCGTCCCATTGGTTGACCATCAAGATCTCGTAGGAATATTTAAACCACGAGAGTTTCTCCAGCCATATAAAGTAGTCCGGTGTAGAGCTGAAACAGATTGAAGACTATATATCAACAAACTACAAAGATGGATCACTTGACTCTAAAGTTATATTCGGAAACCGTATTTGGTTTCGAACTATTGACATGGCATGCTACCTCTAATGTAGTAAGACACAATCATGTGTGGCTTTGTTTTAGTTAAAGTAAACAAAGTTCTAAGTTCTTTAGATATTTAGAATGGCCTTCATCAAATACGATGGAACCTTAATACACATAAGAAAAACCTACTTTATTTGTACCAGTAGATATCGTCCTTTTATTTAATCTTTGTTTCCATAGATTGGTTGAGGGTTTATTTGTGGTGAAACTAACCTCCGGTTTTTGAATCACATCTTAGTAGGCGTGTCAACGGGTATCCGGGAACCAACGGTGGTTGAACGGCGTTTCTGTGTTCTTATTTCGGCTCGCGAATGATCAATACAATTAAAACATTTCGTTTGACATGTTTTCTGTGACATTCGCTTAACATGAAAATGCTTAATTATAAATAACTGTCAAACAGAAATAACACACAATCCCGTATTTAGAAAAACACCTTTTTTGTTGCAACATGAAACTAAAAAAATTATTTAAAAAAATAAAAGGTTTTAGTTCTCCAGAAAATCCCGGAAAGTTTGGTTCATTACAACTGTTGTCAGCGATGAACTAGAAACAACCCACCATGTTATCATACAATTAACGCCTTTTTTCTTTATAAGACTTTGTTTAGCCCCCCCCCCCCAAGCCCCCCGCAAACAAAATCACTTTGGCACCCCTCCGCTCATTGTTTTTACACCAATGTACTATGATAGTACTTCAGTGTCATCATATTTACATCGCTGTGTCATTATATCTAAGTTAGCATTTTGGTAATAAAGAAAGAGGTATAAGTCTTAAAGCGGGCATGAGAGCAACAGTTTCTAGGCATTTCGAACAGTCAACTGCAAAGTTTATACCGTCGGGAATCTAGGGCGGTTAGTCGGCACTCAAAGAGATGGTTGATCCTTTGAGGTGCGACACGTGGGCTAACAGGGGCGAGTCCAGCTTAAAAGGAACATTGCTACTGAGTAGAATGGGATGCTCTGATGGTGGCTAGGCTGCAAGGTAGATTGGTCATGACTGCAAGATTCATGAGGCGTTTTAAACGGGTGTCAGACAGCTAAAAAATATATTGACCACACTGCTCCATAGTGTGCTAAAAACATGGCGCTGCCTGCTGTTTTTGAATCCTTTATATTAACTTGGGTCTTCTTCTTGCTTGCTTGTATCCCGAAAAAAATTTGGATAAATTTTTAATCCACTTACTCGTAAGCTAGCGAGCTGAAATTTTGCTGGCAGACTCGACCCAATGACAATAAAAATGATGTATCAAAATTTCAGGTCAATCGAATGTACTGTAATTAAATTAATGAATTTTAGACTATCTCTATTTATTTCTATGTAGCATTAGCATGTTAATTTGTGTGCAAGAGTGTCGCGGTGCGTATAATATAGAATCGTCTTTTTTTAAAAATTACTTTCCTGTTGCGCTGTGCGGTGCATATTATATTGATGATACTTTTGTAAAAAATATTCCCGATTTGAAAATGTAAATGCTATTAAATGCTATCTTGCGGTGCGCACTGTGTTAAACATATCTTTATAATCATTTTCCCATTAGCAGGTCTATAACTAAAAAAAATGTATCTTTGGATTGTCGAGCGATGCGTATTATAATGGACATTCTTTTAGTCATGACTCGTTTATAAAGTACTAGCAATTTACCCGCGCTTTGCTGCGGTAAATTAGGATTTCAGTTATTGAAAAATGCGTCTATTTATATAGCTCATTATGAGAAAAAACATATCTTTAGGCAATCGTCCCCCTAGTGAGAAAAGATTTAATAATTTTTGCTTCTTACCATCGCGGGTGTGTACTCAACAATTCCCAAATTTTCAAGTTTCTACCTACACGGAAGATTGGAGAATTAGTGAATGTTTAGATTTATATAGCCCATTTTAGGGGGGGGGGAAGGTTTAGGGCCCCCGGCCACACATGAGTGGACATTTTTAAAAATGTTATACTTATTTTCCTTATTACCATCGCGGGCTGTTACTAAACAACTACAGAATGCTTTATACTTTTACCTACACAGAAAATGGGAGCAGCAGTAATTTTCAGTTTTTAATGGCTCATTTAATAGAAAAACTACATTGGGGCCTCCAGCATGCAGTAAGTGATAATTTAAATATAAATTCACCTGTTGCCATTGATGAAGTGTACTCAACAACTTCCTAAAGTTTAAAGTTCTACATACTCGGCAAAAAGGATAATTAGTGATTTTCAATTTTTACAGATAAAGAGAAATAGTTTTTGGGACCCCTGCCCCACATAATTTGGAATTTTAAATTTCCCTAACGTCGTGAGAGGGTAGTCAACAACTTCCAATATTTTCATGCTCCTGCCTACACCGAAAGTTGGAAAATTAGTGATGATTGAGTGAGTGCATTAAAAACTTTATTTGGGCCCCATGCCCTCAGTAAGGGATATGTTAAATATGTTTTCACCTGCTACCATCGTGGAAAAGTATTTAACAACCCCCAACGTTCGGGAAATAAGAGAATTATAGATTGTCAATTTTTATATAGCTCATATAGGAGTAAAAAACGTTTTTGGGGCCCTGGCCCCCATGAGTGTGTATTTCAAAATTCTTTTACACCTACTTTCGTTGTGAGAGGGTACTTAACAATTTTCACAAAGTTTCATGCTTCTTCCTACACGTAAAATTGGAGAATTGGTTATGAGTCGGTTTTAATAAAAGAAAAACTATATTTGGGCCCCCGGCCCCCGTAAGGAGTTGTAACATTATTTTTAGCAAATTTACGTCGGGAGCATGTACTCAAAAAATTTCCACAGTTTCATACTTCTACCTATACGGGAAAAAGTAGAATTAGGTATTTTAAATTTGTATAAAGCTCAAATAAGTAAAAAAGATTTTGGGGCCCCGGCCCCCATGAGTAGTAAATTGTACCTTTTTTTTAAATTATCGTAGGAAACATGTAGTCAAAACATTTCCAAAGTTTCATGCTTCTACCTACACGGGAAATAGGAAAATTGGTTATTTTCAATTTTTATAAAGCCATTATAAGGAGGAAAAAAATCTTTTGGGTCCCCGGCCCCACATGAGCGAGATTTTAAAAATTCTTTTTCGCCAGTTGTTGTCGTGAGGTGGTACCCAACAACTTTCCAAAATTGCATGCTCCTTCCTACACGGAAAATTGGAGATTTAGTGATCAGTCGGTTTTTAATATAAGAAAAGCTATATTTGGGCTCCAGGCGCCCCATGAGAGGAAGTTTTTTTTTTTTTAAATGTGGCCAATTTTTGCCGAAAGCGTGTGCTTAAAACATTTCCAAAGCTTCATGCTTCTACCTTTACGGGAAATAGGAGAATTGGTGAATTTTAATTTTTATATAGCTCATGTAAGGAAAAAAAAGTTTTATGGGCCCCGGCCCCCATGAGTCGGAAATTTATTTTTTTTGTTTCCAAATTATCGTCGAAAGCATGTACTAAAAAGAATTCCAAAGTTTAATACTTCTACCTACACGGGAAACAGGAAAATTAGCTATTTTCAATTTTTATAAAGCCCATATAACGAAAAAACATTTTGGGCCCCCGGCCCCACATGAGCGAAACTTTAAAATTCTTTTTCAATAATTTTTGTCGTCAGTAAGTACCCAACAACTTCCCAAAGTTTCATTCTATTACCTTCACGGAAAGTTGGAGAATTAGTGATGCAGAAGAAAAAAACATTTTGGGCCCCCGGCCCCACATGAGCGAGATTTTAAAAATTATTTTTCGCCAATTTTCGTTGTGAGAGGGTACCCAAAAACTTCCCAAAGTTTCATGCTTCTACCTACACGGGAAGTGTGAGAATTAGTGATGAATCAGTGAGTGAGTCAGTCAGTCAGGGCTTTCCCTTTTATTAGTATAGATTCATAGTAAAAAAAAAACTTTTTTTTTTACAGTTTTTTTTAAAGATAGCTAGACGCTGAGTTTTGAGGTAATGTGTGTGGTAGAGCTATTCATATGTCATATCTAATATATAAAGCTGAAAGTTTGTCTGTCGGTTTGTATGTTACCAATACAAATCCACACCGTTGGACCCAGGGTGGTGAAATTTTGGATGGAACCCCAATTTGACCCGGAATAGGTCATTGGCTATGTTTCAATCCCAGGTGACCACCCCTAGGGTCTGGGGCCCCATCATTTTGCTTTATTCCTTATATGAGCTATATAAAAAATGAAAATGACTAATTCTCCTATTTCGCGTGTAGGTGAAAGCACAAAACTTTGGATAGTTGTTAAGTATACTTCTACGATGGTAACAGGCGAAAACAATATTTCAATTATCACTTACTGGGGTCCGGGGGCCCAAATGTAGTTTTTTTCTTATATTAAAAACTGACTCATCACTAATTATTCAACTCTCCGTGTAGGTAGAAGCATGACACTTTGGTAAATTGTTGATTAGCCTCTCGGAACGATTATTGGAGTTATGTTTTTTAGGAATCACAAAATGTGGGGCCCGGGGGCCCAAACAATATTTTTTCAAATACTGAAGATCGCTGCTTATCCACTTTCCCGTGTAGGTAGAAGCATGAAACTTTGGAATTTGTTGAGTACACTTCCGCAATGGTAACATGTAAAATAAAATATTTAAAGTATCACTCATTGGGTGCCGGGAGCCCAAATGTATTTTTCCTTATATAAAAACGGACTCATCACTAATTCTCCAATTTCACGTATAGGTAGAAGCATGAAACTTTGCAAAGTTGTTGAATAGCCTATTGTGAAATTTATTGGCGGAAAATAATTTTAAATATCACACTCATGGGGGCCGGAGGCCCAAAAGCGTTTTTCCCCTTACAAGGACTATATAAAACATGAAAATCACTAATTATCCTATTTCCCGTGTAGGCAGAAGCATGAAACTTTGGGAAGTTGTTCAGTACACTTTCCCGATGATAACAGGCGAAAACAATATTGAAATTCTGACTTACTGGGGCTGGGGGCCCAAATGTATTTTTTCTTCTATAAAAACGGACTCATAACTTATTCTCCGATTTCCCGTGTGGGTAGAAGCATGAAACTTTGCAAAGTTGTTGAGTAGCCCATTGTGACAATAATTAGCGGAAAATAAGTTTAAAATTCACACTCATGGGGGTCGGGGACCCAAAAATGTATTTTTCTCTTACATGGGCTACTTAAAATATGAAAATCACTAATTATCCTATTTCCCGAGTAGGCAGAAGCATGAAACTTTGCAAAATTATTGAGTAGCCTATTGTGACCATTTTTGGTGGGAAATAATTTTAAATATAACACTCATTGGTGCCGGGGGCCCAAAAGCGTTTTTTTTTTTCATTACAAGGACTAAATAAAATATGAGAATCACTAATTATCATATTTCCCGCGGAGGCAGAAGGATGAAACTTTGGGTAGTTGTTCAGTACAGTTCAATGATGGTAACAAATGAATATAATATTTAAATTCTCAGTTCCTGTGGTTTGGGGGCCCAAATGAATTTTTTTCTTATGTTAGCTTTATAAAAACTGAAAATCACTAATTCTCCTTTTTCCCGTGTAGGTAAAAACATGAAAATTTGGGCAGTTATTCAGTACACGTCCATGATGGTAACCGTTGAAAACAATATTTAAATTCTCACTTACTGGGG
>MUZC01002868.1:294243-318490 GCA_002072015.1 Radix auricularia
AAAAATTAGAATTAACTTTCATGGGGGCCGGGGGGCCCAATTTTTTTTTCTCCTTTTACTGAATATTGCTATTTTTCCTTTTCACGTTTAGGTAAAAACATGAGAATTTTGGAATTTTTTAGTACACTCCCGCAATGGTAACAGGCAAAGAATATCTTAAGTATCACTCACTGGGAGCCGGGGGCCTCGATGTATTTTTTCGGATATAAAACGGAATCATCACTAATTTTCCAATTCCCCGTGTAGTTAGAAGCATGAAACTTTAATGAAACTGTTGAGTACACACCCGCGCTGGTAACAAGCGAAAAAAATATTTAAATTGCCACTCAATGGGAGACGGGGATCCACATGTATTTTTTTCTTAAATACAAAGTTAATCATCACAAATTCTTCAACATCCTGTGCAGGTAGACGCATGCATATTTGAGATGGTAGCAGGCAAACTTATCACTCAATTTCAGTTTTTTCACCTTATGTTAGCTAAATTACAAATTAAAAAAACTTTGGATACCCTGTAAATGCATTTTTACAAAACTTGGAAGATAAAAATTTGAAGGCCTATGTTAAAATTAGTTTGGTCAATAAAATAATATTTTTCAATCTTTTGTGGCCCTTGGCCCCTAATCTCTTTTTCAATAACGTTTAAAACATTTTAAACATTTTTTAAATCAAATTTGGACTAACAAATTCATCATGATCCAAATGGAAATAAGCTGTTGTTTTGAACTATACAAATTGCACCCAGAGGGCCCCCGTTCCAAATTTTAGTTTTTTAAAATAAGTTTTAATTTTTAATAGTAAAAACATTTTAGGGCTGGAGACCCGTATGCCATTTTAACATTAGTTATATAAAGGGTAATTTTAAAAGTGTCTATTGAGTAAATGGATAAATTATTGACCAAATGTGATTTTAAAAAGTAATACAATTTCCAATGGGGTTATGAACTTCTAACGTCTGTTACAAGACGGTTTAGTTAATATATTTAGCATATCCATCATGATATAGATTGAAATCAAGGGGATATTGAATTAGTGTTTACCGGTTCGAAACGCTAACTGAAATCTTAAATTACCGCTGAAAAGCGCGGGTAATTTGCTAGTTACTGATATCGGTGTGTAACAAATAAATAGATTCTTCCTATTGTTTAATGATAGGTTTGTCATGGTGTATATTTTTTATAGAATGTTCAAATTATAAAATTATACCCTATTTGTATAAATTAAGTAGTGCTATAATGTTGTGCACTCTATTGAGTTTATTTATACAGTTTCTGATCATCGCCTCATGATTCGTTAAACCGACTTGCTGTAGAACAAATGTGTGAGTCTATCGACTTACTCGCCATTCAGGAAGACTCCACCAAACAGCATAAAGGGAATTAATGCAGGTGAAGCCACAGACAGGGCAAGAGTAGTGTCTCCCGTTATCACAGAGATCAAATAACCTGAAATAGGTGGTCAGAAAGATTTGGTCAAGATTGGTCGCCTTGTGTGTTAGTGAGAGTCCCACCTACTGTCACATTTGGTGTCCCAATTAATGCCCAACTTAGTGTCACAATTTGTGTCCCACTTAGTGCCCCACTTGTTGTCCAGCTTAGTGCCCTACTTGGTGTCCCACGTAGTGCCCCACTTTTTGTCCAGCTTAGTGCCCCACTTGTTGCCCCACTTACTGCCCCACTTGGTGCCCCACTTGGTGTCCCACTTAGTGCCTCACTTGGTGTCCCACTTAGTGCCCCACTTTTTGTCCAGCTTAGTGACCCACTTGGTGCCCCACTTAGTGCCCCAATTGGTGTCCCACTTAGTGCCCCACTTGTTGTCCAGCTTAGTGCCCCACTTGGTGTCCCACTTAGTGCCCCACTTGTTGTCCAGCTTAGTGCCCCACTTGGTGTCCCACTTAGTGCCCCACTAAGTGCCCCACTTGGTGTCCAACTTCGTGCTTCCCTTGGTGTCCCACTTAGTGCCCCACTTGGTGTCCCACTTAGTGCCCCACTTGGTGTCCCACTTAGTGCCCCACTTGGTGTCCCACTTAGAACCCTACTTGGTGTCCCACCTACTGCCCCACTTAGTACCCCACTTAGAGCCCTACTTGGTGACCACCTTTGTGTCCCATTGGTGTCCCTCTTAGTGCCCCATTATGAGTCCCCCGTGGTATCCTATATTGTTTCCCCACATAACGTCATCTATTAATGTTTTGTACACTACCTTGTAAAATGACCAAAAGTAATGTCTCACATACCAACATTGACACAGATAATTCCAGCAGCAAGAGTTACCCCCGTGGCCACGATGAAGGCTTCGAGTGTGTCATGAAAACCTGGAAAACATTTAGTAAGTAACACAGTGTTTTTCAACCTTTTTTGTGCAATGGCACACTTTTTTCATGAAAAAAATCCCGAGGCACACCACCATTAGAAAATGTTAAAAAAATTTACCTCTGTGCCTATATTGACTATATATATATATATATGTATGTATATATATATATATATATATATANACAGTATTTTATAACTCTTCATATTTCAGTTTAAACTTTAATTACTCAGTGCGAAACCTGGGCCTGTTTGGCTGAACACAAAACTGATTATTCTGGCAGGAATTGAAGAAAGACACACGCGTAGCTCTTCGTCAACAGCTCTCAGTCTCTCTCTGTCTTTAGTTTTTATAGCAATCAGGCTTGAAAAGCTCGTCTCACACAGATATGTAGTGGAAAATGGGAGCAATGTCAAAATAGCTTTGTTTGCTAGAACGGGGAACTCCTTGGCAGTATCTAACCAAAAACTGTCCAAAGGTAGATCAGCAAATCTTAGCTTGAAACCACGGTTTTGTCTCAGTTCAGTTAACTCCTCCTGCTCCTGTAAAGTCATGCCCTTTCCACCAACTGATGCTGAGCTATAAGGGTCCCTAACCCAGTCAAGGCATTCAGTGGAGACTGGAGAGAAATAAAATGACAACTTCTCCTCCAGAGTTTTTAAATGTTTAACTATTATCTCACCCAGGGCAGCAGTGTGAACACCTTGCCATTGGTTGGTGAGTGTGAACATTTCAAGATTGCCACTTTCCACGTGTCTTGATGTTAGAGTTGCACCTTTGAACGGAATCCATTTATTTTATCTGTACTTGTAAGCAGATTTTCATTTCGGCCATGCATTCGTATGTTCAGCTCAGTAAGATGAAAAATATGTGCCAGGTATGCCAGCCTTGCACACCACTCATCACTTGCAAGCCGCTTTGCATAATCTGACCTCTCATTTGTCAGAAACACTTCGCGTTCCTCCGCAGTTCATACACACGAACCAAGACCTTGCCACGTGACAACCACCGGACCTCTGTATGAAACAGCAAGGTTTTATGCTTCGCTCCCATCTCCTCACACAAAGGTGAAATCATGCGAATTTTCACGGGTCGTGACTTTACAAAGTTTACCATGCGCACAACATCATCCAACGCAGGAACTAGGTCTGCTGGTAAAGTCTTGGCTACGAGGGCCTCACAGTGTAAAAAACAATGCGTAACAATCACATCTGGATTTCTTTCCTTCATTCTGCTTACAAAGCCTTTGGTGCGCCCGACCATGGCTGCAGCTCCATCGGTGCAGACACTTGTGCAGTTTCCCACTTAAGCCCTCCTTGTTCAAGGTATTCTGATGTGACCCTAAAAATTTCTTATCCTGTTGTTTTTTCCGGCAATGCCTTGCAAAAAAAAAAAAGTTTTCCCTAATTGCATCACCATCCACAAAACGCACATTAGCCAAGAGTTGAGCATGTCCACTGATATCAGTAGACTCGTCAAGTTACAATGCAAATTTCTCACTGATACGGATCTGTTCCAAAACCACACTTTCTATGTCTGCAGACATGTCTGAAATACGTCTGGCAATTGTGTTGTCTGAGAGTGGGACTTTATCTATTTCTTTAGCTGCTTCAGGTCCGAGCATCTCTTCTACAATAGCTTTGCAGGCGAGAAGTATTAATGTTTCTGCCACAGTGTGCGACTTTTTGGACTTGGCTATAAGTTCAGCAACTTGATAGCTAGCTTTAAGAGCTCTTTCATTTACCTTCGTGGTGGGGGCGGTTGCGTTAACCAATCAGCCTGGCCGCACCGCCGCTAATTTACGAGAATATCCCGCGGCACACCAGGAAACATGTCGCGGCACACTAGTGTGCCGGCCGCGGAACAGCGGTTGACAAACGCTGCAGTAACAGATAACATGCGCAGTAATCCGTGGTATGAATGACAAACATGTTATGAGTAATGTCCCTTTGACCAGTAACCCTTTGTCTCCATATAAGCAGAATATTCTAGGGCTGGAAGGTGTTTTTTTTTAATTAACATCCACGCTAACATCAATAAAAAGTGGGGCTGCAAAAGTTAACGATTTTTCGATTAATTAATCTTTAATGTTTTAACTTTCAAACTTTTTTTTAACGATTAATCGATAATCACTTACAAATGTATTGGAAGTCAAAAAGTAAAAAAGAAAAAAAATGGCGGCCGATAAATATAAACAAATATCCTGACGATCACACGAGCAGGGCCTTCTTAACGCACAAGTCCGGTGGGTATTTGCCCGAGGGCTCACGAACATATGGGGCCCATGGGAATATATTTATCTATATATATTATGGATAATATTTTTCCTGACGGGGCACTCTTTCTTTGCCCAGGGGCCCAAAATGGTGTAAGACGGCTCTGCACCTGAGCCATTAGGTTTTAAACTATTGACTGACGGAACTTTTCAAAATGTTGATACATTTTCTTTTATCCATTGTGAGAAATCGTTTGCCTATCTATACCATGGTACTGCCACTTTGCTTACTTATCAAACCAAATATAACGCATATTAAGCTATGGTGTAAGATTCAGAGACAGAAAATTACGACAGCTCTTCTGATGACTGACTGTGTTACAAAATGGAGATACAAGTTCCCGAATCCGTTAACCCTCTGCAATAGTGGAAACAAAATGAACACCCATTACTTGCCAAGACCGTTTTGTGCATACCACACTTGAATTGAACGGTTGTTCAGATCTGCTTGTTATGTTGTCTATGAGAACTCCTCATCACTTGAACCAAACAATATGAACACTAGCCTTTATGCGTAATTTATGGCTTTAATCGAAATTAATGATGAAGTTATCGTTAATTTTTCAAAAATTAACTATTAGATTTAAATTAATCGCAAACCGCCCTAATAAAAACGTTAGGAAATTAGCATGTTTGATGTGGAGGCAGTTGTCTGGATTGGATAAAAGACAATTGCTAAGGTTAATAGAATCAAACAACAATTTAGACGATGTGTTGGGGGGGGGCGACACTCACCCATCATCCAGTAACAGGTCGATGAGAACAGGATGGTTATCATAGTAAACAATGGGATCTGGAATATTGGTCGGTAAGATATGTAAACGTTTTACCTTTATCTTCGTCATACGGCATTCAATCTACATGTATATGGTTATGTCATAAATTCTTTTTAAAACTTTACACTACTCAAGTGATTGAATTACTGTAGATCAGGATAAATAAAAACAAAGAAATGATCTTCTTAATTATTATAAGTCTTAAAAATTCGTGCACCAACTTAGGTTTTACAGTTTCCCTTTTTTAAAAACCGATGTTCAGTTTGAGTGATTCAAGTCTGTGGTAACTATAATGTTTAGAAAATCAAATCAATAGTAACTTACAATATTTAATAAATCCACTCAGTAATAACTATAATCTTCTTATCTTAGATATACAGACGCTCCTTCTATGCAGAAGATAATTTCGTCCACAGACCATGAGAGATGATCTGTTGGCAAGTGATGCAGCGGTCACAGGCCACGGCTATAGGGGTTCCACGCATTACCCCAGCCGCCTAACTATTGTCTAGTTAGGTACCCATTCAGAGCTGGGTGACTCGGGGACTCCTCAGGCCGCGAGAACAAATCCTCACCTTCGTGTGGATTCGAACCCGTGACCATCGGTATGACAGTCGAGAGCGCTACCTCTCGACCACCACATTTAATGCTTAGTAAATCTACTTAGTAATAACTAAAATGTTTAGTAAATCTACTCATTAATAACTAAAATCTTTAGTAAATCTACTCATTAATAACTAAAATGTTTAGTAAATCTACTCAGTAATAACTATAATGTTTAGTAAATCTACTCAGTAATAACTATAATGTTTAGTGAGTGGTAACTAAGTTTACCTCTGCCAGAGTTTTGGTAAAGTAGTAGATGTCAATTCTGTACAGACCAGAGCCATACTCTCTCATAACGATACCCATCTCTTCAGGGAATGACTGAAATATTACTTACATTATCTATTGTGTTATATCGGTACTTATTACACTATGTATGGTGTTATATTGTTACTCACTACACTACATATTGTGTTACATTGTTACTTACTACACTATATATTGTGTTATATTGATACTTAATACACTATATATTGTGTTACATTGTTACTTACTACACTATATATTGTGTTACATTGATACGTACTTCACTATATGATATATATTGTGTTACAATGTTCTTTAAAACATATATTGTGTTAATCTGTTTCTTAAACCATTTTATCATCAGCATCATTCCGTCTCGCCAGACGATGGCGAATCACCGTTGGGTTGGGTTACATTTCCTTGTGCAGCTGAGCAGTCCTATCCTTGAGTGACAGTTTTTTCCACAGATTTTGCAGACAAGTTCTGTGCTTCCCAATTTTTTTACCTTTCTCTTAGCTCTTTTTTCTGTAGCCTCCTCCATCCTCGCTCCTCGGCTACTAGGACGCCCTCTTTGACAACTGTGCACCATGTAGGTCTGTCTTCTGCTTTACATTCCCAGTCACTTGTGTTTATTCTGGCTGCCTTCATGTCTCTCTGGCAGACATCTTTATATTGGAGACGTGGGCGATATGTCTTCCTCTTTCCCGATGCTAATTCACCATACAGGAGATCATTCGGGATACGACCCGGGCTCATTTTTTTACATGGCTTCTCAGGCGTCTTTCGTTGAAGATTGAGAACATGCTATGGATATTTGCACGAATCAAGACCTCCCTATTTGGCACTTTGTCCTACCCTTTAATGCCAATAATGTGACGCAGGCGCCTCAAGTGGAAGCTATTAAGCTTGCGCTGATGGGATGTGTAGCATGGTCCATGTGTTACACTGTAACTTACCTCACTATATTTTTTAAAACAATTATTTACATTAATGACACAGGCATGCTCAATTATTATTAAAATTATACTCTAACTTTTCTTTTACAGATGTCAAGACTTCAAATTAATGTTAGTAAGAATGACATTGTGCCCGAGTGGCACGCGCGCTCGGCTGGCGTACCTATGGTCACTGATCGAATCTCCGTGAAGGCAAGTTTTTGTTTCCGGGGCCTAGGATGTCTTCCAGCTCAATATCTTGTCAAATATATGCTCATTCTATATAAAAAAGTTTGCGTCCTACGCTTATCCATGGTTTGTGTCTTGTTTGCATTTTTCATTAGAGTTTTGAATGCTACTAGTGTGATAGTTTTCCTGGTTTATTCAGGCAACCCATTACACACAAGAAAGCATGACAGGAACAAGAAGAATTTGTGTTGTCTTCTGTCCATTGTATTATAGTATCTTATTTTGTTCCATTTCAAAGATAGAATGTAATACATTATGTGACGTAACCAAAATTTTTAGCGTGTCGCATACAACTAATCCACTCTAGGGTAACATTACCGTTAGAACAGCAAACATGTTGGTGAAAGAGACGTTGGTGAGTAGTAGGAACAATGCTCCGTTGATGTCCATGACACCCTTCTGGTCAACGTCCAGTTGTAGGTAAACCAGGCCAAGGATGAGAGCCATCACCTGGGATAGACATTGTAATATACGACCTCAAGTGTGTGGTGGACTGATGGGCTAAATTCTTGAATAAATAAGGCGTCCACCTACAAGGCTTTAACTTGTAAACCAGCTAAATTAATTAATCGATTAACGTTTTTTAAGAAAAGGATCAGATCGATTCTTGTTTGTTTTACAAATATCTTTAACAGATTTTTTCAAGGAGCCTCTATCTGTACACTGTACTAGTAATATAACAATAATAACAACAGAATAATTTGACAACTTATTTAGCGTAATGCCACATAGTCAATGTTAACGAGAGAACTTTTAAATGAGATGCACCTCTGTGCAAAAAAACGTCTTTTGAGATAAATAATTTAAGATACGTGAAAAATAGTTTATTCTTGGTGGATGTTTTGTACTTAGGGTTTTTTGGGTAGTTTCAAGTTTCCTAAATAAAAAAAATGCTTTAAAACCGGGGAGGGTAAACGTTTTAAGACTAGGGTCGCATTGGCAAGAAATGAAACATCAAGGGGCCGCAACCCAAAAAAATTTAGCCTTCATTCAAGTACAAACATCCAACTTAAACATAAATGTAATGATTTTTTCAATATTAAATCTTGCTAACGCGGGTCGCAAAGAACTCCGTTGCGGGCCGATTGCGGGCCCGCGGGGCCTTAGTTTGTCCACCAGTGCTCTAAAATAGTCTTAATTCATCCCAAGTTATACACAATGAAATTTATCGTCCCTATAGCAAAGATAGGCAAAATATTCGGGGTTAAGGCCGACTTGCTGCGTAAGGGAACGTCAAGGGGCCGCACCTAAAATAACTTCAGCCTCTTATCTTAGATATACAGACGCTCCTTCTATGCAGAAGATAATTGCGTCCACAGACCATGAGAGATGATCTGTTGGCAAGTGATGCAGCGGTCACAGGCCACGGCTATAGGGGTTCCACGCATTACCCCAGCCGCCTAACTATTGTCTAGGTACCCATTCGGAGCTGGGTGACTCGGGGACTCCTCAGGCCCCGAGAACAAATCCTCACCTTCGTGTGGATTCGAACTCGTGACCATCAGTATGACAGTCGAGAACGCTACCTCTCGACCACCACGTCCCACCAGCCTCATTTCAAATACAAACATACACGGTGAACACAATTTATTTTCGATATGGCTTGCTGTCTTCCGCATTCTGCTTTACCCTGCCTTAAAGCTAAAACTATTTGGCTCACAATATCAGCTAAATAATTTGCTTGAAAGGCCCCCCCTTCTGTTAGGGTCCGTACCAAACTCTCGTCTATTTGAAAGGGCCCTCTTCTGTTAGGGTTCAGGCAATTTTCGTCTTTTGAAAGGGCCCCCTTCTGTTAGGGTCCGGACCAAACTCTCGTCTGTTTGAAAGGGCCCCTTTCTGTTAGGGTCCGGACAAGAAGACTCATCTGTTTGAAAGGACCCCCTTCTGTTAGAGTCCGTACCAGACTTTCGTCTGTTTGAAGGGGCCCCCTTCTGTTATGGTTCGGACCAAACTCTCGCCTGTTTGAAAGGGCCCCCTTCTGTTAGGGTTCGGACCAAACTCTCGTCTGTTCCTCCCTCCTGGTATGTCGCATAATTTATCACAATAGTCTTGGAATTTGTAGTCTTCTGAGTGTCTGTATTATGTACGAAAATACCTGCACCTTCAAAAGATAAACTTGTCTCTAATCTACTTACCACTGTCTGCATGATTCTGACACCAAACAGCATGTCGTCACGGTACTGGGATGTCCAAGATCGCCAGAACAAGTTGACCACCTGGACCATTAGAGATGACGAGTATCTGGAAGATGGACAATACATCACAATGATTGTCACTGTAGGTGACAGATTGACTCTGCGTTTATTAGATGATATCAGAGATTCAGAGGTAGAGATGACGAGTGTCTGGAAGATGGAACAATACACCACAATGATTGTCGCTGTAGGTGACAGATTGATGCTTAGATTTTCACAAATAGAGATGGTAGAGGAAATGAATGGAGGGGCCTAGTAGATGGGGGCAGTGGTAATGTAGAAAAGTTAAACTTAAATTCAATAGGGGGTTGGTCAAGTGGTGGAGGTAAGTGGTCGGTCTTAGTGGTCAGGGGGTGTGGGGGGGGGGGGTAAATGGAAGGCTTGAGTTAAAAATGTGTTTAAAATATTCGTCTTTGGGGAAATGTAACATGTTCAAATTTTTGACGCCGAAATTCTACTTCCAGATATCATTTATAATTATGTTGTGTAGTTAAGTCTTTGTTTAATTATCAGTTTACAATGAGGGGTTATTGTCAAGTCTTTGTTTAATTAGAACTGTACAATGAGAGGTTGTGAAATTTCCAACTAAAATACCTCGATTCTCCTGTCACTTCATTCATCTGCAACACAAAAAATTTGTCACATATAAAAAGAAGTGCAACTTAAAAAGTTAAAGCAAAAATAAAAAAAAAATGTATAATGCATGCATTAAATAGATACTAATTCTTAAATACAACACTCTGTAGAGTCTTTATTGTAATCTCGATGCTATTTATACTTACTATTACCCAAGTAATCGATAAATAAAGATTAGCTTATGAAATTAAAGAAATTAATCAAATGATTCATTATTTATGATTGCAATCGTATTTTATTTAATGAACTATTTACTCATCTGATCTTTAAAACATAACAAACTTTTTAATTTACTTGTACACAGCTGTCAGATATTTCAGTCCCTTGATCACATTACAGTCTTTCATCCATAATCCACTCAACAATGTATCAACTCATGTATCCACCCATCCAACAGTCCACCTTACCAGTCAGAGAAGTCCATATCCAGTCATTTATTCATAATCCATTTACCCATGTACCCACTCATCCATGTATCCACTCACCTATGTATCCACTCATCCATGTATTCACTCATCCATGTATCCACTCATCCTGCAGTCCACCTACCAGTCATAGAAGTCCATATCCAGTCATTTATTCATAATCCATTCACCCATGTATCCACTCACCATGTATCCACACATGTATCCACTCATCCATGTATCCACTAATCCATATATCCACTCATCCATGTATCCACTCATCGATGTATCCACTCACCCATGTATCCACTCAAGTATCCACTCAGTTATGTATCCACTCATCCATGCATCCACTCATGTATCCACTCATCCATGTATCCACTCATCCATGTATCCACTCAGTTATGTATCCACTCTCTCTGTATCCACTCACCCATGTATCTAGTCACCCATGTATCCACTCATCCATGTATCCACTCATCCATGCATCCACTCACCATGTATCCACTCACCCATGTATCCACTTATCCATGTATCCACTCATCCATGTATCTACTCATCCTTGCATCTACTCATCCATGCATCCACTCATCCAACAGTCCACCTACCAGTATATGATCAGACAAATCCACTCCTCGTTTCTGTGACTCTATCTGCTCTCTGATCAACTTGGCCTGGGGGCTCTCCAAAAAACCGTCACAAATTGCCTGCAGTAAGATGTAAATGTCATCAATAAATCTACAGAAACAAACAGTTTGAGAACCCATGATGTCTACGTCTTTTCCTAGATTTCACTTATATGATTGTTCACTAGCAAGTATCACGGATCACTATCAACAGTTGATTCTAGAAATATTACAGGATTAACCTCGTCTTGTATACAGTACAACTGTAAACTAGTCAACTTCTACCGGGCCACAGATTAATCTATGACGTGTCGTTAATCCCAGTGCTTCTCAAACTTTTTCGTATGACATATCGGCCGGAATTTTTCCCTTAGCACCACGAACCGACCTGCACGGGTTCAAAACAGCGACCGTCATAATAGCGACTTCAAAATAGCAACTGTTTCAAATGAGCGACTGCCATAACAGCGACTTAACCGCATTGCTACTCTTGTCCGACCGTTCACCTAACACAGTGGTTCCAAACTTTTTTTTAAATTTAAAAACAATTAATGACGTGGATTAACTTACGCTACATACACACGCACTCATTCATATACAAACAGCTGCTCAGTAAAATAATATTAGGCCTATACCAACAAAGAATTAAAAATAACATGTTCTGTGTCTTAGCTACATAATACGTAGAACTAAATGATTTTAAAATAAGATTTATTGAAGAAAACGTAAGTTTTAAATAAAGTTTCATGTGTATCTTTAAAAAAAATATCTTATCTTCTGATATTATCTTATCGTATATTATCTGTTACAGGCGGTCGTTCTATACAGAAGATTATTGCGGCCTGTGCTTAAATATGCTTTGTGACTAGTCATGCATTCTTATTAGAGTTTTAAATGTTGATAAAGTATTTTGTTTTCCTGGTTTCTTTCGGCAACCCATCCACGCCCGAATTTTGGACGGGAAGTACGAAAAAATGTGTGTGTTTGTTCTTTCATATGGAGTAAGAAAGGTGTTTTTATCCGTATGTCTATATTGGGGTTGTATTAAGTTATCTTTGTGTTGCATTTCTAAATTAGAATTAATTGCTATATGTATAATTACTACTTTACTATTGGTTTTTCTATCCGCCAGTGTTTCAAAGTTTAATGATTTACGTAATGGTGTTAACATTGTGAGTTTTGAATATTCTCCAATAATGAATCTGGCACCTCTTCTTATGAATTTGTCCTAGTTTATCAATGTTTTCTTTTGTGGATGGGTCCCATACAGAAAATACAATTTCTAGTATAGGTATCATCTGGGTGAAGTAGCATTTTAGTTTTATATCTTCTTATATGTTACAGACGCTCCTTCTGTACAGAAGATTATTGCGTCCTACGTATATTTATGGTTTCTGTTTAGTCCTGTTTCTTATTAGAGTTTTAAAGGATGATAAAGTGTTGGCTTTCCTGGTTTCTTCAGGCAACCCATTCCACGCCTGAATACCGGACGGAAAGAAAGAAAACTTCTATGTTTGTTCTTGCATCAGAATTAGAAAGGTGTTTTTATCTTTATGTCTATTTGAGGATTGTATTAAGTTATCTTTGTGCATTATTTCTAAATTAGAATTAATTGCTATATGTATAATTACTAATTTAGTCTTGGTTCTTCTATCCTCTAGTGTTTCAAGGTTTAGTGATTTAACTAATGGGGTTACTCTTGTCAGGTTTGAATATCTCATGTAATGAATCTGGCAGCTCGTTTTTGAATTTGTTCTAACTTATCAATATTTTCTTAGGTGGATAGCTCCAATACAGGAGATGAATATCCTAGTATAGGTATCAGCCGGGTGAGGTAGCATTTTAGTTTTATATCTTTATTACATTTGTAAAAGTTTCTTTTTATGAAACCTAAGGTTTTGTTTGATTTTTAAATAACTTTATTGACATGGGGATTCCAAGATAGTTTCTCATTTATTATGACTTCTAATTTTTTTGCATCTTTAGTTTGGGTTAGTCCTTTTCCATGAAAGAAATATTTTGAATTTATTTGTTTCCTTTTCCTTTGTTACTCTTTAGTGTGGAAAGACAAGCTCCAGTTGTTTCCCATTTTATCAATTCATCTAAGTCCTTTAGTAAAATTTTGCTATCTTGTTCTGATTTAATTGTTCTATAAATTATACAATCATCAGCAATGAAACATCTATTTACATAGTAACATCTATTTACATAGTAACATCTATTTATATAGTAACATCTATTTACATAGTAACAGCTATTTACACAGTAACAGCTATTTACACAGTAACATCTATTTACATAGTAACATCTATTTATATAGTAACATCTATTTACATAGTAACAGCTATTTACACAGTAACAGCTATTTACATAGTAACATCTATTTACATAGTAGCATCTATTTTCAAAGTAACATCTATTTACATAGTAACATCTATTTACACAGTAACATCTATTTATATAGTAACATCTATTTATATAGTAACATCTATTTACACAGTAACATCTATTTATATAGTAACATCTATTTATATAGTAACATCTATTTACAGAGTAACATCTATTTACATAGTAACATCTATTTACACAGTAACATCTATTTACAGAGTAACATCTATTTACATAGTAATTTCTATTTACAGAGTAACATCTATTTACATAGTAATATCTATTTACAGAGTAACATCTATTTACAGAGTAACATTTATTTACATAGTAACATCTATTTACATAGTAACGTAACATCTATTTACAGAGTAACATTTATTTACATAGTAACATCTATTTACATAGTAACATCTATTTACAGAGTAACATTTATTTACTTGTATTGTTATCGTGCGTTGCTTAGCTCATTTATGGACATACCTTTGTACGTCTTCTTGCCTCGTCTTCTTTACCAGGTACAATAGCCAGAGTTAAGATGTAGTGGTCACTAGGGTTAAAATTGGATGGACATGGGTACCGCATCCTGGAATACACAGTGACAGAAGTAAGTTTGAAATTATTGTTGAATTAAGTCAAGTGATGATTTAAGTGGTTTTTTTTAGATTCTTAATTTTAAAAAAATCAGAATATTGTTTGTTTGGACTATAGTTACTCTTAAAATGTTTAAAGATCTTGTTCGAGATAATGTTTTTCCACAACCATTGACGTTTTAAAATAATGTTTACCAACACATTTTAAAATATTCATTCAAAATGTAATTTCAATAACTAATCGCATGCCCCAAATACTGCAATGATTTTAGCTTCAATATTGAGGTGGGTATCCGTCGTCAAAAAGGCTGTGATGTTTAAACTAAAATAAAAGACATTCTCAATTGAGGGCTGAGTCCCTTAGACTCACATTAGCCCGGCCTACAATACCAACGGCGAGCCTCAACATATGGGCAAGGCCATGAGTCACTTAGACTCTTATTGGCCCGGCCTACAATACCAACGGCGAGCCTCAACATATGGGCAACGCCATGGAGATGTTCTTCCACCGGGTGGATGCTGTCTTCCACCGGGTGGATGCTGTCTTCCACCGGGTGGATGCTGTCTTCCATAGTTGTATAAACTGTACGATTGTACTATAACATCATGGACTTGCAGCTTAAATTACCTTCATTGACTTAGACCAGTAGTTCTTAACCGGTGCTCCGCGAGGTCGTTGCAAGTGCTCCGCGAGGTCGTTGCAAGTGCTCGGCGAGGTCGTTGCAAGTGCTCCGCGAGGTCGTTGCATGTGCTCCGCGAGGTCGTTGCAAGTGCTCCGCGAGGTCGTTGCAAGTGCTCCGCGAGGTCCTTGCAAGTGCTCCGCGAGGTCGTTGCAAGTGCTCCGCAAGGTCGTTGGAAGTGCTCCGCGAGGTCGTTGCAAGTGCTCCGCGAGGTCGTTGCAAGTGCTCCGCGAAATTATGAAACTCAAAATTTAATGTTCACTCACTTACTGATATCGAGAAAACAGTTGTCGATAAGCTGTCCAAACGGCATTTTGCTCTGCAAATTGACGAGTCCACTGACATAAGTGGAAAAGTTCATATACTAGGGTTCGTTCGTTTCATTCATGAAAACAAAATAGTGAATCAACTTTTATGCTGTCGTGAGCTTACCGAATGTTCGACATGACAAGATGTCTTTGATTCTATTTATTACTCTTTCGAACAATTCAAAATATCATGAGAGTTGTGTGTGGGAATTTATACGGACGGTGCTCCATCAATGCTAGGCTCATTAAAAAGGGTTTGTGATTCTCGCCAAGAAAAGAAACGCCAACATTATATCTACTCACTGTTATAGTAGCATTAGAACCTTATGCTAGACAAAGTTGTAAATATGGTAAACTTCATAAAATCGAGACCTTTGAAAATACACGTCTTTAAAAAATCTTTGCATCTCTATGGAAGCCAAGTACGAATCTTTGCTTTTGCATTCTGAAGTGAGGTGGTTATCTAGAGGAAAAGTGTTACGTCGTTTTTTAGAACTGAAGGATGAATTGATGACCTTTTTCCAAAATGAAAATATGGATGATTTTGTGGAATATATTCAAAATGACATTTGGTGTGCTAAATTGGCATATTTAGCTGATATTTTTGATTATTTAAATTGTGTTAATACCAGCCTTCAAGGAAGAAAAGAAAACTTTTTAACCTCGACCGACAAATTGACAGCCTTTCGGAAAAAAGTTATTTTTTGGAAAAATCGTTTGTTGGAGAAAAAGAAAGTAGATTTCTTTCCTTCTCTTAATGATAACACTACCGACGAAATTATTTCAGCAGTAACAGAGCATTTATCTTTATTAGAAGAAAAGATTGAATTTTATTTTCCATCAATAAATGTAAATATGACTGGATACGTAATTCCTTTGCCACGGTTGATACATCAAATAGTAAGTTGTCATACCAAGAAGAGGAAGAATTAATCAACCTATCATAGGATCGTACAATTAAAATAAAATTTTCCGAAATGGTTCTGGATGAATTTCGGATCTTTGTGCAAGAAGAATACTCAGCTCTCTCTGTGAAGGAATTTAAAATCTTGTTGCGATTTTCAACATCATATTTGTGTGAACTCGGTTTCTTGATAGTCACCAACATCAAAACTAAAAAACGAGCAACACTTACTAATTTGGATGAACAATTGAGGGTAGATATTTCTAAAGTTAGGCCTACTATCACTGAAATTTGTAAAAACCGTCAAGCTCATGTTTCACATTAAATCTTTTTATTTTTCTGAATTAAATTTTGCTCAATGTTTATTTTTTCACTTATTAAATTTATGTTTATTAAAAAGTATTTTGTCATGTTATAATTTTAAACTCTTATGTTATAATGTTTTATTTTCAATAAAAGTCAAACGTATGTGCATTTGTTTTTTTTTTTACTCCTTGATTTTGGTGCTCCCCAAATTTTCTTCATGATCAAAAGTGCTTCCCGACTTCAAAAGGTTAAGAACCACTGACTTAGACTTTAAATTACCATCATTTGCTTAGACCTTAAATTACCATCATTTGCTTAGACATTAAATTACCATCATTTGCTTAGACCTTAAATTACCATCATTTGCTTAGACCTTAAATTACCATCATTTGCTTAGACCTTAAATTACCGTCATTGACTTAGACCTTAAATTACCATCATTTGCTTAGACCTTAAATTACCATCATTGACTTAGACCTTAAAATGCAATCACTGACTTAGACCTTAATTTACCATCACTGACTTAGACCTTAAATTACCATCATTGACTTTGAGTTTTAGCTACCATCATTGACTTAGACCTTAAATTACCATCATTGACTTAGACCTTAAATTACCATCATTGATTTAGACCTTGAACTACCATCATTAACTGAGAGCTTTAATCACCCTCTTTAACTAAGAGCTTAAATTACCTGTTGAAAAAGTCAATGCATTCTTTGGATGACCCCATAAATGCCACTCTGCCTTCAGACAAAAGAAGAACTCTGAAATCAAATAGACTTGTCAGATACCAGACAACATTTCTATTGGTTAGATTGTTATTTTCAGCTTTTGAGTTATAGATTTACAGCAATTACAAACTGACTCTACGCACATGGAACAGGAACCATGGCACTTGAAACATTACAATAGGAACATGGCAATAGAAACATGACAAAAGAAACTAGACACATTATATTTAGATTTAAACTTTTGCGTCCAAGCGCTAATCACTAGACTAATAGCACAAGACACTAAAAACTAGACATCACACAATACACTAGGGATTAGAACACAAGACACCAGTAAAAGACGCCATATAAAACAAACCAAACACTAGACACCAAGCACAGGACATAGAACACAGGACTTGAGGACATGAAACACATGGCATCAAACACATGGCATCAAACACAGGACATCAAACACAGGACATCAAACACAGGACATAAAACATAAGACATAGAACACAGGACACCAAATACAGGACATCAAACACAGGACATCAAACACAGGACATCAAACACAGGACACCAAACAAAGAACATCAAACACAGGACATCAAACACAGGACATCAAACACAGGACATCAAACACAGGACATGAAAAGTAGGACATTAAAGACAAGTTACTCACTGGTTAAATAAAGCAAACAACTCAGAGGACGGCTGGTGGATTGTACACAAGATTGCTCTGCCCCTTGCCGCCATTTTCTGTTAGAGAGTATGTGTCACGTGATCAGTATCAGAAATACTGCTTGAAATAAATCAGTATGACAGAATGTCCAACCTATCAAATCACTATAGAAGACCCACGCACAATCAATTAAGTCATTGACTTGGTAACTAAGGCTTATACCCAAGTTGATAATTCTATAGTACGAGTGTACGAGGTAAAACTATTAAAATAAAAGATACGCTTTTACCTGCCAGGTGTGCAGGATTTGTTGTGAACAATCGTGTACATTATTTTCTTAGCAGAGAAGAACAAATCAAAGTTTGTATCTCTAAATTGTGTTAATTGCTAGGTTTCAAAAAGAATCTTTGTGTACATGACAGATGAGAAAATGATTGTATACAATAATAGATGATAAAATGTTTGTATACAATAATAGATGATAAAATGTTTGTATACAATAATAGATGATAAAATGTTTGTGCACAATGATAGATGTAAAAATGTTTGCGTACAATGATAGATGATAAAATGTTTGTGTACAATGATAGATGTGAAAATGTTTGTGTACAATAATAGATGATAAAATGTTTGTGTACAATGATAGATGTGAAAATGTTTGTGTACAATGATAGATGAGAAAATGTTTTTGTTCAATGATAGATGAGAAAAAAGTAGATTAAATGTTTTCACTTGCAAATATTGCTAAATGCCAGTTGATTAAAAAAAGTAGCATAAAAGTGTTAACCTGTAAGGTGTGCACAATGACGCGTTACAAGGAGGTAAAATAATATTTTTACCTGTATGATGTGCACAGTGATGTTTTACAAGGAGGTCAAATAATATTTTTACCTGTATGATGTGCACAGTGATGTTTTACAAGGAGGTCAAATAAGATTTTTTACCTGCAAGGTTTGCACAATGATGTGTTACAAGGAGGTCAAATCAACGAACTTACCTGTAAGGTGTGCACAATGCTCTGTGCCATAAAGGTATCAAGACTCGATGTCGGCTCGTCACAGAAAAATATGGGAGGGTTGGTTAACGCCTCTGAAGCAAATGAGAGTCTCTTTCTTTCTCCTCCAGAAATTCCTTTCTTTGTTCCATGGGCGGCTCCAATACGAGAGTTGGCGCAACCTTGAAGACCCATCTGAAATATATCAGCAGGTTGCGTTCACCAAATATAACACTTGTTCTATAGGTCAAATATAACACTTGTTCTATAGCTCAAATATAACACTTGTTCATTAGATCAAATATAACACTTGTTCTATAGCTCAAATATAACACTTGTTCTATAGGTCAAATATAACACTTGTTCTATAGATCAAATATAACACTTGTTCTATAGCTCAAATATAACACTTGTTCTATAGATCAAATATAACACTTGTTCTATAGGTCAAATATAAAACGTGTCCTATAGGTCAAATATAACACTTGTTCTATAGATCAAATATAACACTTGTTCTATAGATCAAATATAACACTTGTTCTATAGGTCAAATATAAAACGTGTTCTATAGGTCAAATATAAAACTTGTTCTATAGGTCAAATATAACACTTGTTCTATAGGTCAATTATAACAATTGCTATATAGCTAAAACACAAAAATTTTTCTATAAGTTCTTACATCCGGAAAATAACGTGGTTCTTAATTTAATGTTTATCCAATATTACCCTAGCTCTTCTGCTAGAACATACATGATAATTCTGTTTTTTTAAAAACTTTCTAAAAAGTATTATTGCTTTTGTTTTTAAGTGAATCAACATTAAATAAATACATGTTTTAATTTTTTTAAAAACTAAAAAAAAACCAAAACAAAAAAACAAAAAACTAGTTTTTCACTATAATTCTAATATATAAAGCTGAAAGTTGGTCTGTTTGTTACCAATACAAATCCACACCGTTGGACCCAGGGTGGGGAAATTTTGCATGGAACCCAATTTGACCCGGAAAAGGTCATAGGCTATGTTTCAACCCCAGGTGACCACCCCTAGGGTCTGGGGGCCCATCATTTTGCTTTTTTCCTTTTATGAGCTATATAAAAAATGAAAATGACTAATTCTCCTATTTCGCGTATAGGTGAAAGCACAAAACTTTGGTTAGTTGTTAAGTATACTTCTACGATGGTAACAGGCGAAAACAATATTTAAATTGTCACTTACTGGGGTCCGGGGGCCCAAATGTAGTTTTTTTCTTACATTAAAAACTGATTCATCACTAATTATCCAACTCTCAGTGTAGGTAGACGCATGACACTTTGGTAAATTGTTGAGTAGCCTCTCGGAACGATTATTGGTGTTAATTTTTTTTTTAGAAATCACAAAAGGTGGGGCCCAAAAACTATTTTTTAAATACTGAAAATCGCCTCCTATCCACTTTCCCGTGTAGGTAGAAGCATGAAACTTTGGGAATTGTTGAGTACACTTCCGCAATTGTAACATGTAAAAAAATATTTAAAGTATCACTCATTGGGGGCTCAAATGTATTTTTCTTTATATAAAAACTGACTCATCACTAATTCTCCGATTTCACGTGTAGGTAGAAGCATGAAACTTTGCAAAGTTGTTGAATAGCCTATTGTGACAATTATTGGCGGAAAATAATTTTAAATATCACACCATATATATCACAATATTAGTTATATAAAAGGTAATTTAAAAAGTGTCTATTGAGTAAATAGATAAAGAATTGTCCAAGTGTGATTTTTAAAAATAATAAAATATCCAATGGGGTTATGAACTTCTAACGTCTGTTCCAAGACGGTTTAGTTAATATATTTAGCATATCCATCATGATTTAGATTGAAATCAAAGGGATATTGAATTAGTGTTTACCGGTTCTAAACGCTAACTGAAATCTTAAATTACCGCTGCAAAGCGCGGGTACTTAGCTAGTCCTTTATATACGAGACATAACTATAAGGATGTTCATTATAATACGCAAAGCAAAACAATCCGAAAATACAAAATTCAAGTTAGATCTATGTCTCGTAAAACGTGTTTAATATAATGCGAACCGATCTTGAATATATTTTTAAAAAGTAATGTCAATGTAATGCGCACCTTATTGCGCGACATGAAAGTTTGTTGAACATATTACGCACCACAAAACTATATCTAAAAAAATTAACATGATATAAAAAGATAAATTAAAAAAATTAAAAATTTAATAATTCCATTAATGTCCATTCGATCGATTTGAAATTTTGATACTTCATTTTAATCATTGGCATGAGTATGCCTGCAAAATTTCAGCTCGCTAGCTTACGAGAAAAGGGGTTAAAATCGATCCAAAGTTTTTTCGGCAAGGTCGGTCGGTCGGTCGCACGGCTCAGACACCACAAGTTAATATAAAGGATTTTAAAAAGTGCATTAATTATAACGTATCTTGTTAATAACATTACATAAAATTTCAAAATATTTAATGGCAGTCTTATAATTAGCGAGCTACAGTACCTCAGTTATAACCTCCTCTACCCTGGCCAATCTCGCCTTCTTGTCCAACTTCTTATCCATTCTGAGAAGGGCCTGTGGTAACAAATTTAGAATTATCTATGAACAGCAATTCATGAGAATGACAAATGTGTAGAGAAGGGGAGATCATCATCTTTAAGTGACCAGCATCAG
The DNA here is from genome assembly GCA_002072015.1 of Radix auricularia. Lineage (NCBI taxonomy): Eukaryota > Metazoa > Mollusca > Gastropoda > Lymnaeidae > Radix > Radix auricularia. The sequence goes on from MUZC01002868.1 coordinate 315,752, forward strand.
TTATAGAACATTAGTCACGGTACCACTCAGCCCTGGACACATTGGGCATGTGTCTTTAAGTGACCAACATCAGTTATACAACAATTAACTTGTGGTACCATTCAGCCCTGGACACATTGGGCACGTGTGTCTTTATGGACTGTGAGTGTATCAGCAGATATAAAATATGTCTGCCCGACTTTTACGTGTGTCTGCAAGACCTATATGTCTCCTCCAGGCCAGTATGTGTCTGTCAGGCCTGTATGTGTCTGTCAGGCCTGTAAGTGTGTCTTTTAGGCCAGTATGTGTCCGTCAGGCCTGTATGTGTCTATCAGGCCTGTATGTGTGTCTGTCAGGCTTGCATGTGTCTGTCAGGCCTGTATGTGTGTCTGTCAGGCCTGTATGTGTCTGTCAGGCCTGTTTGTGTCTGTCAGGCCTGTATGTGTGTCTGTCAAGCCTGTATGTGTGTCTGTCAGGCCTGTATGTGTGTCTGTCAGGCCTGTATGTGTGTCTGTCAGGCCTGTATGTGTGTCTGTCAGGCCTGTATGTGTGTATGTGTCTGTCAGGCCTGTATGTGTGTCTGTCAGGCCTGTTTGTGTGTCTGTCCGGCCTTTATGTGTGTTTGTCAGGCCTGTATGTGTGTCTGTGAGGCCTTTTAATTTATTTTAAATAGAATTCCTAAAAATCTTATGGCAGAAATCTTATACATATTTTAATCTTTGATAAATCACATGCCATATGGGTAAGAGCAAATGGTTGGATACTTTTGAAAATGACATAATTTTATCTTAAACGTATTACCTTTCCTTTGTAAAAGCAAGAACAGCAACAAAGTCATTTTAAATAATAATTGAAATTTAGTATATATCCCAATTAATTGCGTATGTTATATTTAACAAGGTTGTGCTGGGGCGCCGTGGCGCCTAGGGCGCCCACTTTTTTTGTAGAGCGCCCTTAGTGCCCACATTTTTCAAAGGCCCAACTAACTTGTACTTTATTTTATAATTAACAATCCACAAATCCTCTTTTTTTATCTTTCCTTTTACGAAAATAAAATATGAACTAAAAACAATGACGTCATATTTTTTTAAGGGAGAGATTCTTTAATTTACTAGATTGTGCCAGGCGCCGTGGCGCCTGCGGCGCCCCCTTTTTTTGGGCGCCTACGGCGCCAACCTTTTTTTTAAAGACCAACTAACTTGTCCTTTTTTGATAAATACGAATTATTAAACTTTCTGAAATGTACGCAAAGTATTTATTTAATAATAATAATAGGGGTTGTATTTTGCGTACCGATGCACACCAAACAATGACGTCATCATATTAAATATTTTTACAGCGCTCATCAACACACGATTTTTCAACTAAACTAACTGCTGTAGACTGTCGTACATCGCTCCTCAGCGTTTCAACTAAACTAACTGCTGTAGACTGTCGTACATCGCTCCTCAGTGTTACGTTACAAACATACAGAACCACACCATTGGGTGTTTATATTATAACATATTTATTTTGCACACCGCCCGATGCGCACCTTGTATTAAAATATAAGATCAAACAATGACGCCATAGCGGTACACATCCAATGGCTTGGACTATTATTTTATTTATAGCATCCTAATTATTTACCTGCGTTTAATTTTATGTTATCACAATTTTTTTCGGCGTTTGGCGCTTGATTTTTTTGGTTAAAATCTAAGAACTATTTTCATAAATTAATAATTTTATATGCTGTTCTTTATAAGTCAGAAGATAAAGAAAGTATTTATCGATTATAGCTAAATGATTTTTTAATAAAATATCGATGACTTGTAATGACATTCACAGATGTAGATGTACTAATTCTGTTGTAGTACACATTTCAAGACTTACCCTAAACTGTAGCTGTTCTCTCACGGTCAAGGTGTGGATGAACAGGTCACTCTGCTGGACGTAGGCCGAAATGTTTCTCATGCCACTGCTAATCTTGAAGTCAAAGAAATTAAAACTTTTTAAAATAATCACTTTTAAGTAACAACTCAATTTCTAGACACATATTGCTAAACTTTGGAAAAGAAAGACATATTCATTAATTTCGTAGAATAGTTTGTAATAATGTGATCCTTACAATTAAGCTACATATGTTTCCCGCCCTAACCCTGAATCACTGGGGTATATTTGCTAGTATTTTATAAATCTACGCTTTAACACACATGCCCTAAAGTCGTCTTGAGCACACAGTCTGTTTCCATGTTTGACAACAATGTAAGAGACACCATCAGCTGTAAATGTTTTACTCAATGTAGTGATCGAAGATTGCAGGGCTTACAAGTTCAAAGTTCACGACCCGGTTCCAAAGCTTGTGGATGACTAGGCGACAACTATGAAATTTTTCTGCTAGCTTACATCCAAGTTGATATATAGTCTTTTTGAAGATTTAATTTTTAATGAATTTATCTTAGTGAGTAATCCTTTTATCTGATATTAAACATGATATCAACAACAGACAAAGAGCAGTAACTACTTACTGGCACTCCATTCAGCATAACCTCCCCTTGTGTAGCGTAAGCTTTGGTGTTTCTTCCTGTTATGACATTGAGGAGAGTTGACTTCCCTGAGCCACTGAGAGAATATCACGTAGAGATATTGTACAATAAACAACGGCTGGGGCCGTCCATAAATGACGTCACGCGATTTTGGCCGATTTTTTACCCCCTCCCCCCCCCTACGTCACGCGTCGTCACAAAATCGTAGACCCCCCCTCCAAAAGTACGTCACAAA